>JAQOWZ010000134.1:274634-326086 GCA_035578165.1 Stenolophus ochropezus | reverse complement strand
ACGCGCTATCTCAGAGTTCTTGATGAATACGTAGTACATTGAAAGCTACATGGGCTGGATTCTAGAATACCTACCACCCTTTAAATAGCAATTTTCTTGTTGCAATGCTTTCTTTTAGCTAAAAGATGATGAAGAATTATAAAATTCGGGCGCGGAAGCAAATATTTATATGATTTTTTACAAAAATAAAGTCAGATTTGACCTATTCTTGATGAATACGTTGTATATTGTAATACGTTGTATATTTGGCGCGTAAGCAAATATTTATATGATTTTTTACAAAAATAAAGTCAGATTTTACCTATTCTTGAAATGGATATTTTTGTTAAAAAGATCATATTCATGCTTTAGGACCTATACTATGGATAATTTTAGCATTGGACATGCAAAAGTGACCATAACGTGGTACCAATCAGATAATAAAAATTCAATCTTCGTGTGTCATTTTAATGTATACGTTGTATATTGTAAGCTACATGGGCTGGATTCTAAAATACCTACCACCCTTGAAATAGCAATTTTCTTGTTGCAATGTTTTCTTTTAACTAAAATATGAGGAAGAATTTTAAAATTCGGGCGAAGATGCAAATATTTATGTGATTTTTTACAAAAATAAAGTCAGATTTTACCTATTCTTGATGAATACGTTGTATATTGGAAGCTACACGTGCTGGATTCTAAAATACCTACCACACTTGAAATAGCAGTTTTCTTGTTGCCATGTTTTTCTTTTAGCTAAAATTTGATGAAAAATTATAAAATTTAGGCGCGGAAGCTAATATTTATATGATCTTTTAGAAAAACAATGTCAGATTTTAACTTTTCTTGATGAATACGTTGTATATTGTAAGCTACATGGGCTGGAATCTAGAATACCTACCACACTTGAAATAGCAATTTTCTTGTTGCAATGTTTTCTTTTAGCAAAATATTATGAAGATTTATAAAATTCGGGAGCGGAAACAAATATTTATATGATTTTTTACAAAAATAAAGTCAGATTTTATCTATTCTTGATGAATACGTTGTACATTGTAAGCTACATGGGCTGGATTCTAAAATACCTACCACCCTTGAAATAGCAATTTTCTTGTTGCAATGTTTTCTTTTAGCTAAAATATGATGAAGAATTTTAAAATTCGGGCGAAGAAGCAAATATTTATGAGATTTTTTACAAAAATAAAGTCAGATTTTACCTATTCTTGATGAATACGTTGTATATTGGAAGCTACACGTGCTGGATTCTAAAATGCCTACCACACTTGAAATAGCAGTTTTCTTGTTGCAATGTTTTCTTTTAGCTAAAATACAATGAAGAATTATAAAATTCGGGCGCGGAAGTAAATATTTATATGATTTTTTACAAAAATTAAGTCAGATTTTACCTATTCTTGATGAATACGTTGTATATTATAAGTTACATGGGCTGGATTCTAGAATACCTACCACACATGAAATAGCAATTTTCTTGTTGCAATGTTTTCTTTTAGCCAAAATATGATAAAGAATTATAAAATTCGGGCGCGGAAGCAAATATTTATATGATTTTTTACAAAAATAAAGTCAGATTTGACCTATTCTTGATGAATACGTTGTATATTGTAAGCTACATGGGCTGGATTCTAGAATACCTACACACTTAAGATAGCAATTTTCTTGTTGTTTTTACAAAAATTAAGTCAGATTTTATCTTTTCTTGATGAATACGTAGTACATTGAAAGCTACATGGGCTGGATTCTATAATACCTACCACCCTTTAAATAGCAATTTTTTTGTTGCAATGCTTTCTTTTAGCTAAAAGATGATGAAGAATTATAAAATTCGGGCGCGGAAGCAAATATTTATATGATTTTTTACAAAAATAAAGTCAGATTTGACCTATTCTTGATGAATACGTTGTATATTGTAATACGTTGTATATTTGGCGCGTAAGCAAATATTTATATGATTTTTTACAAAAATAAAGTCAGATTTTACCTATTCTTGAAATGGATATTTTTGTTAAAAAGTTCATATTCATGCTTTAGGACCTATACTATGGATAATTTTATCATTGGACATGCAAAAGTCTCCATAACGTGGTACCAATCAGATAATAAAAATTCAATTTTCGGGTGTCATTTTAATGTATACGTTGTATATTGTAAGCTACATGGGGTGGATTCTAAAATACCTACCACCCTTGAAATAGCAATTTTCTTGTTGCAATGTTTTCTTTTAGCTAAAATATGAGGAAGAATTTTAAAATTCGGGCGAAGATGCAAATATTTATGTGATTTTTTACAAAAATTAAGTCAGATTTTACCTATTCTTGATGAATACGTTGTATATTGGAAGCTACACGTGCTGGATTCTAAAATACCTACCACACTTGAAATAGCAGTTTTCTTGTTGCAATGTTTTTCTTTTAGCTAAAATTTGAGAAAAAATTATAAAATTTAGGCGCGGAAGCTAATATTTATATGATCTTTTAGAAAAACAATGTCAGATTTTACCTTTTCTTGATGAATACGTTGTATATTGTAAGCTACATGGGCTGGAATCTAGAATACCTACCACACTTGAAATAGCAATTTTCTTGTTGCAATGTTTTCTTTTAGCTAAAATATTATGAAGATTTATAAAATTCGGGAGCGGAAACAAATATTTATATGATTTTTTACAAAAATAAAGTCAGATTTTATCTATTCTTGATGAATACGTTGTACATTGTAAGCTACATGGGCTGAATTCTAAAATACCTACCACCCTTGAAATAGCAATTTTCTTGTTGCAATGTTTTCTTTTAGCTAAAATTTGATGAAAAATTATAAAATTCGGGCGAAGAAGCAAATATTTATGTGATTTTTTACAAAAATAAAGTCAGATTTTATCTATTCTTGATGAATACGTTGTATATTGGAAGCTACACGTGCTGGATTCTAAAATGCCTACCACACTTGAAATAGCAGTTTTCTTGTTGCAATGTTTTTCTTTTAGCTAAAATTTGATGAAAAATTATAAAATTCAGGCGCGGAAGCAAATATTTATACGATTTTTTAGAAACATAATGTCAGATTTTACCTTTTCTTGATGAATACGTTGTATATTGTAAGCTACATGGGCTGGAATCTAGAATACCTACCACACTTGAAATAGCAATTTTCTTGTTGCAATGTTTTCTTTTAGCTAAAATATTATGAAGATTTATAAAATTCGGGAGCGGAAACAAATATTTATATGATTTTTTACAAAAATAAAGTCAGATTTTATCTATTGTTGATGAATACGTTGTACATTGTAAGCTACATGGGCTGGATTCTAAAATACCTACCACCCTTGAAATAGCAATTTTCTTGTTGCAATGTTTTCTTTTGGCTAAAATATGATGAAGAATTTTAAAATTCGGGCGAAGAAGCAAATATTTATGTGATTTTTTACAAAAATAAAGTCAGATTTTACCTATTCTTGATGAATACGTTGTATATTGGAAGCTACACGTGCTGGATTCTAAAATGCCTACCACACTTGAAATAGCAGTTTTCTTGTTGCAATGTTTTTCTTTTAGCTAAAATTTGATGAAAAATTATAAAATTCAGGCGCGGAAGCAAATATTTATATTATTTTTTACAAAAATTAAGTCAGACTTTACCTATTCTTGATGAAAACGTTGTATATTGTAAGCTACATGGACTGGATTCCAGAATACCTACCACACTTTAAATAGCAATTTTCTTGTTGCAACGTTTTCTTTTAGTTAAAATATGATAAAAAATTATAAAATACGGGCGCGGAAGCAAATAATTATATGAGTTTTTACAAATATTATGTCAGATTTTACCTTTTATTGATGAATACGTTGTATATTGTAAACTACATGGGCTGGATTCTAGAATACCTACCACACTTGAAATAGCAATATACAACGTATTCATCAAGTATAGGTAAAATCTGACTTAATTCTTGTAAAAAATCATGTAAATATTTGCTTCCTCGCCCGAATTTTATAATTCTTCATTATATTTTAGCTAAAAGAAAACTTTGCAACAAGAAAATTGCTATTTCAAGTGTGGTAGGTATTCTAGAATCCAGCATTTGTAGCTTAAAATATACTACTTATTCATGAAGTATAGGTAAAATCTGACTTTATTTTTGTAACAAATCTTATAAATATTTGCTTCCGCGCCCGAATCTTATAATTCTTCATCATATTTTAGCTAAAAGAAAACATTGCAACAAAAAAATTTCTATTTCAAGTGTGGTAGGTATTCTAGAATCCAGCTCATGTCGCTTACAATATACAACGTATTCATCAAGAAAAGGTAAAATCTGACTTTATTTTTGTAAAAAATTATATAAATATTTGCTTCCGCGCCTGAATTTTATAATTATTTATAATATTTTAGCTAAAAAAAACATTGCAACAAGAAAAATTGTTAATTTAAGTGTGGTAGGTATTCTCTAATTAATTAGGATCTATACTATGGATAATTTTAGCATTGGACATGCAAAAGAGACCATAACGTGGTACCAATCAGATAATAAAAATTCAATTTTCGGGTGTCATTTTAATGAATACGTTGTATATTATAAGCTATATGGGCTGGAATCTAGAATACCTACCACACTTGAAATAGCAATTCTCTTGTTGCAATGTTTTCTTTTAGCTAAAATATGACGAAGATTTGTAAAAGTCGGACGCGGAAGCAAATATTTATATGATTTTTTACAAAAATAAAGTCAGGTTTGACCTATTCTTGATGAATACGTTGTATATTGTAAGCTACATGGGCTGGATTCTAGAATACCTACCACACTTGAAATAGCAATTTTCTTGTTGCAATGCTTCCTTTTAGTTAAAATATGATGAAGAATTATAAAATTCGGGAGCGGAAGAAAATATTTATATGATTTTTTACAAAAATAAAGTCAGATTTTATCTATTCTTGAAATGAATATTTTTGGTAAAACATTCATACTCATGTTTTAGGATCTATACTATGGATAATTTTAGCATTATTCATGCAAAAGTGACCATAACGTGGTACCAACCAGATAATAAACATTAATTTTCTGGTGTCATTTTAATGAATACGTTTTATATTGTCAGCTAATTGGGCTGAATTCTAGAATACCTACCACACTTAAAATAGCAATTTAATTGTTGCAACGTTTTCTTTTAGCTTAAATATGATAAAGAATTATAAAATTCGGGCGCTGAAGAAAATATTTATATGATTATTTACAAAAATAATGTCAGATTTTACCTCTTCTTGAAATGGATATTTTTGTAAAAACATTCATATTCATGTTTCAAGATCTATACTATGGATAATTTTAGCATTGTACTTGCAAAAGTTCCTTTTAGTTAAAATATGATGAAGAATTATAAAATTCGGGAGCGGAAGAAAATATTTATATGATTTTTTACAAAAATAAAGTCAGATTTTATCTATTCTTGAAATGAATATTTTTGGTAAAACATTCATACTCATGTTTTAGGATCTATACTATGGATAATTTTAGCATTATTCATGCAAAAGTGACCATAACGTGGTACCAACCAGATAATAAACATTAATTTTCTGGTGTCATTTTAATGAATACGTTTTATATTGTCAGCTAATTGGGCTGAATTCTAGAATACCTACCACACTTAAAATAGCAATTTAATTGTTGCAACGTTTTCTTTTAGCTTAAATATGATAAAGAATTATAAAATTCGGGCGCTGAAGAAAATATTTATATGATTATTTACAAAAATAATGTCAGATTTTACCTCTTCTTGAAATGGATATTTTTGTAAAAACATTCATATTCATGTTTCAAGATCTATACTATGGATAATTTTAGCATTGTACTTGCAAAAGTGACCATAACTTGGTACCAACTAGATAATAAACATTCAATTTTCTGGTGTCATTTTAATGAATACGTTGAATATTGTCAGCTAAATGGGCTGGATTCTAGAATACCTACCACACTTGAAATAGCAATTTTCTTGTTGCAATATTTTCTTTTAGCTAAAATATGATAAAAAATTATAAAATTCGGGCGCAAAAGCAAATATTTATATGATTTTTCACAAAGGTAAAGTCAGATTTTACCTATTCTTGATGAATACGTTGTATATTGTAAGCCACGTGGGCTGGATTCTAGAATACTTACTACACTTGAAATAGCAATTTTCTTGTTGCAATGTGTTCTTTTAGCTAAAATAAAATGAAAAGTTATAAAATTCGGGCGTAGAAGCAAATATTTATATGATATTTTACAAAAATAATGTCAGATTTTACCTTTTCTTGAAGAATACGTTGTATATTGTAAGCTACATGGGCTGGATTCTAGTATACCTACCACACTTGAAATAGCAATTTTCTTGTTGCAATGTTTTCTTTTAGCTAAAATAAAATGAAAAGTTATAAAATTCGGGCGCGGAAGCAAATATTTATATGATTTTTTTCAAAAATAAAGTCAGATTTTACCTTTTCTTGATGAATAAGTTGTATATTGTAAGCTATATGGGCTGGATTCTAGAATAACTACCAGACTTGAAATAGCAATTTTCTTGTTGCAATGTTTTCTTTTAGCTAAAATATGATAAAGAATTAAAAAATTTGGGCGCGGAAACAAATATTTATATGATTTTCTACAAAAATAAAGTTAGATTTTACCTATTCTTGAAATGTATATTTTTGTTAAAACATTCATATTCATGCTTAACGATCTATACTATGGTTAATTTTAGCATTGGACATGCAAAAGTGACCATAACGTGGTACCAATCAGATAATAAACATTAAATTTTCGGGTGTCATTTTAATGAATACGTTGTATATTGTAAGCTACATGGGCTGGATTCTAGAATACCTACCACACTTGAAATAGCAATTTTCTTGTTGCAATGTTTTCTTTTAGCTAAAATAAAATGAAAAGTTATAAAATTCGGGCGCGGAAGCAAATATTTATATGATTTTTTACAAAAATAAAGTCAGATTTTACCTATTCTTGATGAATACGTTGTATATTGTAAGCTACATGGGCTGGATTCTAGAATACCTACCACATTTAAAATAGCAATTTTCTTGTTGCAATGTTTTCTTTTAGCTAAAATACAATGAAGAATTATAAAATTCGGGCGCGGAAGTAAATATTTATATGATTTTTTACAAAAATTAAGTCAGATTTTACCTATTCTTGATGAATACGTTGTATATTATAAGTTACATGGGCTGGATTCTAGAATACCTACCACACATGAAATAGCAATTTTACTTGTTGCAATGTTTTCTTTTAGCCAAAATATGATGAAGAATTATAAAATTCGGGCGCGAAAGCAAATATTTATATGATTTTTTACAAAAATAAAGTCAGATTTTACCTATTCTTGATGAAAACGTTGTATATTGTAAGCCACATGGGCTGGATTCTAGAATACCTACACACTTAAAATAGCAATTTTCTTGTTGTTTTTACAAAAATTAAGTCAGATTTTATCTTTTCTTGATGAATACGTAGTACATTGAAAGCTACATGGGCTGGATTCTAGAATACCTACCACCCTTTAAATAGCAATTTTCTTGTTGCAATGCTTTCTTTTAGCTAAAAGATGATGAAGAATTATAAAATTCGGGCGCGGAAGCAAATATTTATATGATTTTTTACAAAAATAAAGTCAGATTTGACCTATTCTTGATGAATACGTTGTATATTGTAATACGTTGTATATTTGGCGCGTAAGCAAATATTTATATGATTTTTTACAAAAATAAAGTCAGATTTTACCTATTCTTGAAATGGATATTTTTGTTAAAAAGATCATATTCATGCTTTAGGACCTATACTATGGATAATTTTAGCATTGGACATGCAAAAGTGACCATAACGTGGTACCAATCAGATAATAAAAATTCAATCTTCGTGTGTCATTTTAATGTATACGTTGTATATTGTAAGCTACATGGGCTGGATTCTAAAATACCTACCACCCTTGAAATAGCAATTTTCTTGTTGCAATGTTTTCTTTTAACTAAAATATGAGGAAGAATTTTAAAATTCGGGCGAAGATGCAAATATTTATGTGATTTTTTACAAAAATAAAGTCAGATTTTACCTATTCTTGATGAATACGTTGTATATTGGAAGCTACACGTGCTGGATTCTAAAATACCTACCACACTTGAAATAGCAGTTTTCTTGTTGCCATGTTTTTCTTTTAGCTAAAATTTGATGAAAAATTATAAAATTTAGGCGCGGAAGCTAATATTTATATGATCTTTTAGAAAAACAATGTCAGATTTTAACTTTTCTTGATGAATACGTTGTATATTGTAAGCTACATGGGCTGGAATCTAGAATACCTACCACACTTGAAATAGCAATTTTCTTGTTGCAATGTTTTCTTTTAGCAAAATATTATGAAGATTTATAAAATTCGGGAGCGGAAACAAATATTTATATGATTTTTTACAAAAATAAAGTCAGATTTTATCTATTCTTGATGAATACGTTGTACATTGTAAGCTACATGGGCTGGATTCTAAAATACCTACCACCCTTGAAATAGCAATTTTCTTGTTGCAATGTTTTCTTTTAGCTAAAATATGATGAAGAATTTTAAAATTCGGGCGAAGAAGCAAATATTTATGAGATTTTTTACAAAAATAAAGTCAGATTTTACCTATTCTTGATGAATACGTTGTATATTGGAAGCTACACGTGCTGGATTCTAAAATGCCTACCACACTTGAAATAGCAGTTTTCTTGTTGCAATGTTTTCTTTTAGCTAAAATACAATGAAGAATTATAAAATTCGGGCGCGGAAGTAAATATTTATATGATTTTTTACAAAAATTAAGTCAGATTTTACCTATTCTTGATGAATACGTTGTATATTATAAGTTACATGGGCTGGATTCTAGAATACCTACCACACATGAAATAGCAATTTTCTTGTTGCAATGTTTTCTTTTAGCCAAAATATGATAAAGAATTATAAAATTCGGGCGCGGAAGCAAATATTTATATGATTTTTTACAAAAATAAAGTCAGATTTGACCTATTCTTGATGAATACGTTGTATATTGTAAGCTACATGGGCTGGATTCTAGAATACCTACACACTTAAGATAGCAATTTTCTTGTTGTTTTTACAAAAATTAAGTCAGATTTTATCTTTTCTTGATGAATACGTAGTACATTGAAAGCTACATGGGCTGGATTCTATAATACCTACCACCCTTTAAATAGCAATTTTTTTGTTGCAATGCTTTCTTTTAGCTAAAAGATGATGAAGAATTATAAAATTCGGGCGCGGAAGCAAATATTTATATGATTTTTTACAAAAATAAAGTCAGATTTGACCTATTCTTGATGAATACGTTGTATATTGTAATACGTTGTATATTTGGCGCGTAAGCAAATATTTATATGATTTTTTACAAAAATAAAGTCAGATTTTACCTATTCTTGAAATGGATATTTTTGTTAAAAAGTTCATATTCATGCTTTAGGACCTATACTATGGATAATTTTATCATTGGACATGCAAAAGTCTCCATAACGTGGTACCAATCAGATAATAAAAATTCAATTTTCGGGTGTCATTTTAATGTATACGTTGTATATTGTAAGCTACATGGGGTGGATTCTAAAATACCTACCACCCTTGAAATAGCAATTTTCTTGTTGCAATGTTTTCTTTTAGCTAAAATATGAGGAAGAATTTTAAAATTCGGGCGAAGATGCAAATATTTATGTGATTTTTTACAAAAATTAAGTCAGATTTTACCTATTCTTGATGAATACGTTGTATATTGGAAGCTACACGTGCTGGATTCTAAAATACCTACCACACTTGAAATAGCAGTTTTCTTGTTGCAATGTTTTTCTTTTAGCTAAAATTTGAGAAAAAATTATAAAATTTAGGCGCGGAAGCTAATATTTATATGATCTTTTAGAAAAACAATGTCAGATTTTACCTTTTCTTGATGAATACGTTGTATATTGTAAGCTACATGGGCTGGAATCTAGAATACCTACCACACTTGAAATAGCAATTTTCTTGTTGCAATGTTTTCTTTTAGCTAAAATATTATGAAGATTTATAAAATTCGGGAGCGGAAACAAATATTTATATGATTTTTTACAAAAATAAAGTCAGATTTTATCTATTCTTGATGAATACGTTGTACATTGTAAGCTACATGGGCTGAATTCTAAAATACCTACCACCCTTGAAATAGCAATTTTCTTGTTGCAATGTTTTCTTTTAGCTAAAATTTGATGAAAAATTATAAAATTCGGGCGAAGAAGCAAATATTTATGTGATTTTTTACAAAAATAAAGTCAGATTTTATCTATTCTTGATGAATACGTTGTATATTGGAAGCTACACGTGCTGGATTCTAAAATGCCTACCACACTTGAAATAGCAGTTTTCTTGTTGCAATGTTTTTCTTTTAGCTAAAATTTGATGAAAAATTATAAAATTCAGGCGCGGAAGCAAATATTTATACGATTTTTTAGAAACATAATGTCAGATTTTACCTTTTCTTGATGAATACGTTGTATATTGTAAGCTACATGGGCTGGAATCTAGAATACCTACCACACTTGAAATAGCAATTTTCTTGTTGCAATGTTTTCTTTTGGCTAAAATATGATGAAGAATTTTAAAATTCGGGCGAAGAAGCAAATATTTATGTGATTTTTTACAAAAATAAAGTCAGATTTTACCTATTCTTGATGAATACGTTGTATATTGGAAGCTACACGTGCTGGATTCTAAAATGCCTACCACACTTGAAATAGCAGTTTTCTTGTTGCAATGTTTTTCTTTTAGCTAAAATTTGATGAAAAATTATAAAATTCAGGCGCGGAAGCAAATATTTATATTATTTTTTACAAAAATTAAGTCAGACTTTACCTATTCTTGATGAAAACGTTGTATATTGTAAGCTACATGGACTGGATTCCAGAATACCTACCACACTTTAAATAGCAATTTTCTTGTTGCAAACGTTTTCTTTTAGTTAAAATATGATAAAAAATTATAAAATACGGGCGCGGAAGCAAATAATTATATGAGTTTTTACAAATATTATGTCAGATTTTACCTTTTATTGATGAATACGTTGTATATTGTAAACTACATGGGCTGGATTCTAGAATACCTACCACACTTGAAATAGCAATATACAACGTATTCATCAAGTATAGGTAAAATCTGACTTAATTCTTGTAAAAAATCATGTAAATATTTGCTTCCTCGCCCGAATTTTATAATTCTTCATTATATTTTAGCTAAAAGAAAACTTTGCAACAAGAAAATTGCTATTTCAAGTGTGGTAGGTATTCTAGAATCCAGCATTTGTAGCTTAAAATATACTACTTATTCATGAAGTATAGGTAAAATCTGACTTTATTTTTGTAACAAATCTTATAAATATTTGCTTCCGCGCCCGAATCTTATAATTCTTCATCATATTTTAGCTAAAAGAAAACATTGCAACAAAAAAATTTCTATTTCAAGTGTGGTAGGTATTCTAGAATCCAGCTCATGTCGCTTACAATATACAACGTATTCATCAAGAAAAGGTAAAATCTGACTTTATTTTTGTAAAAAATTATATAAATATTTGCTTCCGCGCCTGAATTTTATAATTATTTATAATATTTTAGCTAAAAAAAACATTGCAACAAGAAAAATTGTTAATTTAAGTGTGGTAGGTATTCTCTAATCCAGCCCATGTAGCTTAAAATATACAACGTATTTATTAAAATAACACCCGAAAATTGAATATTTATTATCTGATTGGTACCACGTTATGGTCACTTTTGCATGCCCAAAATATCCATAGTATAGATCCTAAAGCATGAATATGAATGTTTTAACAAAAATATCTATTTCAAGAATAGGTAAAATCTGACTTTATTTTTGTAGAAAATCATATAAATATTTGCTTCCGCGCCCAACTTTTATAATTCTTTATTATATTTTAGCTAAAAGAAAACATTACATCAAAAAAATTGCTATTTTAAGTGTGGTAGGTATTCTAGAATCCAGCCCATGTAGCTTACAAGATACAACGTATTCATTAAGAAAAGGGAAAATCTGAATTTATTTTTGTAAAAAATCATATAAATATTTGCTTTCGCGCCCGAATTTTATAATTTTTTAGCTAAAAGAAAACATTGCAACAAGAAAATTGCTATTTTAAGTGTGGTAGGTATTCTAGAATACAGCCAATGTAGCTTACAATATACAACGTATTCATCAAGAAAAGGTAAAATCTGACATTGTTTTTCTAAAAAATCATATAAATATTAGCTTCCGCGCCTAAATTTTATAATTTTTCATCAAATTTTAGCTAAAAGAAAAACATTGCAACAAGAAAACTGCTATTTCAAGTGTGGTAGGTATTTTAGAATCCAGCACATGTAGCTTCCAATATACAACGTATTCATCAAGAATAGGTAAAATCTGACTTTATTTTTGTAAAAAATCACATAAATATTTGCATCTTCGCCCGAATTTTAAAATTCTTCCTCATATTTTAGCTAAAAGAAAACATTGCAACAAGAAAATTGCTATTTCAAGGGTGGTAGGTATTTTAGAATCCAGCCCATGTAGCTTACAATGTACAACGTATTCATCAAGAATAGATAAAATCTGACTTTATTTTTGTAAAAAATCATATAAATATTTGTTTCCGCTCCCGAATTTTATATATATTCATAATATTTTAGCTAAAATAAAACATTGCAACAAGAAAATTGCTATTTCAAGTGTGGTAGGTATTTTAGAATCCAGCCCATGTAGCTTACAATATACAACGTATTCATCAAGAAAAGGTAAAATCTGACATTGTTTTTCTAAAAAATCATATAAATATTAGCTTCCGCTCCTAAATTTTATAATTTTTCATCAAATTTAACTAAAAGAAAAACATAGCAACAAGAAAACTGCTATTTCAAGTGTGGTAGGTATTTTAGAATCCAGCACATGTAGCTTCCAATATACAACGTATTCATCAAGAATAGGTAAAATCTGACTTTATTTTTGTAAAAAATCACATAAATATTTGCATCTTCGCCCGAATTTTAAAATTCTTCCTCATATTTTAGATAAAAGAAAACATTGCAACAAGAAAATTGCTATTTCAAGGGTGGTAGATATTTTAGAATCCAGCCCATGTAGCTTACAATATACAACGTATACATTAAAATGACACCCGAAAATTGAATTTTTATTATCTGATTGGTACCACGTTATGGTCACTTTTGCATGTCCAATGCTAAAATTATCCATAGTATAGGTCCTAAAGCATGAATATGAACTTTTTAACAAAAATATCCATTTCAAGAATAGGTAAAATCTGACTTTATTTTTGTAAAAAATCATATAAATATTTGCTTACGCGCCAAATATACAACGTATTCCAATATACAACGTATTCATCAAAAATAGGTCAAATCTGACTTTATTTTTGTAAAAAATCATATAAATATTTGCTTCCGCGCCCGAATTTCATAATTCTTCATCATCTTTTAGCTAAAAGAAAGCATTGCAACAAGAAAATTGCTATTTAAAGGGTGGTAGGTATTCTAGAATCCAGCCCATGTAGCTTTCAATGTACTACGTATTCATCAAGAAAAGATAAAATCTGACTTAATTTTTGTAAAAACAACAAGAAAATTGCTATTTTAAGTGTGTAGGTATTCTAGAATCCAGCCACTCTGAGATAGCGCGTAACGTATTCATCAAGAATAGGTCAAATCAGACTTTATTTTGTAAAAAATCATATAAAAATTTGCTTCCGCGCCCGAATTTTATAATTCTTCATCATATTTTGGCTAAAAGAAAACATTGCAACAAGAAAATTGCTATTTCCAGTGTGGTAGGTATTCTAGAATCCAGCCATGTAACTTATAATATACAACGTATTCATCAAGAATATGTAAAATCTGACTTTATTTTTGTAAAAAATCACATAAAAATTTGCTTCCGCTCCCGAATTTTATAATTTTTCATCATATTTTAGCTAAAAAAAAAAACATTGCAACAAGAAAATTTTTATTTCAAGTTCAGTAGGTATTCTAGACTCCAGCTCATGTAGCTTACAATATACAACGTAATTATCAAGAATAGGTAAAATCTGACTTTATTTTTGTAAAAAATCATATGAATAATTGCTTCCGCGGCCGAATTTCATAATTTTTTATCATACTTTAGCTAAAAGAAAACAGTGCAACAAGAAAATTGCTATTTCAAGTGTGGTAGGTATTCTACAATCCAGCCCATGTAGGTTACAATATACAACGTATTCATCAAATGACACCCGAAAATTGAATGTTTATTATCTGATTGGTATCACGTTATGGTCACTTTGCATGTTCAATGCTAAAATTATCCATAGTATAGATCCTACAGCATGAATATGAATGTTTTAATAAAAATATCCATTTCAAGAATAGGTAAAATCTGACTTTATTTTTGTAAAAAATCATATAAATTTATGCATCCGTGCCCGAATTTCATAATTCTTCATCATATTTTAGCTAAAAAAAAACATTGCAACAAGAAAATAGCTATTTCAAGTGTGGTAGGTATTCTAGAATCCAGTCTATGTAGCTTACAATATACAACGTATTCATCAAGAATAGGTAAAATCTGACTTTATTTTTGTAAAAAATCATATAGAAATTTGTTTCCGCGCCCGAATTTTATAACTCGTCATCATATTTTAGCTAAAAGAAAACATTACAACAATAAAATTGCTATTTCAAGTGTGGTAGGTATTCTAGAATCTAGGCCATGTAGCTTACAATATACAACGTATTCATCAAGAATAGGTAAAATCTGACTTTATTTTTGTAAAAAATCATATAAACAATTGCTTCCGCGCCCGAATTTTATAAATCTTTATCATATTTTAGCTAAAAGAAAACATTGCAACAAGAAATTGCTATTTCAATTGTGGTAGGTATTCTAGAATCCAGCCTATGTAGCTTACAATATACAACGTATTCATCAAGAATAGAGAAAATCTGACTTTATTTTTGTAAAAAATCATATAAATATTTGCTTCCGCGCCCGAATATTATAATTCTTCATCATATTTTAGCTAAAAGAAAACATTGCAACAAGAAAATTGCTATTTCAAGTGTGGTAGGTATTCAAGAATCCAGCCCTTGTAGCTTACAATATACAACGTATTCATCAAAAATAGGTAAAATCTGACTTTATTTTGTAAAAAGTCATATAAGTATTTGCTTCCGCGACCTAATTTTATAGTTCTTCATCATATTTTAGCTAAAAAAAACATTGCAACAGAAAAATTGCTATTTCAAGTGTGGTAGGTATTCTAGAATCCAGCCATGTAAATTACAATATATAACGTATTCATGAAGAATAGGTAAAATCTGACTATATTTTTGTAAAAAATCATATCAATATTTGCTTCCGACTTTAAAATTTATAATTCTTCATCATATTTTAACTAAAAGAAAACATTGCAACAAAAAAGTTGCTATTTCAAGTGCGGTAGGTATTCTAGAATCCAGCCCATGTATCTTTCAATATACAACGTATTCATCAAGAAAAGGTAAAATCTGACTTTATTTTGTAAAAAATCATATAAATATTTGCTTCCGAGCTCGAAATTTATAATTCTTTATCATATTTTAACTAAAAGAAAACATTGCAACAAGAAAATTGCTATTTTAAGTGCGGTAGTTATTCTAGAATCCAGCCCATGTATCTTTCAATATACAACGTATTCATCAAGAAAAGGTAAAATCTGATTTTATTTTTGTGAAAAATCATATAACTATTTGCTTCCGCGCCCGAATTTTTTAATTTTTCATCATATTTTTGCTAAAAGAAAACATTGCAAGATGAATACTGCTATTTCAAGTGTGGTAGGTATCCTAGAATTCAGCCAATGTAGCTTACAATATACAACGTAGTCATTAAAATGACACCCAAATATTGAATGTTTATTATCTGATTGGTACCACGTTATGGTCACTTTTGCATGTCCAATGCTAAAATTATCCATAGTATAGATCCTAAAGCATGAATATGAATGTTTGAACAAAAATATCCATTTCAAGAATAGATAAAATCTGACTTTATTTTTGTAAAAAATCATATAAATATTTGCATCCGTGCCCGAATTTTATAATTCTTCATCATATTTTAGTTAAAAGAAAGCATTGCAACAAGAAAATTGCTATTTCAAGTGTAGTAGGTATTCTAGAATCCAGTCTATGTAGCTTACAATATACAACGTATTCATGAAGAATAGGTAAAATCTGACTTTATTTTTGTAAAAAATCATATAAAAATTTGCTTCCGCGCCCGAATTTTATAATTCTTCATCATATATTAGCTAAAATAAAACATTGCAACAAGAACATTTCTTTTTCACGTGTGGTAGGTATTCTAGAGTCCAGTCTATGTAGCTTACAATATACAACGTATTCATCAAGAATTGGTAAAATCTGACTTTATTTTTGTAAAATATCATATAGAAATTTGTTTCCGCGCCCGAATTTTATAATTCTTCATCATATTTAAGGTAAAAGAAAACATTACATTAATAAAATTGCTATTTCAAGTGTAGTAGGTATTCTAGAATCTAGGCCATGTAGCTTACAATATACAACGTATTCATCAAGAATAGGTAAAATCTGACATTATTTTCGTAAAAAATCATATAATTATTTGCTTCCGCGCCCGAATCTTATAATTCTTCATCATATTTTAGCTAAAAGGAAACATTGCACCAAAAAAATTGCTATTTCAAGTGTGGTAGGTATTCTAGAATCCAGCTCATGTCGCTAACAATATACAACGTATTCATCAAGAAAAGGTAAAATCTGACTTTTTTTTGTAAAAAATTATACATATATTTGCTTCCGCGCCTGAATTTTATAATTCTTTATCATATTTTAGCTTAAAGAAAACATTGCAACAAGAAAATTGCTATTTCAAGTGTTGTAGGTATTCTAGAATCCAGCCCATGTAACTTAAAATATACATTGTATTCATCAAGAATAGGTAAAATCTGACTATATTTTTGTAAAGAATCATATAAATATTTGCTTCCGCGCCCGAATTTTAAAATTCTTCATCATATTTTAGCTTAAAGAAAACATTGCAACAAGAAAATTGCTATTTCAAGTGTGGTAGGTATTCTAGAATCCAGCCCATGTAGCTTACAATATACAACGTATTCATCAAGTAAAGGTAAAATCTGACTTTATTTTTGTAAAAAATCATATAAATATTTGATTCCGCGCCCGAATTTTATAATTCTTCGTCATATTTTAGCTAAAAGAAAACATTGCAACAAGAAAATTGCTATTTCAAGTATGGTAGGTATTTTAGAATCCAGCCCATGTAGCTTACAATATACAAAGTATTCATCAAGAAAAGGTAAAATTTGACTTTATTTTTGTAAAAAATCATAAAAAGTTTTGCTTCTGCGCCCGAATCTTAAAATTTATTATCATATTTTAGCTAAAAGAAAAAGTTATAAAGTTTGGTGAAATAGTGGTTCTTTGTTGGCAAGTGTTTCTTTTGTTATGTATAGCCATTTCATTCAAAATATTTACTTAGATACCGTGAAATTTTTTGAGTCTTTTGTCGTAGGCTTAGGTATTGTTTGGCGATACAAAGGGGCTGACCTGTAAAAGTTATAAAGTTTGGTGAAATAGTGGTTCTTTGTTGACAAATGTTTCTTTTGTTATGTATAGCCATTTCATTCAAAATATTTACTTAGATACCGTGAAATTTTTTGAAAAGATTTTGTACCTGTAAGTATTGTCAAAAGCCGAAAGTTATGTGGGAAATGTATTTGTATCGAAAACAGATTTATACAGTGAGAAATATGGTCATTATTGGGATTTTTCTTAAAGGCATTTCATTCAGTAAATGGACATCTAAAAGTTATAAAAGATTAGTGAAATAATGGTTCTTTGTTGACAAGTGCGTTTCTTTTGTTATGTATAAATCTTTTGAAGCCAGACATTTCATTCAAAATATTTACTTAAATAACAAAAATTGACAAAAGCCGAAAGTTATGTAGGAAATCATGTATCGAAAACATGCAGGTGATCATACGCAGGTTTGTACAGTGAGAAATTTAGGTCTGTTTGATATTCGAAATATTTTTCTAATTTCTGATGGATATAAACATAAATTAGGGTTGAGAGAGAGAGAGAGAGAGAGAGAGAGAGAGAGAGAGAGAGAGAGAGAGAGAGAGAGAGAGAGAGAGAGAGGGAGAGAGAGAGAAAGCATATATATATATATATATATATATATATATAACGTATAAATACGAGACCAATTCTTATACAGTTCATTTTGGTTGAGACGATCTGAGGAGCTGCTCGAAAATATTCAAGTAAGAAAATATTGAAATTATTACATTTACTATTATTTATTTATTTATTTGTTTATTGTATAGACATGGACTTTTCAAAGTTAAACCAGAGAGGTGTATTGGCAGATTTAAAACCCCGTAAGAAAATTAACGAATTGGAAAAAGACACATTGTATCGCTTGGTTGATTTAAAAGCAGTGAAAACCACATTTGGAAGAAAAATAATCGCGGAATTAGATGATTTTATTGTATATCTACCCGCACGTTTCGATGATTTAACAGACAAAGATATATCTCAGCTTAAGAAGTCTGTCACCCATTGGGGTATTAAATATACAGGAATGAAGAAATATGGATCCGCTGGCCGAGAGACTCCTCTATTAGAATTTGTACAAATGTAATATTTTACTTATTATGAATAAATAATAACAATATTTAATATTCTTTGTATATGTTATGATAATAATAATAAATATCCAGTATTTGTTTATGATTTTTTAGTATTATTTCTATTTCCCTACAGACAACAGGTGTTCCAATTTCCAACACCCGTTTTCAGCTATTATTGGTGGTCCTTCAGGGTGTGGAAAATCGTATTTTGTTAAAAAATTTTTAGATAACATAAGTGAAATGAGTGATACTAACTTTATGAAAATATCCTGGCATTACGGTGCATGCAGGAATTATTCGCTACTATACATAATGTAGAATTTGTTGAGGGTTTGCCCGATATTGATAGTATTGATAGTTTGGATGGAAAGCATCCTCAACTACTTATTATAGATGATTTGATGTCTGAAACAGATCAGAGAGTTGTGGATATTTTTACAAAATGGTCTCATCATAAAAATTTGTCAGTATTTTTTCTTACTTAAAATATATTTCATCAAGGAAAGGGACAACGAGACATATCATTAAATGCTAATTACATAATTTATTTTAAAAATCCACGAGACAAAGCACAAATATTACATTTATCGAGACAAGTATTTCCTGAAAATACAAAATTTATTCAAGAAGCCTACCGTGACGCAACTTCAGAACCACATGGATATTTAATTTTTGATCTTAAACAAAATACACCTAATTGGTTGCGTTTTCGTACGTCACGTGATGGTTTTACGTATGTTTATTTACCTAAAAACAAGTATAAATACAATACCATACATAGCCTGTAGTTATTTCGTAACAATGAGTAAAGCTGTAATAAACAATGCAGATTATCTGCGAGCTCTTCATAAATTAAAAGCAAAGGATAGATTAACGCTATTAAAAAACGCTGATTGTAACTCTGTTAAATGTATTTGCGAATGCGTTTATAATATTATGCATGGCACAATACCTCTCAGTCGCAAACAGCAGACTAATCTTGTCAGACATAAGAAAACATTACGTAAACTTATAAAGTCAGGGCATAGTTGGAAAACAAAAAACGTGTATTAGTACAATCAGGCGGACCATTTCTACCTTTTTTATTAGCTCCCCTCTTAACCGGTGTTTTAAGTAGTTTATTTAAAAATTAAAATGGAACATGCTAAAAAAATGGTCTTAATATCATCAGAGAATTTAAATCGTTTACGTAATAATAATAATAATAATATAAATGAAGAAACAATAACTAGTCAACTGGATAAAGACATGCGAACTATTTTAAATTTAAAAATATCAGAATATGAGAAATGGGTAATGTACCAAGAAATATTACAAAGATATTTATACTTTCAAAAACAAAATAGAGAACCAATAAAATTACCTATAGAACATGAATTCACTTCAGTTTCAAAGTTAACTTTGGAGAAGAAAGAGAAAGAAGAAGACGAGAAAGACGGTTTCAAAAATATATTAAATATTATCCCAAAATCTCAAAAAGAAAAAGCTCGACTATTACTAGAAAGATTAAAATTAGACAAGACAGTTACGTGGGATTCCT
Organism: Stenolophus ochropezus; assembly: GCA_035578165.1. NCBI lineage: Eukaryota > Metazoa > Arthropoda > Insecta > Coleoptera > Carabidae > Stenolophus > Stenolophus ochropezus. The sequence continues at coordinate 305,781 of JAQOWZ010000134.1, read as the reverse complement.
CTGGAACAGTTTCAATTCGTGATAAACAAATTCCGAAATCAAATATAACAGATTTAGTTGTGGATATCGTCGGACGTAAGAAACGTACTAGTCCTGTAGGTTGGGAACAGTTTTTAGATACATTGAAAGAAATAAACATTTCGACAGAAATAATTAATAATCCTCAAAGGAAAAAAAAATTTACTGCGATATCTCCCAGACAAGCTTCTATAAATCATAAAAGGAAAGGGGAATATATACAAGACGACACTAGAGAATCAGCGAAAAAAATTGAATGGAAACGATTTTCATTATAGAATGGATAAGAGTCTAGCAAAAATTTATTTTAATGAATCAGACCCTGCAGGTTTCTCAGGAGTTAATAACTTAATAATATCCGTGAAAGGAAAGTACAATGCAAAAGATGTAAGAAAATGGATTTGCTCACAAGAATCGTATACTTTGCATAGGCCAGCACGAAAAAAATTTGTAAAAAATAAATATAGAGTTTCAAACATAAACGATCTCTTTCAGGCGGATCTTAATGACATGCGCAAGTTAAGCCGTTACAACGATAATTACAAATATATTTTAACAGTAATCGATGTATTTAGCAGGTATGCATGGGCTATTCCCTTAAAAGATAAGAAACCCGGTTCCGGTATTCAAGCATTTGAAAATATATTTAATGACAGAAAACCAGTGTGTTTACAGACGGATAAAGGGTCGGAATTTATTGCAAAATCAGTAAAGTCCTTTTTAAGGGAAAAAGATATTAAATTCTATGTCACTCAAAATCCTGATGTAAAAGCATGTATTGTTGAAAGATTTAATAGAACTTTGAAAACAAAAATGTATCGTTATTCTACATATAAAAATACATACAGATACGTTGATGTATTACAGAATTTGATTAATGCATATAATAAAACAAAACATCGAACAATAAAATTAGCTCCCTGTGAGGTAAATGATAAAAATATATTAGAAATTTGGAGAAATCAGCGTAAAATAAAAAAAACGTAAAAGATATTCATAAGGATAAAATAAATTAAAATTGGAGATATTGTTAGAATATCTAAACACAAAAATATATTTGAAAAAGGTTATGAATCTAACTGGAGTGAGGAATTATTTAAAGTGTATGCTATTATTAATAGAACACCAGTTGTTTATAAATTAAAAGATTTAAATAACGAAGTGATAGAGGGCACTTTTTACAAAGACGAGCTCCAGCCAGTAAATATAGAATCTGATACTAGGTATAAAATTGATAAGGTTCTAGCTTCTAGGGGAACCGGTGTCAGAAAAGAGCTGTACGTGAAGTGGAAAGGTTATAGTGAAAAATTTAATAGCTGGATTCCCGCAGACTCGATTTATCTATTAAATAATGAATGAAAAAGATTTTTTATAACATTGCTTAGCAATAATTCTATGCAATATTTTCCTGATAATAAAACTACTCGTTATACTACACAATTACCTCATAATATGAAATTAGAGGGGTCTTGGGAAGTAGCATTAGCTGAAATTATTTTTCCTTGTTCAATTTACAATATTAATGAAAGAGAAAACAATATTGATTTGAAAATAAAATCAAGGAGAGAAGGGGTAAAGTTAGTACAGACAAAAATTCCTACAAAAAATTATGAAAGCATTGACAGAGTGTTGCATGAAATGAATAAAAATGTAGAAGTTAATGAATATGTGGCATTCTCGTATGATAACACAGAGAAACGAGTTATAACAAAAATCAAAGATGAGAACGTATGTTCTCTGAAATTATCTCATCGTTTAGCATTGCAACTGGGCTACCCCCCATTTACTGACATATATAAGCAGAGAGCTTCTATTAACTTACCTAATTTAATATTAGGTATTCCGCCTCAATTATTTGTTTATTGTGACATTATTGAACCTCAAACGGTTGGTGACGTGGTTACACAATTGCTAAGAATTGTGCATATTAAAACCGATAAATACGTGTTCGGATCTAACGAAATGATTTCGTACACATAGCCTCATTACGTACCGATTTTGAGAAGAGAATTTTCAAATATAGAAATAGATATAAGAACACAGGATGGTTATTCTACACCATTTCAGTTCGGGACATTGTGCGTTAAAGTACATTTCCGACGAGTATCATCATCAACATGAAAATCTGCCCGTATCAGGAATATTACAAAGCGCAAACAGGAAGTGGTATTGGAACAGTATACAGAGGAAGTCAACATCAAAGGGGTCATGGAATAGGAAGTTTCTTTAGTGGGTTATTTAGAAGTATTTTACCGTTATTAAAGAAAGGGGTAGGGGCAATCGGTAAAGAAGCACTTAACACAGACGCTCATTTTCTGGGCGATCTGTCTCAAAATCAGTCTCCTAAAGAATCATTCAAGAAACGTATTGCAGAAGCGGGTTTAAATTTAAAACGTAAAGCTGAAGACAAGATTGAAAAAATTTTGACCGGATCAGGCTATAAAAAGAAAAGAACTGGTAAGAAGTGTACGCATTCGAAAAGTTTACTTGCTACAGTAAACAACAAGAAAAAAAAAAAGAAAGCGGTCTAGACTGTCAGATATATTCGATTAAAAAATGGCATTCTTACATGCACAGTCTTGTGAATGTATACAAACCTAACTAGATCTATTTGCTTTACCACCAACTCAAACTAGTATTGAGAGTGGACAATGGGTTAATTATAAACCCCTTTCGTCAATTACCGAAGATGGTCCTCTTGAATTTGTAATACCCGGTCATGGAGAAGATTATCTTGATTTATCTCAAACAATGATTTATATAAACGCTAAAGTTCTTAAAACCGATAACTCTTCTCTAATTGCAACAGATAACGTGGGACCCGTTAATAACTGGCTACATTTTATTTTTAGTCAAGTCGATGTATATTTAAATCAAAAACTTGTATCTCCTCCAAATAATACTTACGCCTACAGAGCTTATATTGAAACGTTATTAAACTATGGTAAAGATGCAAAAATATCTCATCTGACTTCATCTTTATGGTATACGCATACAGCTGGAAAAATGAATTATACAGTGTAGGGACTAATTCCGGATATGAAAAACGTCAAAAATTTGTGGAGAATAGTAAAAATGTCGACATGATTGGTCATCTTCATGCTGATATATTCAACCAGGAAAAGTTTTTACTTAACGGTGTTGAAATGAGAGTAAGATTAGTTCGTTCGAGGGATAGTTTCCATTTAATGGGACATGATCCAAATTTCAAAGTACAAAATTAATGAGGCTACATTACTTGTCCGTCGCGTTAAGCTAAATCCCAGTATTTTATTAGCCCATAATAGATCTTTAGAATCAGCAACAGCTAAATATCCTATAACGAGATCAGAAGTTAAGTCTTTTGTTATACCGTCTCAAGTAATGGGAAAATCTATGGATAATATCTTCTTAGGTCAACTACCTAAAAGATGTATAATAGGTTTTGTCTCTAATAAAGCTTACAATGGCGACTACAAAAAGAACCCGTTCAACTTTGAGAACTTTAAAATAAATTATTTATCGCTTTGTGTAAATGGACAACAGATGCCCTCGAAACCGTTGCAACCATCATTTAGCACTACAAAATCATACATTCAGATGTACAACACTTTATTTTCCGGGACAGGTATACATTTTGGAAATACTGGCAATGAAATCGACAGAGATAACTATCCTGATGGGTATTGTTTAACTGCATTTGATTTAACTCCTGACCTATCTGCTAATTCAATGTTACATTGGAATTTGACACGTCATGGTTCTTTAAGAATTGAAGTGGGATTTGAAACTACTTAAACAGATACCGTAAATTGTCTCATTTACGCTGAATTTGATAATATTATTGAAATAGATAAGAATAGAAATGTTATTATAGATTATGGTAGTTAGTTAAGATATATTTATATAAAATGTATTTGTATTTGTATTAGAATTTTAATATAATTTAACATTACTGAATATTGTTTGTTTGTAATAATTCCCCTATATATATTCCTTCATCATACATAGTAAGATCAGTCATACAGATGCATTCAAGTTGTTTATTAGAAATGTACGCTTCTTTTATTTTACGTGTATTTCGAAAATATTTTAAAAATACAGGTCATTATGGTGTTTATGCAGCTAATAGATTACCAAAACATGTTAATTTTCCATGCACACTTATTGTTAATAGCGATAGTGACAAATTACCCGGAACTCATTGGTTTGCAGTTTATATAGATCGAGAAGGGAACGGAACATAATTTGACAGCTATGGCCGACCACCATTTGTGAAATCACACATAACGTTCTTAAAAAGAAACACTAAGAATTGGACTTTTAACAAAACCCCATTACAAGATTATACGACGACTGTATGTGGTTACTATTGTCTGGTGTATTTACTATTTAGAATAATTATAAACATGATGATTTTATAAAAATGTTTAACAAAAATAATGGTAAATATAAGAACGATATGTTCATTAAATATATGTTTCGTCGTTATTTTAATAAAGAGTCATAAATTTTAATTACATTTATTTATTTATTTCTTTTTATATATATATATATATATATATATATATACATTAACAATAATTAGTATTGATATCTGATGCCTAGAACTCCAGGAGGTGGGTGGTGCCTGTGGTAATACTGGATGGGCGACTCCACATCGCAATCATCCCAGTTCTCGAGTTCCGAAAACTGTTACAAGTAAAAGATTATTAATAATAGTAATGATAATAGTAATATTATTATTAGTACATACATCAACCACCACTATGGAAGGGGTCTGTTCCATTTCCCTCTCCTCCTCTTCTTCGGGGAAGTACGTCAGCAGCTGAACGTATAACAGGGACAATTTTTTTATTAATACCAATAAAATATTAACAATAAATAAATATTTAAACATACCTCAGGATCCAGGATGACTTCGTCACCCCATTCCCATCCCTGAACCTCAGAGTCCTTCGTGTTGCTCTTGGACATTTTCGTAAGATTTAATGTCTCTTAGAAATAAACTGCGTTATATAGGACAGAATGGTAAAGGCCCCTCCCCTAGTGTAGTAGGGGTAACAAAGAAACTACCACATTCATAGAAACGTGAAAGCGATTTCTTTGTGTTTTACAAACTAGATGTGTTTAAATATTTTAACTATACCTTACTTACTTGTCAATTTATTATTATTATTATTATTATTATTATCTGAAATTACGGGGCAAGGTTTTAATTCTTCTGAGTAATAATGAAATGATTAGTTAAACATACATTTATTTAAAGTAATAAAATTATAAACTAAATATTATTACTTACAGTTTTAATCTTACAACTAAAATACTTATTGATACTTATACTTGCAGTATTATATATATATATATATATATATATATATATATATATATATATATATATATAGTCCAGGACCTAACTCGTTTTAACAAAACACATACTCCACCTGTGTTAATTCAACAGAACTTCCTAGCGCTTCTCGACGACTACAGACACTGCCGTGTCATATATACCGATGGTTCGAAAACCAACAATGCTGCCGGCTCAGCCATCGTGGCTGACCAAACCGCACACTCGTGGGCCATGCCAAAAGATATCTCCGTGTACAGTACAGAGGCATATGTCATTTGGCAAGCTCTTCTGTACTCCGTGTATGAAAGGAACTCCGTCGAGTTCATCATTGCCAGTGATTCGCTGAGCGTTCTCACTGCCATTCAGAACCCTTACACAGACGACCCACTCATCCAGATGCTACTGTCTACCATCGCACACCTGGCTGATGTAGGGAAACGTGTCTTCTTCCTGTGGATCCCAAGTCACGTCGGGATAAAGGGCAATGAATTGGCAGATGAGGCAGCTCGTAACGCAGCGGACCTGGAACACGCAGATACTCAAGTCCTGACATACACGGATGTCAGAAATGTTCTGCACTGGAGGTTATCTGACAAATGGCAACGGCAGTGGGAGATGGTCGACAACCATCTGCGGCGAATAAAACCATCGGTAGCACCAGTGGTCCTTCCCAGAGGACTGTCCAGAACTGAGCTAATCAAAGTCCACCGGTTAAGATTAGGTCACACGCGACTGACGCACGGGCACAGATTGGCAAGGCAAGAGCCTCGCTCATGTGAGCATTGCCAAGTGCCAGTCACTGTGCCTCATATTCTTCTATACTGTCCGTCATTAGAACCGGTGCGACGACTACATTTCTTTGGTAGGAATTTAGCAGAAGTTCTGGCTGAGCCTGGGAAGGTAAGGGAAGTTCTACACTTTCTAAGAGCTTGTGACTTGTACCGTGAAATCTAGTTTCATTTTTTTTTTAACGTGTTAATTTATTTTGTTTTGTCATATAAATGTTAATTTATTTTGTGTTTGTCCAACAATATTTATTTTAACATCTGACAATGCCGACGGGCTTTAAACGGTGATACTTATCTGTGATATTATTTTAACATGTTGTGATGTCTTAAGAGAATAATAATAATATTTTAACTTATCCTGTAAGGCCGACGGGCAATAAACGTAATTTTTAACGTGTTGTGATGTTTAACTAAGAATAATGAATACTTACCGCTAAAACGGCTAATGACCCTAGCAGTCAATGCCGCAAACCTAAAAAAAAAAATTATATATATATATATATATATATATATATATATATATATATATAAATTATAAAATTCAACTTTAAAAAATTGTTTTTAAAAAGTTTTTATTTCAAGATACAACTATCTAGCTTGATTACAATATGAGAACTAGCCTGTCTACAGGGGTTACATTACATTTTATTCTCATCTTGTGGAAAGTTTATAACTTATCTCTAAGTCAGCATTCTTATAGTAGTTACGTTTTATAATTCCTCCCCAGCAAGTTTAAACTTTACACAAGATTTACAAATTTTCTGTTATTCTTTCTAAATCACTTAATTCTATATTATTCTTTAATTGTTTAGTTTTATAATTCTTATAATATTTAATTACAAATCTTATAATTAATACAAATATTATTACAATAAGTATGATATAAATTACATAATAATGATTCGTGTGATTTTCGTAGTTATTTATGTCTTTTATTTTCTGAAGTTGAGGGAATGAAATGTTTAATCCTTGTAATGGTTTCAAATTGACTTTATCTATTTTTGTATCAAATGTTTGAAGTTGGACATTGCTTAATTCTAATTCTTTATAATCTTTTGATATTCTATTGAATGTCCATTGGTTTATTTTACAATTTCCGTTATTAGCAAGTCTGAAGATTCCTTGAAAATTTTTCTTTATATTTTTATGTTTGCAATTTATTATTAATTCTTGGTTAATTGGGGAAATAATTATTATATTATTGGTATTTGAGATTTGTATGACGTTATTTTTATTATATTTCTCCTTTATGTCACAGTCATCATTATTCTCGTGTTTTACTATATTATTAATACAATTACTTACTTCTATGCCTTTCGTTTGACAATAATTTATGTTATTAGATTGTCTACTGAATCTTTCTATTAATATGTTTTTATTATTTTTATAAATGTAATGAGTAGGTGGTTCTGTTAATCCGTATAATTTTTTGTTGTGGATAAAGGGAATTGGGTACAATTGATATAAAGGATAGAGATTCTGAGAAAGTTCCGGTTCTATTAGTAATATCTGGATTTCTTCGTCTTCGAATCTACAATATGTAACGATTTCATTTACTTGTGACCAAATGTCTTTTTTGCCTGTAATTTGGATTAAGTCATCGTGGTTTATAATAGTGGTATCTAATTTATTTAAGGAACAAATTACTAACATTAGTTCTATATGTTTACAAAAGTCTATTAAATTTTGAATAATAATTAATAATTCATTGATTTTTACTTCCGTGTCGATTAGACTTTTCCAATTTTGTTCTTTGTTTAGTGTGAGTACTATGGCGTTAAGCTTTTCTGATATTTTATTTTCGTTCACCCGTATTTGTTCTAATTTTGAATTAAATTTGTCGGTTAGATGTTTTTCGTTTTTTATTATTTGATCATTTTGATTTTGAAGAATCTTTTGATTATTTTTTAATTGCTCTAAAAGAGTGTCATATTTTTCTGCATCACTTTGATCTAGGTTACCTGTAATTGACCTGATGATATTCCCTAACCCATTTATTAGACCTCGTTTATTTCTTTTATTAAACAGTTTTTGAATTTGTTGTGTTAGATCATTAAGAAAGTAAAATAAAGCTTTACTTTGTTCCTCTAGCTGGTGTTTGTTTTCTATTTGTTTTATGACATTTATTGTGATATTATTTAATTTTGAATATTCTTTATATAGTGGAGTGATATTATAATTAAAATAGTGTATGATTTCTCCTTCTTTTAATTTACAATTACCGATTCCAAATAAAAGGAATCCATTGTTGTTAGAGATGTTTATTAGTTGACCGGTGCTAAAGGCCCTGGAATCAGAATTTTATTTTATCTAACTTGAATTTCCGAATATGCCTTTTATTTTTTATTTCTACTGTTCCAAATATTGGGTTATAATTTTCTACAGTAACTCTTTTGAATATGGGTTTTTTATATTTGTGCATTAATCTATTATTTTGTTTAACATAGACTTTCTCCGGAATTTTTAATGGTAGTTCGTTTTCTTTTGTTCTTTTTGCTTTATCTTTATTAATTAATTTATTTATTATTTTATTTGTTTCTGATTTATTAATAAAATAATCGTTTATTACTTCTTCGGATTTTTGTTTTTGAAAATATTTATTTTGTTCATCCTGTCCGAAAATTATTTCACAAGGGGTCATTTTTGTTATTGAGTGTTTGGTGTTATTGTATGCTATTATTGCTTTATTTATGTTTGTTTGTAAATCTTTATTTTTGTTTGTTGAATTTAATATCCGAAGATGTTCTATTAATACAGAGTGAAACCTTTCTACGGCATTTGACTTTGGGTTTGATATGCTGATTAAGTGTAATTTTATATCGTGATTATTACAATAATTTTTTACTAAAGCATTGTTAAATTCTAGTCCATGATCTGCGATGATTATATTTGGTTTTTTGTAAGTTTTTATAAATTCCTCGATTATTAACATTGTTTCTTTTCCAGTTTTATTGAAGGTAGGATGGATGAATCCAAATTTCGAAAATTGGTCAAATATAGTGATGAAATATTTTTTATTTAATGTGAGAAGATCTATATTTATAATTTCAAAAGGAGTTTTTGGTGTAGGGGTTAGATTGTCATTTAGTTGTATAGGGTGTCGATCATATTTGTTTTCTTTACATATTCTGCATTGATTAATAATATCTGTAATATCTTTAAGCATGTTGGGCCAGAAATATTTTTCTTTGAGTTCGTTATAAGTTGCCATTATTCCTCGTTGATTTAAATATCCGTTATGATTGTCAAAAATTATTTGAGTTTGTTTTTCCTCGTTCTCAACGTCTTCCACAAATTTATTGCATTTTATTAAATTTATCGTATTTGATTCAAATTTGTTTTGAATTATTTCATTTAGGGTTTGTTCGTATTGTTTGGGAATTAATATCAAGTATTTGATTTTTGGCACTATATAATTTTTTAATGTTTCTAATAATTGTTCTTCCATTTTATCTATGTTAATATTTATTATAAATCTTTGTTTTTGATGGTTAAATATTTTTTTTATTTCTATTTCAAATGGTTTATTAGAAAAGTGAAATATAATTTGGTTTTTTGCTATATTTATTCTATTGTCTACAAATTTTATTCCGTTAACTGGGTTCTCATTCGAACTATGAATTGTGTTTCCGGATTCTGATTGATTCACGTCTATGCTTTGTTTTTCATCTCTGTTATTACCATAAATTGAGGCTACTGATTCATTTATTATTTGATCTTATTCGTCTGTTTCCAAACTATAATTTTGTAATTGTTCGTACAAATTTATTTGTATTTGAGTGTTATTAAATATTTGTTCTAAGATTTTTATTAATTCTGTTTTTTCTAATTTGTCATATCCACATGATAAATATGGAATATTAATTTCATATATATCGTTTTTTATTAAATAGTCTCGTAATTCAGTAAGTGTTTTCTTAAAGTATTTTCGGTTTACGTTTTCTACATAAATATCTTTTGTAATTAGATGGAAAATTATTTTATTTTCTATATTTTGAATTATAATATTTTTATTGTTGTTATTTCTTTCACAAAAATTTTTACTGTCATATTTTAAATCTATTTGTCTGGCAAGACCTTTAGAAAATTTGAAATCTTTTGATATGCAGTGTGCGAATATGTCAGAGTTAGTTACGTCTCCATATTTTTTTATGATTTTAAATGGTTCTCTTTGTCTTGATAAGAAATCTGCAATTTTGTTTGTTTTTCCTGGTAAATACTCAATGTCAAAATTGTATTCACCTAATTCTACTTTCCATCGCATAAGTTTTTGATTTGCGTTTTTCATTGAGAACAACCAAGTAAGGGGTTTGTGATCCGTGCGAATAGTGAATTTTCTGCCAAATAGATATGGTTTAAAATTATTTACAGACCAGATAATTGATTTTAATTCTTTTTCGACAGTGCTATAATTTTGTTCTGCTGAATTGAATGTTTTTGATGCGTAGGCGATAGGTTTCTCTTGTCCGTTTATAACTTGTGAAATTACTGATCCCATTGCGTAATCAGAAGCGTCCGTGGTGAGAATAATTTTTTTTTGAAAATCCGGGAATTCTAATATTTGGGGGTTACTTATCAATTCTTTGGCAGTTGTAAATGAATTTTGATACTCTATATTTGTAATATCTATTTGTTTATTCTTTTTTAGGCATTCTGTAAAAGGTTTAGTGAGTTTTGCAAAATTTGGAATGAAGCGTCTATACCAAGAAAGTTTTCCGAGGAAAGATTTGATTTCTTTAACTGTTTTAGGGATCATTATTTTTTCAATTGCGTCAATTTTCTTTTTATTTGGTTTAAGTCCTTCCTGAGATATTATAAATCCTAAATATTCGGTTTCGGTCTTCAAAAATTCGGATTTATCGATCTGTATTTTTAGATTTGCATCTTGTAACTTTTTAAATATTTTTTCAATGTTTTCTAAGTGTTCTTTTAATGTATTTCCAAATATGATTATGTCGTCCATGTAGACTAAGCAAATTTTGTTAATATATTCTGCGAGTATTTCGTTCATCATCCTCTGAAATGTTGCCGGTGCGTTGATTAACCCGAAAGGCATACGGACAAATTCGTAGTGACCTGAGGATATCGAGAAAGCTGTTTTTTCCCTATCATTTTCATCTATTGGTATTTGGTGAAAACCCGAGTGCAAATCTAACGTGGTAAAGAATTTTGGTTTGCCAATGTGATCTAATAATGAGTCGATATTGGGTAAAGGAAATTTATCTTCAATTGTTTTTTGGTTTAGTTTGCGAAAGTCTATTACTAATCTTGTTTTGCGTTTGCCTGACGCATCACTCTTTTTTGGCACTATCCATATTGGTGAATTATATGGGCTTTTTGATTTTTGAATTACTTTAGTTTTTAATAAATTTTGAATATGTTCCTCAATATCTTTTTCGTATATTTGTGGGAGTTTATAATTTTTTTGGAAAACCGGTGAGTCGTCTGTTGTTCTAATTTTATGTGTAGTAGTGTTTGTGATGGATAGTTCTTCGTCGGGGTTTGGAAATAAATCTGAATATTTTTCTAATAAAGTTTTAATTTTTTCTTTTTGTTCGTAAGTGAGATGCTCGTGTCTGAATTGTATAAAAGAATTATTTAGTGTTTGTGAAGATAATAATTTAAATTTCTTATTTCCGAGTGTTATAATTTTATTTTTAAAGTCCATTAAAGCATTACAATGTTCTAATATTTTTACGCCAAATAACATATTACTTTCCTTATGAAATTCATGTATAAAGAATTCAAAAATTTTGCCTTGAATTTTTATTTCAACACAATTTTTACATTTTACTTTTCCTTGGGCTGTTTTGAAAGTAATTTGTTTCTCAATAATTTTTAAATTTCTTTGTTTAACAATGGCTGGAGAAATTAAATTTATATCGGAACCAGAATCAATTAATATAAGGTAATCGTTAAATCTTATTAAAGGAATAGATTTTAATTTAGAAGTCATTACGTATTTTGTTCTAGTGTTTCTGGGCTTTCCTCTAAAAAAGAGTCTTCATCGATAATTTCTTCTTCGTATTCTTCAAAATTTTGTTGTTCAGGGTTGACATTTTCATTTTCGATTTCAGTATTAAAATTTTGTTTAATTGTTGAAGTTGTCATAGGCTGCGTATTCCGTGTTTGTAATGACATTGGTTGAGGTTGGTATTTGCGTGTTTCGTTACTATTTACTAAATTTTGTCTTGAGAACCGATTAGGGGCTGGAGTTTTTATAGACATTGACTGGTTTTGAAGGGAAATAATGTCCAGGAAATTGTCTGGGTGGAGGATTGAAAGTAAAATTTAAATTTTTTGAAGTGTTGTATTTGGTTTGTTGTCGTTTCTTGTCATTGGGCTATTATGTAAAGAATTTGCGTAGCTAAATTCATTTTTTAATAATAAATCACATTGCTCTAAGGTTGAAGGTTGTTTCACTATAAAAGATCCTTTTATAATAGGCGGTAATAATGATATGAATTTGTTTACGATCGCTTTTTGGTTTTCTTGAACAATCGCGTTCTTTTGTTCTAAACTATAATCTTTTGCAAGTATTTTTGATTTATATATTTCAAATTTGTCTAACATTGCTTTCAGTGTGGCTTCTGTACTTTGCTTATATTTAGTTTCAAATAATTCTCCTAGTAATGTCTCGGCAGTTGTTCTGTCTGAGAAATTAGTAGTCAAGTAAATTTTTAATTCTTCCCAATTTGTGAATTTATTTTGTGAAACAATCTTTTTCGCATTGTTTATTAATCTATTTTTAATTAAATTAAAAGCGAACACTTTTTGTGCTGCTGTTATTGCTAACGTATTTAAGATGATATATGTTTCATCCACGGTTTGAATAAAATTATTAAGGGTTGTTATGTCCTCTTCATATGTTGGGATCATTTCGACATAACATTTAATGTCTTGTAAAGAAGTCATTTTGGTTTCGGTAAGATTAAGTCTTACTGGATTTCGTATAATTCTATTAATACTATTTCGAATAGTATTTACGAATTCTTCGTTATCGGAATCTGACATGAATTATTGTCTCGTGTTGGGACTTATATTCTTTATTATTAATAATTGTTAAAAGAGTGCCCAGTGGGTTATATAAGAAAAATTTTTACTTACAATAGTAAACTTATGACTATCGTTTTCATTGTAAGGAGTTCTCTGATGGGGTACTCGAACTGCTTCTCGTACACTCAGGGGTAGACGAGATGTGAAGTTCTTGAAGCTTGTAGTTTGGATTCTCGTGGTCGATCGTCGATCGGACAGCAAAGAAGGTCTGCGATGGGACGTATGAATAGTCCTCTGATGGGACGTATGAATAGTCCTCTGATGGGCACTGTTTAGCCGTGAGATAAAGTAATCTTTTCTCAGATGTAGAGTTGTTGATTAGCCAATTTGCGTATAGAAATACGCCAATTAGATGAGTAAATTTGATTTGTTTATCTGTTACAAACTGATTGTTGGCTAATCCTACCGACTGCGCCAATTATAAAATTCAACTTTAAAAAATTGTTTTTAAAAAGTTTTTATTTCGAGATACAACTATCTAGCTTGATTACTATATGAGAACTAGCCTGTCTACAGGGGTTACATTACATTTTATACTCATCTTGTGGAAAGTTTATAACTTATCTCTAAGTCAGCATTCTTATAGTAGTTACGTTTTATAATTTATATATATATATATATATATATATATATATTTATTTATTTTTTTTGATACCATATGGTAGACTATTTATATCGTCTACTAGACGTCGTTTCATAAAATTAATACCAAATGTCTTTTTTTTCTTTTTTGTTAAAACTTTATGATCCGATGTACATCTAATTCTATTATATTCTAACACGATGTTATTTCTATCTTTATTAAGAACTAAATTTTTTAAACAATTAAAATTTACAACTTTACTTGTTTTATAATTTAAAGTTATTCCTTTGACTTTACCCTCCTGAAACAAATTCTATTATATAACTGTCAGTACCATATCCTTCTAACTCATTTGTCAAATCACCAAGGTAATTACCTATAGGTGGTTCATATTCACCAGGAGAGTGACAGTATATAATAGAATCAGTATCATAGTATAATACATTTCTACCTAGGTGTTCTAAAAATGAATATAATTTTAATCGGGCTTGTGCTGTGGTATAAGCACCCAAGACAACGTTAGCTGTTTTTAATTGTATAATAGATTCATCATTACGAGTATAACTCACATATAACATATGATCTCCAGCGGGGATAATTCTATTGACTTGCAATGCCTGATTAACAAGCATCTCATACAATTCCTCGGCTGTAGATACCGTAGATGTAGTCACCCTATGTTCTGTTTAAGCAAATTTTCCTGTAATAAAAGTAAAATTTGGTTATAACGAAATACATGTTATATAATTATTATTTCATCTTACTCCAGAATGAATTCAACATTAGTTTAGCTATAAAACGTTTTCCAGCATTTTTTTCAATTTGGGAAGAATCCAGTGAAATACCTTCGTTTATTTTATAAGATCGTATATATTCATCTTTAGACACGTCGTCTGTACAATCTGCAGGATAACCGCTGGCTTCCTGTTTCATTTTTAAAAAATTGTTTACATATTCTACAAATAAACCACCAGTTTCAGTATCTCGGTTGTACATTGTCACTTCATATTGCCAAATCTCGTATATTTTTATAATTTTATAACCCATAGACACAGCGCAACGTAGTTCATCCACTACCCATGTTCCAAGAAATTGTGTTTCAATATCAGTATGATTACAGATGTCTTGTTGTAGTTCATCACAGCATGTACGGCATAAAACAAACATAAGTTTTCCATGTGCTTTTCGCGGTAACACGGGGTGAAAAAGATCAGTAGGCGGTAATACAACGCACTTAATTAACCCTTCAACTTTGTCAATATTATTATTAGGACACAAAATATTACATTCAGCCCCTATAAAAATTTTCGGATGACCTACAGGATACTTGCCATATTTGCAAATATACGGGTAAAGTGAACAAACATCTACGTATTTAATTTTCTCGTTATTTTCAACTTTTTTATACAATTCAGTACAGACTGTTCTCCCCCCGAATAACGCATCCCTTGGTTGTAACGGAACATTATTTAAAATTTCATGGTTATTCAACATTTCATTTAAGTTTTTATAATTTTTTAACTCTTTTCGAAATTCGCATTCCCATATTGTAATAACAGTGTAACCCAAATTTCTAATTTTGTTCAATTTTTCTATTGTTCTATCATATCTATCATCCAGTGTTTCTTTTGACGCATTAAATACTGGCTGATTTCTTTTTGTTTTATAACACAAAGTACACCCATGCCAAAAACAACCGAGAAATTCAAACACTAGCTTATGCGATGCGCAATAACCATCAACTTTAAATAAGTTACCAATTATAGCCTCCGTTCCATTTCCTGCTGATGTTGTATAGATATACCTCTTATATTTTCTTGATGTATTAACCACGACAACGCTATTTTAGACTGGTTGTCTTTCATACGGTAACCTTTTTGCGGTACAATAGCTATTGTATCGGTTTTCAGGTATACTCTACGAAATACTCTATTGCAGGCTGATGCTATAGTAACAGATTCCGAGAATGGACATACCTTAGAGCCTTGTAGGAAATTAGTTCGGAATTTATCACAAGCCATTCGTAATATATTCACGTCTGCTATACAATACTCTACGATTTCTTTCCGCATATCAAATATAGCATTTTCCTGTACCTGTTTATTGCACCAGGCTAAAAAGTTCTGACGTATAGAACTAGTCATGCTGTCTACCCCATAATATTCAGTAGAAGGTAATGGTCCAACATAATTTTTATTTTCCAGTTTATTAAAAAAATGAGGAAAATAACCTTTTTTTATTGTAGATGGTAAATCCATAGTTTTAGGCAATGAAGATAGAGGCATCGGTAGATAATTTATTGAGTCTAAAAATCTAATGTGATTGTATTGTATCATTAAAATTTTGCAACCGTTTAAAATTAATTTCGGTTTAATATTCTCTTCTTCTACTAAATATTTCAAAATAAATTGACTATCGAAGGATTTTGCATTATGTGCGATGCATACCACTGAAGAAAACGAATTTCTAGGGAGAAATACATATTCCAAAATATGTATAAATATGTTGTCTTATGCCGCATGAACTACAAAAGTTTTTTAAGTCGAAACTATTGTAACAAGCGGAACACGATTGCTGTATTACACATAAATTTACTTCATGTTCAAAATTACCATTATCGGTAGGTTTTTCTTGACGTGTTTCAAAATCATAATAAATAAACAAGCTATTGTCTCTAGCTATTGTTTTATCTTTCAGCATGTAACATAAATGTCCAGATTTTTTATAATTTTCACACATATTACAATATATCTCACCACAAATATGTTGACGAAATTTTCTTTCATTAAGGTACACTTTTAAACATTTATCACATTTTTTTATTGATTTACATACTGAAATTTTATGATTATCGAAACATTTTTGTCCTCGAAAACTTCTTCCATACATATCACATTTAATGAAGTTAAGAATAATAGAGCATTGCGGAGAATGTTTGCATAAATAACAAATATTTTCACACGAGTACCGGGCTCTTACGTTGTAAGCTACGTGACATTCTTCGCAAAAATATTTGCAAGAAAACGCTGCTGTTAAACTTTTTATAACATTGTAATGCTTTTGATGATACAGAAGGCTCAGTCTTGGAAGTTTTTTATGTTTTGATCCCTCAAATATCAACTTCCCGCGACTATTATACTGATATACACATATGTTATATTGAGAATAATACCGTTGGAACTCTGTAAGTTCACCTATGCCTGCTCCGTTTTCAGGGATATGTACATTTGCCTTTAAACATAATTCACGTGCCCTCAAGCTTAGAATACCTTGTTTGTTATTTACTAAGTTTTTAAAACTTTGTTCTTTATTACACAGGGCTTCTGCAACTATGAGTGCTCTTGGAAGACATGAATTATCATTATTCATAATCTCTATAACCCCATGTTTTCTGCGGCTAGCTTCAGCAAATAAAAAACCATGACGTTTTCCTAGACCTGTAGGCATAGAAACCTTGGTCAATTCTATGGAGAATTCTCCGTCAGAAAAAATTTCTTTATTGCTTTGTAAGATTTTCTCCAGAGATTCCCACACAGCATCAATATGTAGCTGATCTGCCCGTCGAAAACTCAACCATGTAGGTCCTTGTTCTAATAAGGGCGTATGAAAAACGAATCCCACGTAATCCGATGGTTCTGTAGACTCCATTACAAATTCTGTAACACTTTTTACACAGTCATAGAACCATTGTATAGGGTCTTCACCTCTTGGAGGGTCGTTAATGTTGAACGTCACTTTTCGCCCCTTTGAATTAAATCTTCGGCAATGACTCTCTTGATCCAGAGCTATTGTATAACGGACAACACCGGCTCCACTCTGATTAGGACTCTCATCAATGATGGCTTCACACGTTTGAAAAAATGCATTAAAATTCTCTTGAACCTCATCTCCTCTTACAGAAGTCTCAACAATTCCTTCACAGATGTTAAAGAACTCAGTATATTGCGGGTCCATCTTGTCACCGTTTCAATGTTATGGAGAAACTAACGCTTTCTATTTATTTGATTCCAATATAATATATATATATATATATATATATATATATATATATATATATATATATATATATATTTGCTTAATAGCGCATGAATGGGGAGAAACTACCTGAGTGAGGCTATTGTGTGGGTTCTGCTACCCTTAGTCCTTTGTATTCAAACTTAACACGGTTTACCGTTAACAATACGAGATTTCCTTATCTGATTCACTGAACTTGGGGATATTATACAAAATTCTTATTTGAATTAATTGAATAGAAACTATAAAGGTTACTAAGTAAGTTGTTAATATTATTATTATATATATATATATATATATATATATATATATATATATATATATATATATATAATCACGACATTTTAAAGGTTGTAGATATTAAAATTAATTTATTTAAATTTTAAATTATATATTTCTTTTCTGTTTCAATAAATTCATGTATACATATCAAATCTTTATAAGTCTTATAATAATAATACGTAAATAGCTCAATATAAAGATTCTTAAAAACTACATTTTCTATATGTATATGTTTGTACACGCTTACATCTAACTTATACTTAAATCTTATACTATATACAGCTATGTCTTGAATTATTTTCTTATAAATATTATATATATTAAAGTATTTAACATTATATTTTAAAATATTCTGAGTTATTACTAATTCTAAACTAATTAAATCTCTATATATTCTCTGTTTAACACTAGATATTTGTTATTTATTTGATATTTCAGCTGTCCTTTGGGAATTACTGTGAATTGTTTACCGCACATCATATATTTTTTATTTAGGGGAGCTCCTCCGGATTGAACAAATTTTAAAAAATTTATAAATTTATTGAAGTCAGGAACATTGAAATATAATTTTTTGTACACATCACCGAGCACTCGCACTACTACCTGCATACCATAATTAGGGTCAAGACCTATGGATATGAAAGCTTTTCTATTCTTGTCTAGAGGAATGGCTAGAACATCCAACAATCGATCATTGTTGTCGCGGATATCTTTGTTTGGCGGAATAAGATATTTGTAATCTACAGTTGCTGCTGGTCCAACGAGGACATCAAGTTGATTGTCAGGAAATAACTCAGGAAAATCGACGTCATCATTATCCTGGGGATTTTCCTCACTATAATCGAGTGGCTGACCGTACGGTTCACTAGACTCGCCTGCAGACAAACAAGGTCGCTTGAACTCCTCCGAATAAACCTCTTCATCTCGATGTCTCTTTAAACTTTTTGTATCCTCTGACCATATTGAAGATACCGCCTTATCAAGTATCTCATCAACGATGGATGTTGTATTTTCAGAGGTCATGGATGTCGTTGGAGATGGTTCACTAGCTAAGACCAGCTGGGTTCGCACTGGAGATGTTAACCAGTCGCCGTCGTCGTCGTCGTCGTCGATGAGGTATATAACTTCCTCCACAGGTCCTCGGAGCTGAATGTTGGAGTGTACTATAATCTTCTCCTTACTGCTCGGACCATCTTCTGAAGGTGCCAGATTATTGAGGTCCAATTCAAAAACGGATGCTGAAGCCATGATATTAACACACTTACACAGGTGTTGTATACTAGAGAGACCGATATTTTTCCTCTTTATATATATATGTATTCATCTCCATCAAAATATCCCTAACTCCCTCAGAAATATATCTCTATCTCTTTCAGAAAATAAAAAAATATTTCGAATATCAAACAACCCCAATAAGTAAATACTTATCAAACGACTGTACATCGTAAAGTCTCTAAATTTCTCACTGTATAAACCTGTAGAGGTTCAAAATCTTTTCAAAAAATCTCACGTTATTTAAGTAAATATTTTGAATGAAATGTCTGGCTTCAAAAGATTTATACATAACAAAAGAAACGCACTTGTCAACAAAGAACCATTATTTCACTAATCTTTTATAACTTTTGCAGATGTCCATTTACTGAATGAAATGCCTTTAAGAAGAATCCCAATAATGACCATATTTCTCACTGTATAAACCTGCAAGTTTTCGATACAAATACATTTCCTACATAACTTTCGGCCTTTGTCAATTCTTACAGGTACAAAATCTTTTCAAAAAATTTCACGGTATCTAAGTAAATATTTTGAATAAAATGGCTATACATAACAAAAGAAACACTTGTCAACAAAGAACCACTATTTCACCAAACTTTATAACTTTTACAGGTCAGCCCCATTGTATCGCCAAACAATACCTAAGCCTACGACAAAAGACTCAAAAAAATTCACGGTATCTAAGTAAATATTTTGAATGAAATGGCTATACATAACAAAAGAAACACTTGCCAACAAAGAACCACTATTTCACCAAACTTTATAACTTTTACAGGTCAGCCCCTTTGTAGCGCCAAACAATACCTAAGCCTACGACAAAAGACCAGACGAAATCATTTTCAGAACTGTACTATATGCAAATTAATCAAGCCATAATCTATAAATGACCAATATGCAACTTTGAGACTACGGTCGCCAATTGAGGGCTCACAACTACTCATGTAGCTTACAATATACAACGTATTTATTAAAATGACACCCGAAAATTGAATGTTTATTATCTGATTGGTATCACGTTTAGGTCACATTTGCATGTCCAATGCTTAAAACCATCAATAGTATAGATCCTAAAGGATAAATATAAATGTTTTAACAAAAATATCCATTTAAAAAATAGGTAAAAACTGACTTTATTTTTGTAAAAAATCATATAAATATTTGCTTCCGCGCCCGAATTTTATAATTCTTCATAACATTTTAGGTAAAATAAAACATTGCAACAAGAAAATTGCTATTTCAAGTGTGGTGGGTACTCTAGAATCCAGCCCATGTAAGGTAGCTTAGAATATACAACGTATTTATTAAAATGACACCCGAAAATTGAATGTTTATTATGAGATTAGTACCAAGTTTTAGTCACTTTTGCATGTCGAATGCTTAAAACCATCCATAGTATAGTTCGTAAAGCATGAATATGAATGTTTTAACAAAAATAACCATTCCAAGAATAGTTAAAATCTGACTTTATTTTTGTAAAAAATCATATAAATATTTGCTTCCGCGACCGAATTTTATAATTCTTTATCATATTTTAGCTAAAAGAAAACATTGCAACAAGGAAATTGCTATTTCAAGTGTGGTAGTTATTCTACAATCTAGCCCATGTAGCTTACAATATACAACGTATTCGTTAAAATGACACCCAAAAATTGAATGTTTATTATCTGATTGGTACCATGTGTTAGTCACTTTTGCATGTCCAATGCTTAAAACCATCTATAGTATAGTTCTTAAAGCATGAATATGAATGTTTTAACAAAAATATCCATTTAATTAATTTATTGGTACCACGTTTTGGTCAGTTTTGTATGTCCAATGCTTAAAATTATCCATAGTATAGATCCTAACAAAAATATCCATTTCAAGAATAGGTAAAATCTGACATTATTTTTTTAAAAAATCATATAAAAATTTGCTTTCGCGCCCGATTTTTATAATTCTTTATCATATTTTAGTTAAAAGAAAACATTAAAACAAGAAAATTGCTATTTCAAGTGTGGTAGGTATTCTAGAATCCAGCCCAAGAAGATTACAATATACAACGTATTCATCAAGAAAAGGTAAAATCTGACTGTAATTTTGTACAAAATCATATAAATATTTGCTTCCGCGCCCGAATTTTATAATTTTTATCATAATTTACCTAAAAAGAAAACATTACAACAAGAAAATTGCTATTTCAAATGTTGACGGTATTCTAGAATCCAGCACATGTAGCTTACAATATACAATGTATTCATCAAAAATAGGTGAAATCTGACTTTATTTTTGTAAAAAATCATATTTTAGCTAAAAGAAAACATTGCAACAAGAAAATTGCTATTTACAGTGTGGTTGGTATTCTGTAATCCAGCCCATGTAGCTTACAATATACAACGTATTCGTCAAGAAAAGGTAAAATCTGACTGTAATTTTGTACAAAATCATATAAATATTTGCTTACGCGCTCGAATAATATAATTCTTCATCATATTTTAGCTTAAGAAAACATTGCAACAAGAAAATTGCTATTTCAAGTGTATTAGGTATTCTAGAACACAGCACATGTAGTTTACAATATACAACGTATTCATCAAGAAAAGGTAAAATCTGACTTTATTTTTGTTAAAAATTATATAAATATTTGCTTCCGCGCTAGAATTTTATAATTTTTCATCGTATTTTAGCTTAAAGAAAACATTGTAACAAGAAAATTGCTATTTCTAGTGTGGTTGATATTCCAGAAACCAGCCCATGTAGTGTACAATGTACAACGTATTCATCAAGAATACCTATTGCTATTACAAATGTGAAAGGTATTGTAGAATCCAGCACATGTAGCTTACAATATAAAACGAATTCATTAAAATGACACCAGAAAATTGAATGTTTATTATCTGATTGGTACCACGTTATGGTGACTTTTTCATGTCCAATGCTAAAATTATCCATACTATAGATGCTAAACCATGAATATGAATGTTTTAACAAAAATATCCATTTCAAGAATAGGTAAAATATGACTTTATTTTTGTAAAAAAATCATATAAATATTTGCTTCCGCGACCGAATTTTATAATTCTTCATCATATTTTAGCTAAAAGATAACATTGCAACAAGAAAATTGCTTTTTCAAGTGTGATAGGTATTCTTGAATCCAGCCCATGTAGCTTACAATATACAACGTATTCACAAAAATAGGTAAAATCTGAATTGTTCTTGTAAAAAATTATGTAAATATTTGCTTCCGCGCCCCAATTTTATAATTCTTCATCATATTTTAGCTAAAAGAAAACTTTGCAACAAAAAAATTGCTATTTCATGTGTGGTAGTTATTCTAGAATCCAGCCCATGTGTATTAAAATATACAACGTATTCATTAAAATGACACCCGAATATTGAATGTTTATTACCTGATTGGTACAACGTTATAGTCACTTTTGCATGTCCAATGCTAAAATTATCCATAGTATAGATCCTAAAGCATGAATATGAATGTTTTTACAAAAATATCCATTTTAAGAAAAGGTAAAATCTGACTTTATTTTTGCAAAAAAAATCATATAAATATTTTCTTCCGCGCCCGAATTTTATAATTCTTCATCACATTTTAGCTAAAAGAAAACATTACAACAAGAAAATTGCTATTTCAATTGTGGTAGGTATTCTAGAATCCAGCCCATGTAGCTTACAATATACAACGAATTCATTAAAATAACACCCGAAAATTAAATGTTTATTATCTGATTGGTACCACGTTATGGTCACTTTTGCATGTCCAATGCTAAAATTATCCATAGTATAGATCCTAAAGCATGAATATGATTGTTTTAACAAAAATATCCATTACAAGAACAGGTAAAATCGGACTTTATTTTTGTAAAAAATCATATAAATATTTGGTTCCGCGCCCGAATTTGATAATTCTTTATCATATTTTAGCTAAAAGAAAACATTGCAACAAGAAAATTGCTATTTCAAGTGTGGTAGGTATTCTAGAATCCAGCCCATGTAGCTTACAATATACAACGTATTCATCAAGAAAAGATAAAATCTGACTTTATTTTTGTAAAAAATCATATAAATATTTGCTTCCGCGCCCGAATTTTGTAATTTTTCATCATATTTTAGCTAAAAGAAAACATTGCAACAAGTAAATTGTTATTTTAAATGTGGTAGGTATTCTAGAATCCAGCACATGTAGCTTACAATATACGACGTATTCATTAAAACGACACCCGAAAATTGAATGTTTATTATCTAATTGGTCCCATATTATGGTCACTTTTGCATGTCTAATGCTAAAATTATCCATAGTATAGATCCCAAAGAATGGATATGAATGTTTTATCAAAAATATTCATTTCAAGAAAAGGTAAAATCTGACTTTATTTTTGTAAAAAATCATATAAATATTTGCTTCCGCGCCCGAATTTTATAATTCTTTATCATATTTTAGCTAAATGAAAACATTGCAACAAGAAAATTGCTATTTCAAGTGTGGTAGGTATTCTAGAATCCAGCCCATCTAGCTTACAATATACAACGTATTCATCAAGAAAAGGTAAAATCTGACTTTATTTTTGTAAAAAATCATATAAATATTCGCTTCCGCGCCCGAATTTTATAATTCTTCATCATATTTTAGCTAAATGAAAACATTGCAACAAGTAAATTGTTATTTTAAGTGTGGTAGGTATTCTAGAATCCAGCCCATGTAGCTTACAATATACGAAGTATTCATCAAGAATAGTTAAAATCTGACTTTATTTTTGTAAAAAATCATTTAAATATTTGCTTTCGCGCCCGAATTTTTTAATTCTTAATCATATTTTAGATGAAAGAAAACATTGCAACAAGAAAATTGCTATTTCAATTGTGGTGGGTATTCTAGAATCCAGGCCATGTAGCTTACAATATACAACGTATTCACAAAAATATGTAAAATCTGAATTATTTTTGTAAAAAATTATGTAAATATTTGCTTCCGCGCCCGAATTTTATAATTCTTCATCATATTTTAGCTAAAAGAAAACTTTGCAACAAAAAAATTGCTATTTCATGTGTGGTAGTTATTCTAGAATCCAGCCCATATATATTACAATATACAACGTATTCATTAAAATGACACCCGAATATTGAATGTTTATTATCTCATTGGTACCACGTTATAGTCACTTTTGCATGTCCAATGCTAAAATTATCCATAGTATAGATCCTAAAGCATGAATATGAATGTTTTTACAAAAATATCCATTTTAAGAAAAGGTAAAATCTGACTTTATTTTTGCATAGAAAATCATATAAATATTTGCTTCCGCGCCCGAATTTTATATTTATTCATCATATTTTAGCTAAAAAAAACATTGCAACAAAAAAATTGCTATTTCAAGTGTGGTAGGTATTCTAGAATCCAGCCCATGTAGCTTATAGTATACAACGTATTCATCCAGAAAAGGTAAAATCTGACTTTATTTTTGTAAAAAACCATATAAATATTTTCTTCCGCGCCCGAATTTTATAATTCTTCATCACATTTAAGTTAAAAGAAAACATTGCAACAAGAAAATTGCTATTTCAAGTGTGGTAGGTATTCTAGAATCCAGCCTATGTAGCTTATAGTATACAACATATTCATCAAGAAAAGGTAAAATCTGACTATATTTTTGTAAAAAATCATATAAATATTTGCTTCCGCGCCCGACTTTTATAATTTTTATCATATTATAGCTAAAAGAAAACATTGCAACAAGAAAATTGCTATTTCAAATGTGGTAGTTATTATAGAATCCAGCCCAAGTAGCTGACAATATACAACGTTATCATCAAGAAAATGTAACATCTGACTTTATTTTTGTAAAAAATCATTAAAATATTTGCTTCCGCGCCCGAATTTTATAATTCTTTATCATATTTTAGCTAAAAGAAACATTGCAACAAGAAAATTGCTATTTCAAGTGTTGTAGGTATTCTAGAATTCAGCCCATGTAGCTTACAATATACAACGTATTCATCAAGAATACGTAAAATCTGACTTTATTTTTGTAAAAAATCATATAAATATTTGCTTCCGCGCCCGAATTTTATAATTCTTTATCATATTCTAGCTAAAAAAAACATTGCAAAAAGAAAATTGCTATTTCAAGTGTGGTAGGAATTCTAGAATTCAGCCCATGCAGCTTACAATATACAACGTTATTATCAAGAAAAGGTAAAATCTGACTTTTTTTTGTAAAAAATCATATAAATATTTGCTTCCGTGCCCGAATTTTATAATTCTTTATTATATTTTAGCTAAAAAAAAAAACATTGCAACACGAAAATTGCTATTTCAAGTGTGGTATATATTTTAGAATCCAGCCCATGTAGCTTACAATATACAACGTATTCATCAAAGATAGATAAAATCTGACTTAGTTTTTGTATAAAATCATTTAAATATTTGCTTCCGCTCCCGAATTTTATAATTCTTCATCATATTTTAGCTAAAAGAAAACATTGCAACAAGAAAATTGCTATTTCAAGTGTGGTAGGTATTCTAAAATCCAGCCCATATAGCTTACAATATACAACGTATTCATCAAGAAAAGGTAAAATCTGGCTTTATAAATCATATAAATATTTGCTTCCGCGCCCGAATTTTATAATATTTCATCATATTTTAGCTAAAAGAAAACATTGCAACAAGAAAGTTGCTATTTCAATTGTGGTAGGTATTCTAGAATTCAGTTCATGTAGCTTATAATATATTCATCAAAACTCGGTAAAATCTGACTTTATTTTTGTAAATAATCATATAAATATTTGCTTCCGCGCCCGAATTTTATAAATCTTCATCATATTTTAGCTAAAAGAAAACATTGCAACAAGAAAATTGCTATTTCAAGTGTGGTAGGTAATCTAGAATCCAGCCCATGTAGCTTATAATATACAACGTATTCATCAAGAAAAGGTTAAATCTCACTCTATTTTTGTGAAACATCATATAAATATTTGCTTCCGCGCCCGAATATTATAATTCTTCATCATATATTAGCTAAAAGAAACCATTGCAACAAGAAAATTGCTATTTTAAGTGTGGTAGGTATTCTAGAATCCAGCCTATGTAGCATACAATATACAACATATTCATTAAAATGACACCCGAAAATTAAATGTTTATTATCTGATTGGTACCACGTTATGGTCACTTTTGCATGTCCAATGCAAAAATTATCCATAGTATAGATCCTAAAGCATGAATATAAATGTTTTAAGAAAAATATCCATTTAAAAAATAGATTGCTTCCGCGCCAAAATTTTATAATTCTTTATCGTATTTTAGCTAGAAGAAAACATTGCAAAAAGAAAATTGCTATTTCAAGTGTGGTAGGTATTCTAGAATCCAGCCCATGTAGTTTACAATATACAACGTATTCATCAAGAAAAGGTAAAAGCTGACTATATTTTTGTAAAAAATCATATTTGCTTCCGCGCCCGAATTTTATAATTCTTCATCATATTTTAGCTAAAAGAAAACATTTTAACAAGAAAATTGCTATTGCAAGTTTGGTGGGTATTCTAGAATCCAGCCAATGTAGCTTACAATATACAACGTATTCATCAAGAATAGATAAAATCTGACTTGATTTTTGTAAAAAATCATATAGATATTTGCTTCTGTGCCCGAATTTTATAATTCTTTATCATATTTTAGCTAAAAAAAAAAACATTGCAACAAGAAAATTGCTATTTCAAGTGTGGTAGGTATTTCAGAATCCAGCCCATGTAGCTTAAAATATACAACGTATTCATCAAGGATAGGTAAATTCTGACTTAGTTTTTGTATAAAATCATTTAAATATTTGCTTCCGTGCCTGAATTTTATAATTCTTCATCATATTTTAGCTAGAAGAGAACATTGCAACAAGAAAATTGCTATTTCAAGTGTGGTAGGTATTCTAGAATCCAGCCTATGTAGCTTACGATATACAACGAATTCATTAAAATGACACCCGAAAATTGAATGTTTCTTATATAATTGGTACCACGTTATGGTCACTTTTGCATGTCCAATGCAAAAATTATCCGCAGTATAGATCCTAAAGCATGAATATGAATGTTTTAACAAAAATATCCATTTCAAGATTAGGTAAAATCTGACATTATTTTTGTAAATAATCATATAAATTTTTGCTTCCGCGCCCGAATTTTATAACTCTTCATCATATTTTAGGTAAAAGAAAACATTGCAACAAGAAAATTGCTATTTCAAGTGTGGTAGGTAATCTCAAATCCAGCCTATGTAGCTTACAATATACAACGTATTCATCAAGAAATGGTAAAATCTGACTTTTTTTTTGTAAAAAATCATATAAATATTTGCTTCCGTGCCCGAATTTTATAATTCTTTATCATATTTTAGCTAAAAAAAAACATTGCAACCCGAAAATTGCTATTTCAAGTGTGGTATATATTTTAGAATCCAGCCCATGTAGCTTACAATATACAACGTATTCATCAAAGATAGATAAAATCTGACTTAGTTTTTGTATAAAATCATTTAAATATTTGCTTCCGCGCCTGATTTTTATAATTCTTTATCATATTTTAGCTAGAAGAAAACATTGCAACAAGAAAATTGCTATTTCAAGTGTGGTAGGTATTCTAGAATGCAGCCCATGTAGCTTACGATATGCACCCAAAAATTGAATGTTTATTATATGATTGGTACCACGTTTTGGTCACTTTTGCATGTCCAATGCTATAACCATCCATAGTATAGATCATAAGCATAAATATGAATATTTTAAGAAAAATATCCAATTCAAGAATAGGTAAAATCTGACATTACTTTTGTAAAAAATCATATAAATATTTGCTTCCGCTCCAGATTTTTATAATTCTTCATCATATTTTAGCTAAAAAAAAAACATTGCAACAAGAAAATTGCTATTTCAAGTGTGGTAGGTATTCTAGAATCCAGCCCATATAGCTTACAATATACAACGTATTCATCAAGAAAAGGTAAAATCTGACTTTATAAATCATATAAATATTTGCTTCCGCGCCCGAATTTTATAATATTTCATCATATTTTAGCTAAAAGAAAACATTGCAACAAGAAAATTGCTATTTCAATTGTGGTAGGTATTCTAGAATTCAGCCCATGTAGTTTATAATATATTCATCAAAACTCGGTAAAATCTGACTTTATTTTTGTAAATAATCATATAAATATTTGCTTCCGCGCCCGAATTTTATAATTCTTCATCACATTTTAGCTAAAAGAAAACATTGCAACAATAAAATTGCTATTTTAAGTGTGGTAGATATTCTATAATTCAGCCCATGTAGCTTACAATATACAACGTATTCATCAAGAATAGGTAAAATCTGAATTAATTTTTGTAAATAATCATATAAATATTTGCTTCCGCGCCTGAATATAATAATTCTTTATTATATTTTAGCTAAAAGAAAACATTGCAACATGAAAATTGCTATTTCAAGTTTGGTAGGTAATCTAAAATCCAGCCCATGTAGCTTACAATATACAACGTATTCATCAAGAAAAGGTAAAATCTGACTTTATAAATCATATAAATATATGCTTCCGCGAACGAATTTTATAATATTTCATCATATTTTAGCTAAAAGAAAACATTGCAACAAGAAAACTGCTATTTCAAGTGTGGAAGGTATTCTAGAATCCAGCCCACGTAGCTTACAATATACAACGTATTCATCAAGAATAGGTACAATCTGACTTTATTTTTGTAAACTATCATATAAATATTTGCTTTTGCGCCCGAATTTTATAATTCTTCATCATATTTTGCTAAAAGAAAACATTGCAACAAGAAAATTGCTTTTTTAAGTTTGGTAGGTATTCTAGAATCCAGCACATGTAGCTTACAATATACAACGTATTCATCAATAGTAGGTAAAATCTGACTTAATATTTGTAAAAAATCATATAAATATTTGCTTCCGCGCCCGAATTTTATAATTTTTCATTATATTTTAACTAAAAGAAAACTTTGCAACAAGAAAATTGCTATTTCAAATGTGCTAGGTATTCTAGAATTCAGCCCATATAGCTTACAATATATTAATCAAAAATCGGTAAAATCTGACTTTATTTTTGTAAATAATCATATAAATATTTGCTTCCGCGCCCGAATTTTATAATTTTTGATCTTATTTTAGCAAAAAGAAAACATTGCAACGAGAAAATTGATATTTCAAATTTGGTAGTTATTCT
Organism: Stenolophus ochropezus; assembly: GCA_035578165.1. Lineage (NCBI taxonomy): Eukaryota > Metazoa > Arthropoda > Insecta > Coleoptera > Carabidae > Stenolophus > Stenolophus ochropezus. Next base: position 276,211 of record JAQOWZ010000134.1, on the reverse strand, counting down.
AGAATCCAGCCCATGTAACTTACAATATACAACGTATTCATCAAGAAAAGGTTAAATCTAACTCTATTTTTTTGAAAAATCATATAAATATTTGCTTCCGTGCCCGAATTTTGTAATTCTTTATCATATTTTAGCTAAAAAAAACATTGCAACAAGAAAATTGCTATTTCAAGTGTGGTACGTATTCTAGAATCCAGCCTATGTAGCTTAAAATATACAACGTATTCATCAAGAATAGGTAAAATCTGACTTTATTTTTGTAAATTATCATATAAATATTTGCTTCCACGCCTGAATTTTATAATTCTTCACCATATTTTAGCTAAAAGAAAACATTGCAACAAGAAAATTGCTATTTCAAGTTTGGTAGGTAATCTAAAATCCAGCTTATGTAGCTTACAATATACAACGTATTCATCAAGAAAAGGTAAAATCTGAGTTTATTTTTGTAAAAAATCATATAAATATTTGCTTTCGCGCCCGAATTTTATAATTTTTCATCATATTTTAGCTAAAAGAAAACATTGCAACAAGAAAATTGCTATTTCAAGTGTGGTAGGCATTCTAGAATCCAGCCCATGTAGCTTACAATTTACAAGGTATTCATCAAGGATAGGTAAAATCTGACTTTATTTTTGTAAAAAATCATACAAATATTTGCTTCCGCGCTATTGCTATTTCAAGTGTGGTAGGTATTCTAGAATCCAACCCATGTAGCTTACAATATACAACGTATTCATTAAAATGACACCCGAAAATTGAATGTTTATAATCTGATTGGTACCACGGTATGGTCACTTTTGCATGTCCAATGCTAAAATTATCCATAGTATAGGACCTAAAGCATGAATATAAATGTTTTAACAAAACTATCCATTTCAATAATAGGGAAAATCTGACTTTATTTTTGTAAAAAATCATATAAATATTTGCTTCCGCGCCCGAATTTTATAAATTTTCATCATATTTTTGCAAAAAGAAAACATTGCAACAAGAAAATTGCTATTTCAAGTGTGGTAGGTATTCTAGAATCTAGCCCATGTAGCTTATAATATACAACGTATTCATTAAGAATACGTAAAATCTGACTTTATTTTTGTAAAATATCATATAAATATTTGCTTCCGCGCCCGAATTTTATAATTCTTTATCATGTAGTCTAGAATCCAGCCCATGTGTCTTACAATATACAACGTATTCAGCAAGAAGAGGTAAAAATCTGACTTTATTTTTGTAAAGAATCATATAAATATTAGCTTCCGCGCCCGAATTTTATAATTTTTCATCATATTTTAGCTAAAAGAAAACATTGCAACAAGATAATTGCTATTTCAAATGTGGGAGGAATTCCAGAATCCAGCCTATGTAGCTAACAATATACAACGTATTCATAAAGAGTAGGTAAAATCTGACTTTATTTTTGTAAAAGATCATATCAATATTTGCTCTCGGGTCCGAATTTTATAATTCTTCATCATATTTCAAGTGTGGTAGGTTTTCTTAGAAACCAGCTCATGTAGCTTACAATATACAACGTATTCATCAAGAAAAGGAAATTCTGACTTTATTTTTGTAGA
>JAQOWZ010000134.1:0-274611 GCA_035578165.1 Stenolophus ochropezus | reverse complement strand
GGTACCAATCAGCTAATAAACAACCAATTTTTGGGTGTCATTTTAATGAATACGTTGTATACTGTAAGCTACATGGGCTGGATTCTAGAATACCTACCACACTTAGAGTAGCAATTTTCTTCTTGCAATGTTTTATTTTAGCTAAAATATGATGACGAATTATAAAATTTAGGCGCGGAAGAAAATATTTATATGATTTTTACAAAAATAAAGTCAGATTTTACGTATTCCTGAAATGGATATTTTTGTTATAACATTCATATTCATGCTTTAGGATCAGTACTATGGATAATTTTAGCATTGGACATGCAAAACTGACCAAAACGTGGTACCAATCAGATAATAAACAGTCAATTATCGGGTGTCATTTTAATGAATACGTTGTATATTGTAAGCTACATGGGCTGGATTCTAGAATATATACCACACTTGAAATAGCTATTTTCTTGTTGCAATGTTTTCTTTTAGCTAAAAAATGAAGAAAAATTTTAAAATTTGGGCGCGGAAGCAAATACGTATATATACGATTTTTTACAGAAATAAAGTCAGATTTTACTTATTCTTGAAATGGATATTTTTGTTAAAACATTCATATTCATGATTTAGGATCTATACTATGGATTGTTTTAGCATTAAACATGCAAAAGTGACCAAAACGTGGTACCAATCAGATAATAAACATTTAATTATCGGGTGTCATTTTAATGAATACGTTGTATATTGTAAGCTACATGGGCTGGATTCTAGAATACCTACCGCACTTGAAACAGCAATTTTATTGTTGCAATGTTTTCTTTTAGGTAAAATATAAAGAAGAATAATTAAATTCGGGCGAGGAAGCCAATATTTATATGATTTTTTATAAAAATAAAGTCAGATTTTACCTATTCTTAAAATATGTATTTTTGTTAAAACATTCTTAATCATGCTTTAGAATCTAAACTATGGATGGTTTTAGTATTGGACATGCAAAAGTAACCAAAACGTGGTACTAATCAGATAATAAACATTTTATTTTCGGGTGTCATTTTAATGAATACGTTGTATATTGTAAGCTATATGAGATGGATTCAAAAATACCTACAACACTTGAAATAGCAATTTTTTTGTTGCAATGTTTTCTTTTAGATAAAACATCATGAAGAATTATAAAATTCGGGCGCGGAAGCAAATATTTATATGATTTTTTACAAAAAAATAAAGTCAGATTTTACCTAATCTTGAAATGGATATTTTTGTTAAAACATTCATATTCATGCTTTAGAATCTAAACTATTGATGGTTTTAGCGTTGGACATGCAAAAGTGACCAAAACGTGGTACCAATTAGATAATAAACATTCAATTTTCGGGTGTCATTTTAATGAATACATTGTATATTGTAAGCTACATGCGCTGGATTCTAGAATACCTACCACAATTGAAATAGTAATTTTCTTGTTGCAATGTTTTCTTTTAGCTAAATTATGATAAAGAATTATAAAATTCGGGCGCGGAAGCAAATATTTATATGATTTTTTACAAAAATAAAGTCAGATTTTACCTATACTTGAAATGGATAATTTTGTTAAAACGTACATATTCATGCTTTAGGATCAATACTATGGATAATTTTAGCATTGTACATGCAAAAGTGACCAAAACTTGGTTACAAGCAGATAATAAACATTCAATTTTCGGGTGTCATTTTAATGAATACGTTGTAATTAGTTAAAAAAATAAACACTTTTCTTGATTTTCCACAAAATTTAATTGAAACTTAAACGTTACAATTGTTTCGACTTTACAGTCATCATCAGACATGAATGTACAAAGAAAGTTATACACAGGTATTTATATCTTATTAGGGATTACTTATTAAAAAGGGGTGAATGGCTTACTTCTACTTGGTCGTTACAGATGTTTTTCCCAGAATTAATGGCTTTCCTTATTTCTAAATTTTCGAGAAGGTTCATTCTACTACCTTTATCTACTAAATGTTTAATTTTGAAATTCCTGTTAAAACTATGGTTATTTGTGATAGCGTGTTCAGAAAAACCAGTTGAGAAAATTTGTTTATCAATGGAATTGAGATGTTCTTTCATTCTCAATTTAAAACTTCGGCCACTTTGTTCAATATATATGGCATCACAATTATTGCAGTTAATCTGGTAAATCCCATTAAGATCAGATTTAATTAATTTATCTTTATTATTTGAAAGTAAAGTTCCTAGTTTACATTTATTTGTAGTAGTTATTTTAATGTTATAGTTTTTTAGTTTCTTAGCTAATTTGTTGGAATCTTTTGGAATGTAATTTATGTAATGGCACTTGGAAGTAGAATCAACCATTCTCGAATTACAATAAATTTCTTTATAAATAATATTTTTCTTTTTATTTTTAACAATATTATCTATAATATATGTGTCATATCCGTTATTTGCCGCTATGTCTTTAATTATATTAAGTTCACTATCATAATCTGTTTGGTTAAGTGGAATTGTCAATAATCTATGGACCATACTATGGAAAGTAGACATTTTAATTGGTAGGGATTGATTAGAGTCGTTATGTATAATAGAATCAGAAAATGTAGGTTTTCTATATATTTTGTAGTTGAGTTTATTATCTATTATGCTCACTGTTAAGTCAAGGAAATTTATTGATTTATCAGTTTCTTTTTCTATTGTAAATTTAATATTATTGTTAAGTTGATTTATAAATTCTAGAAAAATATTGAGTTGTCTTTCCGATCCATTCCAAACACAAAAAACATCATCTACGTATCGGCACCAAAATTTTATACAATTATTAAATATAGTATTTTTAAATACAAGGTTTTCAAAATAATCCATATATATGTCGGCAAATAACGGAGAAATTGGTGACCCCATCGGTAAACCTGAGTTCATTTTATAGACTTTATCTTTAAATTTAAAGTAATATTGATCTAAACATAATTCAATAACTGCGAAATATTCAGTTTTTTCAACAGCATTAAGATTGTAATTATTATCTAGCATCTTCCATAAAATTGACTTCAGGTCTGCTGTAGGGATTAAAGTGAACAAACTGTTTACATCAAAAAAAATCAATTTATTATTATTTTGTATTTTTATCTCTTTTACTACAAATAAATGTAAACTAGGAACTTTACTTTCAAATAATAAAGATAAATTAATTAAATCTGATCTTAATGGGATTTACCAGATTAACTGCAATAATTGTGATGCCATATATATTGGACAAAGTGGCCGAAGTTTTAAATTGAGAATGAAAGAACATCTCAATTTCATTGATAAACAAATTTTCTCAACGGTTTTTTCTGAACACTGTATCACAAATAACCATAGTTTTAACGGGAATTTCAAAATTAAACATTTAGTAGATAAAGGTAGTAGAATGAACCTTCTCGAAAATTTAGAAATAAGGAAAGCCACTAATACTGGGAAAAACATCTGTAACGACCAAGTAGAAGTAAGCCATTCACCCCTTCTTAATATATAATCCCTAATAAGATATAAATACCTGTGTATAACTTTCTTTGGACATTCATGTCTGATGATAACTGTAAAGTCGAAACAATTGTAACGTTTAAGTTTCAATTAAATTTTGTGGAAAGTCAAGAAAAGTGTTTATTTTTTTAACTAATTATTTGATATCATGTTCCATCAAGAACCGACTACACATACTCTCTCAATTATGAATACTTTGTATATTGTAAGCTACATGGGCTGGATTCTAGAATACCTACCACACTTGAAATAGCAATTTTCTTGTTGCAATGTTTTCTTTTAGCTAAAATATGATAAATAATTATAAATCTCGGGCGCGGAAGCAATTATTTATATATTTTTACAAAAATAAAGTCAGATTTTACCTATTTTTGAAATGGTTATTTTTGTTAAAACATTCATATTCGTGCTTTAGGATCTATACTATGGATGGTTATAGCATTGGACATGCAACAGTGACCAAAACGTGGTAACAATCAGATAATAAACATTCAATTTTCGGGTGTCATTTTAATGAATACGTTGTATATTTTAAGCTACATGGTCTGGATTCTAGAATACCTACCACATTTGAAATAGCAATTTTCTCGTTGCAATGTTTTCTTTAAGCTAAAATATGATAAAGATATATAAAATTCAGGCACGGAAGCAAATATTTATATGATTTTTTACAAAAATAAAGTCAGATTTTACCTATTCTTGAAATGGATATTTTGTTATAACATTCATATTCATGCTTTAGGATCTATACTATGGATGGTTTTAGCATTGGACTTGCAAAAGTGATCAAAACGTGGTACCAATCAAATAATAAACATTCAATTTTCGGGTGTCATTTTAATGAATACGTTGTATAATGTAAGCTAGACTTGAAATAGGAATTTTCTTGTTTCAATGTTTTCTTTTAGCTAAAATATAAAGAAGAATTATAAAATGCGGCCGCGGAAGCAAATATTTATATGATTTTTTACAAAAATAAAGTCAGATTTTACCTATTTTTGAAATGGATATTTTTGTTAAAACATTCATATTATTGCTTTATGATCTATACTATGGATGGTTTTAGCATTGGACATGCAAAAGTGACTAAAACGTAGTACCAATCAGATAATAAACATTCAATTTTCAAATGTCATTTTAATGAATACGTTGTATATTGTAAGCTACATGAGCTGGATTCAAGAATACCTACAACACTTGAAATAGCAATTTTTTGTTGCGATGTTTTCTTTTAGCTAAAATATCATGAAGAATTATAAAATTCGGGCGCGGAAGCAAATATTTATATGATTTTTTACAAAAAAATAAAGTCAGATTTTATCTAATCTTGAAATGGATATTTTTGTTAAAATATTCATATTCATGCTTTAGAATCTAAACTATGGATGGTTTTAGCGTTGGACATGCAAAAGTGACCAAAACGTGGTACCAATCAGATAATAAACATTCAATTTTCGGGTGTCATTTTAATAAATACGTTGTATATATTAAGCTACATGGGCTGGATTCTAGAATAACTACTACAATTGAAATAGTAATTTTCTTGTTGCAATGTTTTCTTTTAGCTAAATTATGATAAAGAATTATAAAATTCGGGCGCGGAAGCAAATATTTATATGATTTTTTACAAAAATTAAGTCAGATTGTAACTATTCTTGAAATGGATATTTTAGTTAAAACATTTATATTCTTGCATTAGGATCTATACTATGGATGGTTTTAAGCATTGGACATGCAATAGTGACCAAAACGTGGTACCAATCAGATAATAAACATTTAATTTTCGGCTGTCATTTTAATGAATACGTTGTTTATTGTAAGCTACATGGGCTAGATTCTTGAATACCTACCACACTTGAAATAGCAATTTTCTTGTTGCAATCTTTTCTTTTAGCTAAATTATGATAAAGAATTATAAAATTCAGGCTCGCAAGCAAATATTTATATGAATTTTTTTACAAAAATTAAGTCAGATTTTACTTATTCTTGAAATGGATATTTTTGTTAAAACATTCATATTAATGCTTTAGGATCTATACTATGGATAGTTTTAGAATTAGACATGCAAACGTGACCAAAACGTAGTACCAATCAGATAACAAACATTCAATTTTCGGGTGTCATTTTAATGAATACGTTGTATATTGTAAGCTACATGGGCTGGATTCCAGAATACCTACCACACTTAAAATTGCAATTTTCTTGTTGCAATGTTTTCTTTTAGCTAAAATATGATGAAGAATTATAAAATTCGGGCGCAGGAGCCATTATTTATATGAATTTTTACAAAAATAAAGTCAGATTTTACCTATTCTAGAAATGGATATTTTGTTATAACATTCATATTCATGCTTTAGGATCTATACTATGGATGGTTTTAGCATTGGACATGCAAAAGTGATCAAAACGTGGTACCAATCAGATAATAAACATTCAATTTTCGGGTGTCATTTTAATGAATACGTTGTATATTGTGAGCTACATGGACTGGATTCTAGAATACCTACCACACTTGAAATAGCAATTTTCTTGTTGCAATGTTTTCATTTAACTAAATTATGATAAAGAATTATAAAATTTGGGCGCGGAAGCAAATATTTATATGATTTTTTACAAAAATAAATTGTACCTATTCTTGAAATAGATATTTTTGGTAAAACATTTATATTCTTGCTTTAGGATCTATACTATGGATGGTTTTAAGCATTGGACATGCAAAAGTGACCAAAACGTCGTACCAATCAGATAATAAACATTTAGTTTTCGGGTGAAATTTTAATGAATACGTTTTATATTGTAAGCTACATAGGCTAGATTCTTGAATAGTAATTTTCTTGTTGCAATGTTTTATTTAGCTAAAATATGATAAATAATTATAAAAATCAGGCGCGAAAGCAAGTATTTATATGATTTTTTACAAAAATAAAGTCAGATTTTACCTATTCTTCAAATAGATATTTTTGTTGAAACATTCATATTCATGCTTTAGGATCTATACTATGGATTGTTTTAAGCATTGGACATGCAAAAGTAACCAAAACGTGGTACCAGTCAGATAATAAACATTCAAATTTCGGGTGTCATTTTCATGAGTGCGTTGTATATTGTGTTGTGTCCCGTGATGGCAAGGTTTAAGTTGCACAAAAACACACGTAGACACTAAATAATTATAAATTTTATTTACGGCGATCTGTATTAATCACTAGGAATTGTTGGAGTGATGATGGTCTGACCACTTGAAGGGCTGGATGTGGAATGTCTATTGCTGGAGTTTAGGTTTAGAGGAACGGTCAAGTAAGGATTTTTGGATAAAAGTACAAAGGGACAACGTGACTTACAGGGGTAGTAAACAGATGAGTCACGTAGTGAGCATTTGAATGGGAAAATACAGGATCTGTACAAATACTTAAGAATAACAAGATAAAACAAATACAAATAAGAAAAATACAACAATAAAATAGAACAAGAAAATATATACAAAATATATAACTTAATATCTAACATGCATTAAACAATTGTTTAAAATACGTACAAAATTATAACTAACATGAAAATATATCTATACTCCAAAGTCTAAATAATACTGGAACACAACAATTGCAAGCTACAAAGTCAGATTTTACCTATTCTTGTAATGGATATTTTTGTTAAAACATTCATATTCATGCTTCAGGATCTATACTATGGATGATTTTAGCATTGGACATGCATAAGTGACCAAAATTGATACCAATCAGATAATAAACATTCAATCTTAGGGTGTCATTTTAATGAATACGTTGTATATTGTAAGCTGTATTGGCTGGATTCTAGAATACCTACAACACTTGAAATAGCAATTTTCTTATTGTAATATTTTCTTTTAGCTAAAATATGATAAAAAATTGTAAAATTTAGGCGCGGAAGCAAATATTTATATGATTTTTTACAATAATACAGTTAGATTTGACCTATTCTTGAAATAAATATTTTTGTTAAAACATTCATATTCAAGCCTTAGGATCTATACTATGGATGGTTTTAGCATTGGACATGCAAAAGTGACCAAAACGTAGTACCAATCAGATAATAAACATGAAATTTTCGGGTGTCATTTTAATGAATACGTTGTATATTGTAAGCTACATGGGCTGGATTCTAGAATACCTACCACATTTGAAATAACAATTTTCTTGTTGCAATGTTTTTTTTAGCTAAAATATGATGAAGAATTATAAAATTCGAACGCGGAAGCGAATTTTTATATGATTTTTTTTAAGAAAAATAAAGTCAGATTTTACCTATTCTTGTAATGGATATTTTTATTAAAACATTCATATTCATGCTTTAAGATCTATACTATGGATGGTTTTAGCATTGGACATGCATAAGTGACCAAAATTGGTACCAATCAGATAATAAACATTCAATTTTAGGGTGTCATTTTATTGAATACGTTGTATATTTTAAGCTACATTGGCTGGATTCTAGAATACCTTTCACACTTGAAATAGCAATTTTCTTGTTGCAATGTTTTCTTTTAGCTAAAATATGATGAAGAATTATAAAATTAGGGCGCGAAACCAAATATTTATATGATTTTTTACAAAAATAAAGTCAGATTTGACCTATTCTTGAAATGGATATTTTTGTTAAAACATTCATATTTATGCTTTTGGATCTATACTATGGATGATTTTATCATTTGACATGCAAAAGTGACCAAAACGTGGTACCAATCAGATAATAAACATTCAATTTTCGGGTGTCATTTTAATGAATACCTTGTTTATTGTAAGCTACATGGGCTGGATTCTAGAATACCTACAACACTTGAAATAGCAATTTTCTTGTTGCAATGTTTTCATTTCGCTCAAATATGATAAAGAATTAAAAAATTTGGGCACGGAAGCAAATATTTCTATGATTTTTTAAAAAGATAAAATCAAATTTTACCTATTCTTGAAATGGATATTTTTGTTAAAACATTCATATTCATGCTTTAGGATCTATACTATAGATGGTTTTAAGCATTGGACATGCAAAAGTGACTAAAACGTGGTACCAATCAGGTAATAAACATTCAAATTTTGGGTGTCATTTTATTGAATACCTTGTATATTGTAAGCTACATTGGCTGGATTCTAGAATACCTACCACACTTGAAATAGCAATTTTCTTGTTGCAATATTTTCTGTTAGCTAAAATATGATAGAGAATTTTAAAATTAGGGCGCAGGAGCAAATATTTATATGATTTTTTACAAAAATAAAGTCAGATTTGACCTATACTTGAAATGGATATTATTGCTAAAACATTCATATTCCTGCTTTAGGATCTATACAATGGATGGTTTTAGCATAAGACATGCAAAAGTGACTAAAACGTGGTACCAATCAGTTAATAAACATTCAATTTTCGGGTTTCATTTTAATTAATACGTTGTATATTGTAAGCTACATGGGCTGGATTCTAGAATACCAACCACACTTGAAATAGTAATTTTCTTGTTGCAATGTTTTTTTTTTAACTAAAATATAATAAAAAAAATTTAAATTCAGTCGCGGAAGCAAATATTTATATGATTTTTACAAAAATAAAGTCAGATTTTAACTATTCTTGAAATGTATATTTTTTGTAAAACATTCATATTCATGCTTTAGGATCTATACTATGGATGGTGTCATTTTAGAAGAATTATGAAATTCGGGCAAAAGCAAATATTTATATGATTTTTTACAAAAATAAAAACAGATTTTACCTATAATTATTACCTAAAAGAAAACATTGCAACAAGAAAATTGCTATTTCAAACGTGGTAGGTATTCTAGAATCCAGCCCATGTAGCTTAAAATATACAACGTATTCATTAAAATAACACCCGAAAAATGAATGTATATTATATGATTGGTACCACGATTTGGTCACTTTTGCATGTCCAATGATAAAACCATCCATAGTATAGATCCTAACGCATGAATATGAATGTTTTAACAAAAATATCCATTTCAAGAATAGGTAAAATCTGACTTTATTTTTGTAAAAAATCATATAAATATTTGCTTCCCCGCCCGAATTTTATAATTCTTCATCATGTTTTAGCTAAAAGATAACAATGCAACAAGAAAATTGCTATTTCAAGCGTGGTAGGTATTCTAGAATCCAGCCCATGTAGCTTACAATATACACGTATTCATTAAAATGACACCTAAAAATTGAATGTTTATTATCTGATTGGTACCACCTTTTGGTCCCTTTTGCATGTCCAATGCTAAAACCATCCATAGTATAGATCCTAAAGCATGAATATGAATGTTTTACAAAAAATAACCATTTCAAGAATAGGTAAAATCAGACTTTATTTTTGTGAAAAATCATATAAATATTTGCTTTTGCGCCTGAATTTTATAATTCTTCATCATATTTTAGCTAAAAGAAAACATTGCAACAAGAAAATTGCTATTGCAAGTGTGGTAGGTATTTTAGAATCCAGCCCATGTTGCTTACAATATACACGTATTCATTAAAATGACACCCGAAAATTAAATGTTTATTATCCGATTGGTACCACGATTTGGTCACTTTTGCATGTCCAATGCTAAAACCATCCATAGTATAGATTCTAAAGCATGAATATGAATGTTATAACAAAAATATCCATTTCAAGAATAGGTAAAATTTGACTTTATTTTTGTAAAAAATCATATAAATACTAGCTTCCGCGCCCGAATTTTATAATTCTTCATCATATTTTAGCTAAAAGAAAACATTGCAACAAGAAACTTGCCATTTCAAGTGTTGTAGATAATCTAGAATCCAGCCCATGTAGCTTACAATAAACAACGTATTCATTAAAATGACACCCGAAAATTGAATGTTTATTATCTGATTGGTCCCACGTTTTGGTCACTTTTGTATATCCAATGCTTAAAACCGACCATAGTATAGACCCTAAAGCATGAATATGAATGTTTTAACAAAAATATCCATTTCAAGAATAGGTGAAATCTGATTTTTTTTTGTAAAAAATCATATAAATATTTGCTTCCGCTCCCGAATTTTATAATTCTTCATCATATTTTACCTAAAAGAAAACATTGCAACAAGAAAATTGATATTTCAAGTGTGGTAGGTATTCTAGAATCCAGCCCTTGTAGCTTACAATATACAACGTATTCATTAAAATGACACCCGAAAATTGAATGTTTATTATCTGATTGTTACCAATTTTTGGTCACTTTTGCATGTCCAATGCTTAAAACTATCCATAGTTTAGATCCTAAAACATTAATATGAATGTTTTAACAATAATATCCATTTCAAGAATAGATAAAATCTGACTTAATTTTTTTAAAATAATATAAATATTTGCTTCCGCGCCCGAATTTTATAATTCTTCATCATATTTTAGCTAAAAGAAAACATTGCAACAAGAAAATTGCTATTTCAAGTGTGGTAGGTATTCTAGAATCCAGCCCATGTAGCTTACAATATACAAAGTATTTATTAAAATGACACACAAAAATTTAATTTTTATTATCTGATTGGTATTACGTTTTGGTCACTTTTGCATGTCCCATGCTTAAAACCATCCATAGTATAGATCCAAAAGCATGAATATGAATGTTTTAACAAAATATATCCATTTCAAGAATAAGTAAAATCTATCTTTATTTCTGTAAAAAAATCATTTAAATATTTGCCTCCGCTCCCGAATTTTATAATTCTGCATCATAATTTAGCTAAAAGAAAACATTGCAGAAAGAAAATTGCTATAACAAGTGTGGTAGGTATTCTAGAATCCAGCCCATGTAGCTTACAAAATACAACGTATTCATTGAATTGATACCCAAAAATTGAATGTTTATTATCTGATTGGTACCACGATTTGATCACGTTTGCATGTCCAATGCTAAAACCATTCATACTATAGATCCTAAAGCATGAATATGAATGTTTTAACAAAAATATCCATTTCAGGAATAGGTCAAATCCGACTTTATGTTTGTAAAAAATCATATAAATATTTGCTTCCTCGCCCGAACTTTATAATTATTCGCCATATTTTAGCTAAAAGGAAACATTGCAACAAGAAAATTGCTATTTCAAGTGCTGTAGGTATTCTAGAATCCAGCTTACAAAATACAACACATTCATTAAAATGACACCCAACAATTAAATGTTTATTATCTGATTGGTACTACGTTTTGGTCACTTTGACATGTCCAATGTTAAAACCATCCATTGTATAGATCCTAAAGCATGAATATGAATGTTTTAACAAAAATATCCATATCAAGAATAGGTAAAAATCTGACTTTATTTTTGTAAAAAATCATATAAATATTTGCTTCCGCGCCCTAATTTGATAACTCTTCATCATATTTTAGCTAAAAGAAAACATTGCAACAAGAAAATTGCTATTTCAAGTATGGTGGGTATTCTAGAATCCAGCCCATGTAGCTTACAATATACAACGTATTCAATAAAATGACACCCGAAAATTGAATGTTTATTATGTGATTGGTTCCACGTCTTGGTCACTTTTGCATGTCCAATGCTTGAAACCATCCATAGTATAGATATTAAAGCATGAATATGAATGTTTTAACAAAAATATCCATTTTAAGAATAGGTAAAATATGACTTTATATTTGTAAAAAATCATATAAATATTTGCTTTTGCGACCGAATTTTATAATTATTCATCATATTTTAGCTAATAGAAAACATTGCAACAAGAATATTGCTGTTTCAAGTATTGTAGGTATTCTGGAATCTAGCCCATATAGCTTACATTATACAACGTATTCATTAAAACGACACCCGAAAATTGAATGTTTATTATCTTATGGTACCACGGTTTGGTCACTTTTGAATGTCCAATGCTAAAACCATCCATAGTATAGATCCTAAAGCATGAATATTAATTTTTTAACAAAAATATTCATTTCAAGAATAGGTAAAGTCTGACTTTATTTTTGTAAAAAATCATATAAATATTTGCTCTGGCACCCGAATTTTATAATTCTTTAATATTTTAGCCAAAAAAAAACATTGCAACAAGAAAATTCCTACTTCTAGTGTGGTATGTATTCGAGAATCCAGCCAATGTAGCTTACAATATACAACGTATTCATTAAAATGACACCCGAAAATTGAAAGTTTATTATATGATTGTTACCACGTTTTGGTCACTTTTGCATGTCCTATTCTTAAAACTATCCATAGTATAGATCCTAAAGCATGAATATAAATGTTTTAACAAAAATTTCAAATTTAAGAATAGGTACAATCTGACTTTATATTTGTAAAAAATCATATAAATGTTTGCTTCCGCGCCCGAATTTTATAATTCTTTATCTTATTTTAGTTAAAAGAAAACATTGCAACAAGAAAATTGCTATTTCTAGTGTGGTAGGTATCCTAGAATCCAGCCCATGTAGCTTACAATATACAACGTTTTCATTAAAATGACACCTGAAAATTTAATGTTTATTATCTGATTGGTACCACATTTTGGTCACTTTTGCATATTCAATACTAAAACCATCAATAGTATAGATCCAAAGGCATGAATATGAATGGTTTAAAAAAATATTAATTTCAAGAATAGGTAAAATCTGCTTTTATTTTTGTAAAACATCATATAAATATTTGCTTTCGCGGCCGAATTTTATAATTATTCATCATATTTTAGCTAAAAGAAAACATTGCAACAAGAAAATTACTATTTCAATTGTGGTAGGTATTCTAGAATCCAGCCCATGTAGCTTAAAATATACAACATATTTATTAAAATGACACCCGAAAATTGAATGTTTATTATCTGATTGGTACCACGTTTTGGTCACTTTTGCATGTCCAATGCTAAAACCATACATTGTATAGATCCTAAAGCATGAATATGAATGTTTTTAACAAAAATATCAATATCAAGAATAGGTAAAATCTGACTTTATTTTTGTAAAAAATCATATAAATATTTGCTTCCGCGCCCGAATTTTATAACTCTTTATCATATTTTAGCTAAAAGAAAACATTGCAACAAGAAAATTGCTATTTCTAGTGTGGTAGGTATTGTAGAATCCAGTCCATGTACCTTACAATATACAATGTATCCATTAAAATGACACCCGAAAATTTAATGTTTATTATCTGATTGATACCAGGTTTTGGTAACTTTTGCATGTCAAATGCTTCAAACCATCCATAGTATAGATCCTAAAGCATGAATAGGAATGTTTTAACAAAAATATTCATTTCAAGAATAGGTAAAATCTGACTTTATTTTTGTTAAAAATCGTATAAATATTTGCTTCCGCGCCCGAATTTTATAATTCTTTATTATATTTTAGCTACATTTTAGCTAAAAGGAAACATTGCAACAAGAAAATTGCTATATCAAGTGTGGTAGGTATTCTAGAATCCAGCCCATATAGCTTCCAATATGCAGCGTATTTATTAAAATGACACCCAAAAATTGAATGTTTATTATCTAAATGGTACCACGTTTTGGTCACTTTTGCATGTCCAATGCTAAAACCATCCATAGTATAGATCCAAAGGCATGAATATGAATGTTTTAAAAAAATATTCATTTCAAGAATAGGTAAAATCTGACTTTATTTTTGTAAAAAATCATATAAGTTGTTGCTTCCGCGCCCGAATTTTATAATTTTTTATCAAATTTTAGCTAAAAAAAAACATTGCAACAAGAAAATTGCTATTTTGAGTGTGGTAGGTATTCTAGAATCCAGCCCATGTAGCTTACAATATACAACTTATTTATTAAAGTGACACCCGAAAATTAAATGTTTATTATCTGATTGGTACCACGTTTTGGTTACTTTTGCATGTCCAATGCTAAAACCATATATTGTATAGATCCTAAAGCATGAATATGAATGTTTTTAACAAAAATATCCATATCAAGAACTGGTAAAACTGACTTTATTTTTGTAAAAAATCATATAAATATTTGCGTCCGCGCCCAAATTTTATAACTTTTCATCATATATTAGCTAAAAGTTAATATAGCAACAAGAAAATTGCTATTTCAAGTGTGGTAGGTATTCTAGAATCCAGCCCATGTAGCTTACAATATACAACGTATTCATTAAAATGACACCCGAAAATTGAATGTTTATTATCTGAATGGTACCACGTTTTGGTCACTTTTGCATGTCCAATGCTTAAAACCATCCATAGTATAGATTTTAAAGCATGAATATGAATGTTTTAACAAGAATATCCATTTCAAGAATAGGTAAAATCTGACTTTAGTTTTCAAAAAAATCATATAAATATATGTTTCCGCGCCCGAATTTTATAATTCTTCATCATATTTTATATACAAGAAAACATTGCAACAAGAAAATTGCTATTTCAAGTGTGGTAGGTATTCTAGAATCCAGCCCATGTAGCTTACAATATACAACGTATTCGTTAACATGACACCCGAAAATCGAATGTTTATTATCTGATTGGTACCACGTTTTGGTCACTTTTGCATGTCCAATGC
Source organism: Stenolophus ochropezus (assembly GCA_035578165.1). Lineage (NCBI taxonomy): Eukaryota > Metazoa > Arthropoda > Insecta > Coleoptera > Carabidae > Stenolophus > Stenolophus ochropezus. The sequence goes on along the minus strand of JAQOWZ010000134.1, from coordinate 259,615 downwards.
TTAAAACCATCCATAGTATAAATCCTAAAGCATGAATATGAATGTGTTAAAATGAATTGTCATTGACATCACAAGATGACAGGTGACACTGACAAGTATATTGTAACAGTTGAAAATAATATATTGTAACTGAAGTTGTTTTTCTAATAAAGTGCTGAAATCATTTTCATTTAATTATATTTTTATAATATATATAAAAATATCATCAGGTTATTGGCCCAGGACGTAGTGGTTCATGTTAAAGTTAATGAAGATAACGTCAGCAAATTAATTTGAAGAAAACATACAATTTTCACCCAAAGCTTCAATATGTCAAATTTGAACTCTGTTCCCAGCAGTTTCGAAAAATTGAAAGGAATATCGAATTATCGAGAGTGGAAGTATTCAATTAAGTTACATCTCGATGATCGTGATTTACTTGCATGTATAAATGGAACTGAAGAAGATGTTACAAAACTCCGTTATGCAAAAACCGCTCTCGGTAGCAGTGTTGCTTCACATATTATTGGTGAAATTGAAATGTGTGAAACAGCTAAAGATATTTGGGATCGATTAGCCACTCTGTATGAAGAAACTAATCCCAATCGAATGGTATTTATAATCCGTGAAATAATACATACTAAACCAGAAAACTGCAGAAATTTAGAAGATTATGTAACTAAGATGAAAAATCTTTGTCGCCGTTTACGGACAATGGTAAACAGTTACCCTGAAGAAGCTCTTGCAGGTTTTATATTAATGAATTTGCCTTCACGATTTGATTTTATGATTATGGCATTGGAAAATTCAACAACAAAATTAACAATGGATCTTGTTTGTGAACGAATTTTGCATTCTGAAATACGTCAGGACAATGCAAGCAAGGCATTTGTTACGAATGTATTTAAATCAAAACGATTTAATGGAACCTGTAATTTTTGTAAGAAATACGGTCACAAGGCTTCGGATTGCAGGAAACGAATCAATAATGCCAAACAGCAAAACAAGAAATCTGAAATGAAAGAAGAAAAGAGCGAAAAATCTTCTTTAGCGCTCACTGTTATCGCATTTGCAACCAAACCAATAGTCTGTGATTCATTTCAATGGATTATGGACTCCGGAGCATCGCGCCATATGACACCACATAGATCCTGGTTCACGTCCTTCAAAGAAACGACGCCTGTTCCGATAGTTACCGGTAGCAACATCATTTGGTCAGCTGGTGAAGGGACAGTTACAATTCCTACTGTTTGTAATAACAAAGTAACAGATATTACATTTTCTGGTGTTTATTACGTCCCCGATTTGACTGCGAATTTATTATCAGTTTCGTATTTAGTCAAGCAGTTTCATTTGGAAGCCGTGTTTCGTGAAGATAGAGCAGTTATATACAGACAAGGTCAAGAAATAATAGAAGCATTCCCAACAGGCCACGATGAATCATATTTATTAAATATGACAATTAATCAAGCAATGTTTAACTTGAAAAGAGTACCCACTGATCTTTGGCATCAACGATTGGCACATTTGCAAGAGAATAGTATGAAAAAATTGGCAACAATGGCTGATGGTATGGAATTAATAACAGAAATTACACCATGCGCATCCTGTGTTAAAGGCAAACATGCACGTAACCCATTTCCAGTAGGCAAATCCAAACGAGCCAAAGAAGTACTTCAGATTATTCATTCCGATCTGTGTGGACCAATCCATGTGTCGTCGATTGGAGGAGCGAAATATATTTTAACCTTCATAGATGATTTTTCACGTTTTTAATTTGTATATTTTTTGCAGCATAAAGACGATGTGACAGAACGATTCAAACAATTTAAGAGTTTCGTAGAAACACAAACAGAGAAAAGAATAAAGATCTTACGCACAGATCGCGGCACTGAGTATGTAAATGATCGCTTGAATGAATTTTTAAAGCATCACGGCATCCAACATCAACTAACTATAGCACATACACCGCAGCAAAACGGAGTCGCCGAACGGTTAAACCGAACACTCATCGAACGAGCAAGATCGGTGCTAATTGACTCGAAACTAGATCGATCATATTGGGCAGAAGCAGTCAACACAGTTAACTATTGCCGAAATCGTTCGCCGACTGTTGCTTTGAACAATAAGACACCATTTGAAGTGTGGAACAACGAACGCCCAAATTTATCTCATTTACGACGTTTTGGATGTCGCGCATTTGCTCAAATCCCAAAAGCAAATCGTAAGAAGCTGGATGATATATCACGTGAACTTATTTTTGTTGGCTATTTGTCTGATAGCAAAGGCTATCGTTTATTTGACACGACTACAAACAAAATCGTAGAATCACGAGATGTTATATTTTTCGAAGAAGAAAATTCTTCAAAAACTGATATTGATTCTAACAATTTTAATCTTTTAGACGAAGATGACAACGTCACCACTACGCAAAATACATTGTCGCAAAACGTTGCTACAGATATCGTTCAAGAACATCCGGAAGTTACTGCAGATATTGACATACGACCGCACAGAAACATTCGTGTTCCAAGACATTTAATGGATTATGACTTATCTGATGGTATTGACGTTCATTATTCTCATGTAGCCGAGCACCTTGAAATTGAATCCGACAATGATTCGCCGAAAACTTATACTGAAGCTATATCAGGTAAAAATTCCATCCATTGGCAACGAGCAATTACTGAAGAATTGGAATCGCATCGTTCCAATAAGACTTGGAACATAGTTTCTCTACCAGCCGATAAGAAACCTGTAAAATCCAAGTGGGTATTTAAAGTAAAACGTTTAGTAGCGAAAGGTTATTCACAATGTCAGGGCATTGATTATACTAAAACATTTTCGCCTGTGGTTCGTTATGATACTCTTCGTGCCCTCATAGCTCTGGCTGCAGCCAAAGGTTGGAATATGGAACAAATGGATGCAATAGCTGCATACATTCAAGGAGAAATCCAAGAAGAACTCTACATGACCATTCCAGAAGGCCTATCCTTATCCTGCAAACAGGGGGAGGAAACGAACAAACTTGTTTGCCGGTTAAAAAAGGCCATATATGGTCTAAAGCAATCTGGGAGGTGTTGGTACGAGAAGTTGGTTCATTGTTTGCAACAATTTAAATTTACTTGTTCTTCTTTCGACTGTTGCGTTTACTACAAGAAAGAGAAAACGCAAGTTCTAATCGTAGGTATTTACGTTGACGATTTAATTTTGATTTTTAATTGTAATCAACTACGAGATCACTTCAAGAAACAATTAACAACTGAATTCAAGATGAAGGATCTTGGCAGTTTACATTACTGTCTTGGCATCGAAATAGTACGAGAGGAAGAGAGTGGTGCAATCATGTTAAGGCAACAAAAATATATAGAAGAAACACTACGAAATTTCAACATGCACGATTCGAAATCTCTCCTTTTGATTGTAACCTGTCATTATCTAAATTCACAGGTTCAGAAACAGAAGAATCAGAAAATCTGAAAATGGTGTACCAGTCCGCAATTGGAAGTTTGCTGTATTTGGCCAAAGCTACACGTCCGGACATAGCACAGGCCATAAGCTACCTGTGTCAGTTTTGCTCTAAACCACGCAAGGCTCATTGGACTGCATTAAAAAGAGTAATGCGTTATTTAAGAGGCACCAGCAATGTAGGATTGAGGTATGAGAAAAATGAACATTTTAAAATAACCGGATATTGTGACGCTAACTATGCTGGAAATCCCGATGATAGAAAATCTACGACAGGTTTTGTTTTCTTATTCGGTAATACAGCTATAACTTGGCAATCAAGAAAACAACCTACTGTTGCTACATCTACTACTGAGGCGGAATATATGGCTTTGTCTTTAGCTGGAAAAGAAGCGATATGGTTGCGAAAATTTTGCCTTGAATTCAATTTGTTATCTGAAAATGAAAAAATAACCATACATTGCGATAATAAAGGCGCAATTGATCTTTCTAAAAATGAAGTATTTCATGCTCGTACTAAACAAATTGAAGTACAACATCATTTCATACGAGAAGCCGTCAGAAATGGAAAAATAGAAGTAAAGAAGATCAAAACAGAAGAGATGGTGGCAGATACATTAACAAAACCTTTACCCAGTACAAAATTTAATTGGTGTATTAAAAACATGGGTTTAAACGTTTGAATATTTATTTTATATGTACTTTTCATCCTTGTGATTTCAATGAGGGGAGGTGTTAGAATGAATTGTCATTGACATCACAAGATGACAGGTGACATTGACAAGTATATTGTAACAGTTGAAAATAATATATTGTAACTGAAGTTGTTTTTCTAATAAAGTGCTGAAATCATTTTCATTTAATTATATTTTTATAATATATATAAAAATATCATCAGAATGTTTTAAAAAAAATATTCATTTCTAGAACAAGTAAAATCTAAGTTTATTTTTGTAAAAAATCATATAAATATTTGCTTCCGCGCCCGAATTTTATAATTCGTCATCATAATTTAGCTAAAAGAAAACATTGCAACAAGAAAATTGCTATTTCAAGGGTGGTAGATATTCTAGAATCGAGCCCATGTTGCTTACAATATACAACGTATTCAATGACTTGACACCCGAAAATTGAATGTTTAATATCTAATTGGTACCACGTTTTGGTAACATTTGCATGTCCAATGCTTAAAACTATCTGAAGTATAGATCCTAAAGCATGAATATGAATGTTTTAACTAAAATATCCATTTCAAGAATAGGTAAAATCTGACTTTATTTTTGTAAAAAATCATATAAATATTTGCTTCCGCGCCCGAATTTTATAATTCTTCACTATATTTTAGCTAAAAGAATACATTGCAACAAAAAAATTGCTATTTCAAGTGCGGTAGGTGTTCTAGAATCCAGCCCACGAAGCTTACAATATACAACGTATTCATTAAAATAACACCCGAACATTAAATGTTTATTATCTGATTGGTACCACGTTTTGGTCACTTTTACATGTCCAATACTAAAACCATCAATAGTATAGATCTTAAAGCATGAATATGAATGTTTAAACAAAAATATCTATTTCAAGAATAGGTAAAATGTGACTATATTTTTGTAAAAAATCATACAAATATTTTCTTCCGCCCCAAATTTTATATATCTTCATCATATTTGAGCTAAAAGAAAACATTGCAACAAGAAAATTGCTATTTCAAGTGTGGTAGGTATTCTAGAATCCAGGCTATGTAGCTAACAATATACACGTATTCATTAAAATGACACCCGAAAATTGAATGTTTATTATCTGATTGGTACCACGTTTTGGTCTGTTTTGCATGTCCAATGCTTAAAACCATCCATAGTGTAGATTCTAAAGCGTAAATATGAATGTTTTAACAAAAAAATCCATTTCAAGAGTAGGTAAAATCTAACTTTATTTTTGTAAAAAATCATATAAATATTTGCTTCCGCGCCCAAATTTTATAATTCTTTATGATATTTTAGCTATAAGAAAACATTGAAACAAGAAAATTGCTATTTCAAGTATGGTAGGATTCCTGATTCCAGCCCATGTAGCTTACAATATACAACGTTTTTATTAAAACGACACCCGAATATTGAATGTTTATTATCTGATTGGTACCACGTTTTGGTCACTTTTGCATGTCCAATGCTAAAACCATTCATAGTATAGATCCGAAAGTATGAATATGAATGTTTTAACAAAAATATCCATTTCAAGAATATGTAAAATCTGACTTTATTTGTGTAAAAAATCATATAAATATTTGCTTCTGCGCACGAATTTTATAATTCTTTATTATATTCTAGGTAAAAGAACACATTGCAACAAAAAAATTGCTATTTCAAGGGTGGTAGTTATTCTAGAATCCAGCCCATATAGCTTACAATATACAACGTATTCATCATATTTTAGCTAAAAGAAAACATTGCAAAAAGAAAATTGCTATTTCAAGTGTAGTAGGTACTCTATAATCTAGCCTATGTAGCTTACAATATACAACGTATTCATTAAATTGACACCCGAGAATTAAATGTTTATTATCAAATTGGTACCACGTTTTGGACACCTTTGCATGTCCAATACTTAAAACCATCCATAATATAGATCCTTAAGCATAAATATGAATGTTTTAACAAAAATATCCATTTCAAGAATAGGTAAAATCTGCCTTTATTTTTGTAAAAAATCATATAAATATTTGTTTCCGCGCCCGAATTTTATATTTTGACGTCATATTTGAGCTGAAAGAAAACATTGCAACAAGAAAATTGATATTTCATGTGTAGTAGGTATTCTAGAAACCAGCCCATGTAGCTTACAATATACAACGTATTCATTAAAATTACACCCGAAAATTGAATGTTTATTATCTGATTGGTACCACGTTTTGGTCACTTTTGCATGTCCAATGCTTAAACCATCTATAGTATAGATCCTAATGCATGAATATGAATGTTTTAACAAAAATATCCATTTCAAGAATAGGTAAAATCTGACATTATTTTTGTAAAAAATCATATAAATATTTGTTTCCGCGCAAGAATTTTATAATTTTTCATCGTATTTTAGCTAAAAGAACACATTGCAACAAAAAAATTTCTATTTCAAGGGTGGTAGTTATTCTAGAATCCGGCCCATATAGCTTACAATATACAACGTATTCATCATATTTTAGCTAAAAGAAAATATTGCAACAAAAAAATTGCTATTTTAAGTGTGGTAGTTATTCTAAAATCCAGCCCAAATAGCTTACAATATACAACGTATTCATCATATTTTAGCTAAAAGAAAATATTGCAAAAAGAAAATTGCTATTTCAAATGTGGTAGGTATTCTAGAATCCAGCCCATGTAGCTTACTATATACAACATATTCATTAAAATGACACCCGAAAATTGAATGTTTATTATCTGATTGGTACCACGTTTTGGTCACTTTTGCATGTCTAATGCCTAAAACCATCCATAGTATAGATTCTAAAGCATGAATATGAATATTTTAACAAAAAAATCCATTTCGAAAATAGGTAAAATCTGACTTTTATTTTTGTAAAAAATCATATAAATATTTGCTTCTGCGCTCGAATTTTATAATTCTTCATCATATTTTAGCAAAACATTGCAACAAGCAAATTGCTATTTCAAGTCTGGTAGGTATTCCAGAATCCAGACAATGTAGTTTACAATATACAACGTATTCATTGAAATGACACCCGAAAATTGAATGTTGATTATCTGATTGGTACCACGTTTTGGTCACTTTTGCATGTTCAATGCTAAAACCATCCATAGTATAGATCCTAAAGCATGAATATGAATGTTTTAACAAAAACATCCATTTCAAGAATAGGTAAAATCTGACTTTATTTTTGTAAAAAAAAATATAAAAATTTGCTTCCGCGTCTGAATTTTATAATTCTTCATCATATTATAGTTAAACGAAATCATTGCAACAAAAAAATTGCTATTTCAAGGGTGGTAGTTATTCTAGAATCCAGCCCATATAGCTTACAATATACAACGTATTCATCATATTTTATCTAAAAGAAAACATTGTAAATATAAAATTGCTATTTCAAGTGTGGTAGGTATTCTAGAATCCAGCCCATGTAGCTGACAATATACAACGTATTCATTAAAATGACACCCGAAAATTGAATGATTATTATCTAATTGGTACCACGTTTTGGTCACTTTTGCATGTCCAATGCTAAAACCATCCATAGTACAGATCCTAAAGCATGAATATGAATGTTTTAACAAAAATTTCCATTTCAAGAATAAGTAAAATCTGACTTTATTTTTGTAAAAAATCATATAAATATTTGTTTCCGCGCCCGAATTTTATATTTTGACGTCATATTTGAGCTGAAAAAAAACATTGCAACAAGAATATTGATATTTCAAGTGTGGTAGGTATTCTAGAGTCCAGCCCATGTAGCTTACAATATACAACGTATTCATTAAAATGACACCCGATAATTGAATGTTTATTATCTGATTGGTACCACGTTTTGGTCACTTTTGCATGTCCAATGCTAAAACCATACATACTATAGATCCTAAAGTATGAATAAAAATGTTTTAACAAAAATATCCATTTCAAGAATAGGTAAAATCTGACTTTATTTTTGTAAAAAATCGTATAAATATTTGTTTACGCGCCTGAATTTTATAATTCTTCATCATATTTTAGCTAAAAGAACACATTGCAACAAAAAAATTGCTATTTCAAGTGTGGTAGTTATTCTAGAATTCAGCCCATATAGCTTACAATATACAACGTATTCATCATATTTTAACTAAAAGAAAACATTGCAAAAAGAAAATTGCTATTTCAAGTGTTGTAGGTATTCTAGAATCCAACCCATGTATCTTACAATATACAACGTATTCATTAAAATGACACCCGAAAATTGAATGTTTATTATCTGATTGGTACCACGTTTTGGTCACTTTTGCATGTCTAATGCCTAAAACCATCCATAGTATAGATTCTAAAGCATGAATATGAATATTTTAACAAAAAAATCCATTTCGAAAATAGGTAAAATCTGACTTTTATTTTTGTAAAAAATCATATAAATATTTGCTTCTGCGCCCGAATTTTATAATTCTTCATCATATTTTAGCTAAACATTGCAACAAGCAAATTGCTATTTCAAGTCTGGTAGGTATTCCAGAATCCAGACAATGTAGTTTACAATATACAACGTATTCACTGAAATGACACCCGAAAATTGAATGTTGATTATCTGATTGATACCACGTTTTGGTCACTTTTCCATGTCCAATACTTAAACCATCCATAGTATAGATCCTAAAGCATAAATATGAATGTTTTAACAAAAATATCCATTTCAAGAATAGGTAAAATCTGACTTTATTTTTGTAAAAAATCATATAAATATTTGCTTCCGCGCCTAAATTTTATAATTCTTTATTATATTTTAGCTAAATAAAAACATTGCAACAAGAAAATTGCTATTTCAAGTGTGGTAGGTATTCTACAATTCAGCCCATGTAGCTTATAATATGCAAAGTATTCATTAAAATGACACCTGAAATTTCAATGTTTATTATCTGATTGGTACCACGTTTTGGTCACTTTTGCATGTCCAATGCTTAAAACCATCACTAGTATAGATACTAAAGCATGAATATGAATGTTTTAACAAAAATATCCTTTTTTCAAAAATAGGTAAAATCTGACTTTATTTTTGTAAAAAATCATATAAATATTTGCTTCCGCGCCTAAATTTTATAATTCTTTATCATATTTTAGCTAAATAAAAACATTGCAACAAGAAAATTGCTATTTCAAGTGTGGTAGGTATTCTAGAATTCAGCCCATGAAGCTTATAATATGCAAAGTATTCCTTAAAATGACACCTGAAATTTCAATGTTTATTATCTGATTGTTACCACGTTTTGGTCACTTTTGCATGTCCAATGCTAAAACCATCCATAGTATAGATCCTAAAGCATGAATATGAATGTTTTAACAGAAACATCCATTTCAAGAATAGGTAAAATCTGACTTTATTTTTGTAAAAAATCATATAAATATTTGCTTCCGCGCCCGAATTTTATAACTCTTCATCATATTTTAGCTAAAAGAAAACATTGCAACAAGAAAATTGCTATTTCAAGTGTGGTAGGTATTCTAGAATCTAGCCCATGTAGCTTACAATATACAACGTATTTATTAAAATGACACCCGAAAATTGAATGTTATTTATCTAAATGGTACCACGTTTTGGTCACTTTTGCATGTCCAATGCTTAAAACCATCCATTGTATAGATCCTAAAGGATGAATATGAATGTTTTAACAAAAATATCCACTTCAAGAGGGGTCCGTGAAGTTAGCGACCACTATAAAGCACAAACAAAAAATCATGTATCAAAGGTTTGTGCTTTGTTTGTGCCGATTTGTGACCTACAAAAAAACCCAGCGACCCTTCGCGTTAATAAGTTATTAACAATTTAAAAGTGGCCGCCCACTTCACGCCTAGCGACCCCATATAAAGCACAAACGACGAGTTATATGTCAAACGTTTGTGCTTCGTTTGTGCTATAAGAATATGTTAATAAAAAACCAGCGGTCCCAAGATTACAATAGTTATAAACAAATCAAAAGTGGCCGCCCACTTCACGCCTAGCGACCCCATATAAAGCACAAACGACGAGTTATATGTCAAACGTTTGTGCTTCGTTTGTGCTATAAGAATATGTTAATAAAAAACCAGCGGTCCCAAGATTACAATAGTTATAAACAAATCAAAAGTGGCCGCCCACTTCACGCCTAGCGACCCCATATAAAGCACAAACGACGAGTTATATGTCAAACGTTTGTGCTTCGTTTGTGCTATAAGAATATGTTAATAAAAAACCAGCGGTCCCAAGATTACAATAGTTATAAACAAATCAAAAGTGGCCGCCCACTTCACGCCTAGCGACCCCGTATAAAGCACAAACGACGAGTTATATGTCAAACGTTTGTGCTTCGTTTGTGCTATAAGAATTTGTTAATAAAAAACCAGCGACCCCAAGAATACAATAGTTATAAACAAATCAAAAGTGGCCGCCCACTTCACGACTAGAGACCGTTAGCGACCCTTTACAACAAGTTGCAAATAATTTACTGTTATTGTTTATCTAAACTAAATTGACAGGGAATTATAAACTATATGGTAATGGAATGAAACTAGTATATTAGCGAATGTTAATTGTAAATAGCATATTTCATGCGAGTGAAAAGTAGTAAACGAGCCTTGGCTAATGCAATAATTTCACGAGTAATGTTACTGCGTTAAAATTCCATTTATATATGTATATTCTGTGTGTCCCAAGATTGTTATAAGTATTTAACATGGAAAAACAGTTTTTTTTAAAGAAAGTAGTATCGCAATAGTAAAATAATTTATTCAAATCACTACAAATTCTCATGTTGCCAAGTTTATATATTGAAATTTGTAAATATATCTTTCAACATAAACACACTTTCCCGGAGAATAAAGATCTGCATTCCTTTAATACTAGATCAAAAAATCTGATCAGAAATCCCATTATTAAAACCAAACTAGCAGCAAATAGCTCAAGTGCAGCAGGTATAAAATTTTTTAATGCGCATCCTTGTACCTGAAGTGCGCAACGAAAGGTTAATTCTTTCAAAAAACAGCTAAAATTTTACTTGCTTGAAATAAATTTTTATAGTGTAATAGTATATTATTTAACAAGCATAATATGTAGCCATATTATACGAGTCAAATACTATACTTTATCTACAACTCTCAGGCATATAAAAAATCTGATATTATTTGTTAAATATTCAGTTAGGTTTGAGTAGATCATATATATCTTAACAGATGGCGCCACAGTAGCACTTAAATGTCAAAATAACTATACAAATTGTATTTATTATACTTTTATAATCATTTATATTGATATTTATAATAAAGAATATATTATTAATAAATTAACAGTTTATTAAAATGTTATGTGTTAAATTATATACTCTATTTATTACAGAAAAGTGTAGCGTGTAATATGAAACTTTCATATTACACTTGTGTAATATTAGTAGTATATTATATGTAGTATCACACGTATAATGTACCCATATTTCAATAGTTGTAGATAAAAGAATTTTTTTGATTCTTCTTTACGGCAGTCTAATATTTTTTAAGGATCCAGGTTCATATCCCTACGAAAAACCAATTCCTACTCGGTGGTTAAATTTATAATATTTTTGTAATTACAAAAATTGTAATTTATTATCTTATTTACTCTTGTTGACGCAGTTTATATACATATGCTTTGTATCTTATTATTATTATTATTATTGTTATTATTATTATTATTATTACTATTACTATGTCGTTACTTGGTGCAGCAGGTTAAAAACGCTAAGTTAAAGTGACAGATTCAACTGAATACTAAGACAGCTATAAGACATACGTTTTCAGAAATTTGCACCTACTGTTTAAATTGAAGTTTATTAAATAATATTATGTTTTTTTTTTGAGTGTGTATATTACATTAGAAGATAGATATAATATTACAGCTTAGTATTTATAAGGTTTAATAGTTAAGATTTGCATTTTATAACACTTTCAAGCAGTTTAAAGATAACATATTTTTATTCCCATAAGAATAACATGGGCGTATAAATCGGCAGAAGCGAGGTAGGGTTTCAGTTTGAATTTGGCGCCACAAATTGACCGTTACACTAATACAGTCTATTGCACAGGGCAATACTACTTGTTTTCCTACATTTACTTGAATACAGATTACTTCATTTTAAGGGCAAAATTCAACGATATTACTTGCAAAATGGCATCTGTCAAATCATGGTCATGGGGTTAGAATAACGGCTTACAGATTAGAAGGTCATCAAGTCTATTCCAACAGTAGGGGTTATTTTTTAATATTTTTTCGAAATTGTTCACTTAATAAATACATTTATATTTCTTGATTTGGGATTTCCAATCGTGGGAGTTTTTTTATAATCCTTTCTGAATCTTTTGTGTTAATACATATTGACAGAGAGAAACTATTCATTAAACAAATTAATTAATAAATAACTTGTCAACAGGATTAATCAAAAAATATAAATGTATTTAATAAATGCACAGTTACAAAAAATACATTAAAAAGTAACTTCTACAATTCGAACCGAACAGAAGACCTGTAGCTCGTAATTCTACCCCCATGACCATGATATGACAGATGTCATATGAGAACACTTTCTTGGGACACAGTGTGTGTATATATATATATATATATATATATATATATATATATATATATATATATATATTGTGACGTCGTTACGTCGTCAGTCCCTATCGTTCTCGAAAACGTGTGACGGACTACGGCGTTACCTTCGCGTCACACAATGTAAAATACGTCGTCACAGCCACAGCCTACAAAACAGAAACTCGTGCAAAAGCACCATAATTAGTCGACAGGCACGGTATAATAAAATATACAAACGCTCTATTCGTTGCCAAATTTCGGGCGCCACTCTACGTAACGGTAGAGACGTCTAACTCGCAGGCTTCCAGTGACGACGGCCACGGATATCTCAATGGAGAAAAATGTCCAAGGTTCGGATTCCAACATTGGTTGTGGTCGCTCGCTTGAACACAACATCACGGAGCGACTTTCCAAAAAGAGACAGTAAAAAGACGTAAATAAAAGCATAAATAAATTTAGAATAAAAATCTGTTATTCTTACAACCTGCGTTGCTCGCTCACCCACGTGCACGCGATGCGAGGGTGAGGTAAAAACGAACGCAAAACCAAATTCAGCAGAACTATCCTTGATTAGTCCTGGCGGTGGCTGATGGACAAGCCGAATCCTGTTCCGCGACCCACGAAGCAAAATGACGGATTCGAGGATTCTTTCTACGCCGAAATTCATCCAAAATTATCTCGATAGTGGTAGCGCAATCACTAGTTCTTCTCTGCCCCTAGTAATCGGAATTCACAAACTATCGCAACTTACGCACAACTCGTGCACGGGATGAAAAAGAACGATTTTCTCACACACACGTTTTGCTCACATAAGGGTGTGAAAAACGGCAAAACACTATTCCAATTTTCCCATAAATACTTCACTTCCACTTACCTTACGTTCACCAGTGGAAGGATAGGAAAATAAATGAAAATAATTCAAATAATAAACTCTGCTTCAGAACTTTTATTTTTTACGTCTTTATTTGGCCAAAAACTCACTAAAAAAAGCCCTTGAGTCGGTCAACGACCGCGCTTTTATCAAAAATGTTCACCCCCTTCCTCTCGTACCCATCATCAGAGGTGAACATAGTCACAAAACAATTACAAATATCATATATAAATATAAATAAATAACATTTAAATACAATACGATACAAACAGTAATAAAAACATTTACTATTGCCTTAAGTCACTAAACGAGTTAATTTTGCCGCATTTAATTAACCGAACGAGTAACTTGACTACAATCCAAACACATGTTCGATGGTAATGTTTTTTTCAAAACACCACTTTCACAAAAACCACTGCGATGTGTTTGGCACTACACTACGTAGAACATTATCTTGCATCTTATGGTGATCGAATCAAGAAAATCAGAGTAATGGTTTGTAGAACAACTTCACAAAAACACGATGTAAACAAATAAAACTCCATGTTGATCCGCCATTACTAGACATGCGCGCGCTGGCCTTGCGCGGTTGCTTGATTCGAATGCAAAGTCTAGGCAATAGTTTTTAAAATATTTGGAAGGTAGAGCTGCGGTAAATACTGTAAAATAAAACTGCATCGTGACGCTTCGTCACAATATATATATATATATATATATATATATATATATATATATATATATATACTTTCAAAGACCTGAAGATGGCAAGTGAGACCTTGTCGAAACGTCGTCAAGTAAAAGAAGGAGAAGAGAAGACCACACCAACACGAGAAGAAACCCGGAAGAAAAATCCAAGTATCATCAACAACACTCGTGGAAATATCAAAATCAACATATATATATATATATATATATATATATATATATATATATATATATATATATATATTACATAATACCCATATAGTAATACCTTAGCAACAGCAACCGTAAATAAGCAGTTACTGTTCTGGCAAATTTAATATAATTAATTGAATAACTTACACATATGGTGGAAGAAAAAATATTGTTTTGTAATACTTTTAATAATTTGTATCCCATGGTTATTTAGAGGTTGATCTTCTAATAAATGGTTTAAATTAAATTCATTTAAAATATTGTGTGGCATCATGTTCATTAGTCGAATTAATAAAAATTCTAAAATATTTTTCTTTCTTAAACCTTGTGCTTCTTGTTGTCTGTAGCATTTTTCAGCTAATTTGCATAGTTTAATTACAAATGTGGACACAAAACCACGCGTACGGCACGCTCAAATGACATTTGTAAACAAAGAATGCAACAAGCAATACACCGTTGTAGGGGCATCACCCTCCCTCCCACTTCATCATGTTTGCTACAAAACAATGTCTACCCTAGGTGGCGTATACTGTCTCTAGTTAGTATATGCTCGAAGTTATGAACCAATTAAAATTGGATACTATTCTTGTTCCCTTCATCTATTTCAATCTCTGTAAACAAACTGTGTTTTTGGATCTTTAACTTTCATTGCTTTTTATTATTTTTGTATCATGAACCTGGCACTAAATTAATTAGTGATTCGGATTCATAACAAAAATGGGTTTCGATATCGATTTAGCAACTTCAGATGAAAAACTGGTTAAGGAGCAAAATTTTTTTAGGTTCGGATTTAGGTTTAGGGATCAAAACGCATTTAAACCGTGATTTTATTGTAACATGAAATATGGGATTTGTTACATCGATGCTTATGAATTTGACAGCAATGTAAAAGAGCGTTCTTTTTAAAATGAAACATAGCTTGTCAAGTTCTCGTCATTGTTACCTGTTAATTGTTGCATTGTTTGACAATTATAATAAAAATGGTACGACTGAAGGAAAAAATCATTTTCCGATCGCCCAAATTTCAACACCGATTGCTGTAACTGTATCCTGTTTAACAGTTCGGAGTTGGCGAAAGACTGAGTCTCGGAAGTTATGCGAAATGTCTGATTTTAGACTCTTAACGATACCATTTTATACATGCATGACAACAGTTTTTGTTAAAAAATGTAAATCAAAATAATGTAACGCAGTTTTATAATACACATGTATATTAGCTGAAGATGGTCTGCTCCAGGCTCGAAACGTCCTAATAAAATTTTCAGAAATACGTGGACCACATAAGCCTTTATTTTATTTAACCTTAACAATAAATTGTTTAACCTCAATATTAAAATAAAATTCATTTGAAATAATCGTTGTTTTACATTGCTGTCACATTCGGATATAAAAAAATCCAATGTTTTATATTAAAATAAACACGAGGCATAGAAATTTATCTCTAATTTTTGCTTAGTTCACTCCTCCTTATTGCAGGTTTTTCGTCATAATAAATAATAATGATCATGTTGCCAAAAATATTCGGTATAATTCTAGTCAATAGTGATATCATATATGAAAACAACATGCTCGATTGCTATGGTATGCAATGCTATATATCAAATGTGTTGTTAAATTTTATCTTCCAATAGCAGAGTGGCAGTTTTTGAGGCAATTATTTTTATTGAATAAAAAATATAATAACATTTTTTTTCAAAAAACAACTCATTATATTATTATTATTATTATTATTATTATTATTATACAAATATAAAGGTGTTCCATTTAATTGTGCCACCATTGTTATCTCAAAAACTACAAGAGCTACGAGGTTGGTTAAATTAGCAAAGAACCACCATTTTAAAAGACTAACACAATGAGCAAAAAAAACAATTCATTTTCTTCTTAAAACTGACAGTTTAAGAAAATAAAATTTAACAAAAAATAATCAAACAATGTTAGACACAACATTATGTCTATGTTTTCTAACCATAGCACTCTTGTTTCAGCCAGATATAAATAAAATACATATAAATTTGACATGCATTTTTCTCAATTATTTTGTTATATTAGTATATGATATGTACATATCGCTCAATTCAGAAAAAAATACTCTATCGAATAACCTAAAAATAAACATATGTTCCCATTTAAAATAAGAAAGTTGTGTCCCGTATTTTGAGAACCACTGGCTGAAAAAAATATTTTTTTTTTGCTCTTTGTATTAGCCTTGTAAAATTTCTTTGCTAATTTAACCACCCTCGTAGCTCTTAAGCTGAGATCGCAGTGCAAGTGGGTAGTGAGTAGAGTGGAGGTTAGAGGCTGGAGGTTTATGGGTAGCGGTTGGATATAGTGCGGCCGCATTGCGCTATGAAATAACCTTGGCTCCAGTATAGAACGAATTGTCAAATACCGAACAGATTAAAATGTCTAAATTTAAAAAATGTTTTTATTGACTAATACTCCTTATCTCAGGTATAATATGATGAATATACGTAATTGGGTACATAAGTACAATATAATGGGCCAATATTATAAACGATACTTATACATAAGTACGATTAAATATAATCTCTACTTATATTTAAAACGTCAACTACTTGTCAGAAGTCAAATTAAATTAAATACCTTAAAATTGTCTAAAATATAGTACTGGTGAATAAAATATTTTATGTTAATATTTTTTTAGTATAAATATTACAAATGATACTAACATTATTTTTAACGATAATTTACAGTTTTTAATTTAATTTGACATCTGACAAGTAGTTAACGTTTTGAATATAAGTACAGATTATATTTAATCTTTACTTATAAGTATCGTTTATAATATTGGCCCTTAATCTCATGGATATGAACTTAGACTAGGAATATTCCTAGTCTAAGGATATGAACATCAACATGTCAAAATTAAAAATCCTAACCTAACTTCGATAAAAAAGAGTTAAACATGTAGATATATGCTGTTTTATTAATATTAAATAATATAAAATTAACTATTACGAAGTTTTAAATGAATGTAACCTCTGTTTTTGATATTATATTTCAATACCCTCAAGTCCAACATCTTTTGCAACCTCCTCCCACAATGTCTTCAATATTTTTGAATTTTTCCGTAGCTCGTCTGCTGGGTCCCAAATAGCTTTACGTTTAAATACAGCTGCTATCAGTTGTTCCTCCATGTTTTAATACGTCGCGGGTAGAGGCAAATATCAAACTGAACCCATTCGGTCGGTACACGCCTGGCGACATGCGAGGTGTACCGCGAGCCTCGAAGCGCGCTATGCGGCCAGTGCCACCTAAAAACATGTGATTAATACTTACCTTACGGCTTGCTTAGAGGCTCACTAGACGCTACCCTCCAATCAACCCATCTACACTGCGGCCGCCGCTTTACAGTTCTCGAGATAGCAATGGTGGCACGCTTAAATGGAACACCTATATATATATATATATATATATATATATATATATATATATATATATATATATATATATATATATGGGGTCGCGTGAAGTGGGCGGCCACTTTTGATTTGATTATAACTATTGTATTCTTGGGACCGCTGGTTTTTTATAAACATATTCTTATAGCACAAACGAAGCACAAACGTTTGACATATAACTCGTCGTTTGTGCTTTATATGGGGTCGCTAGACGTGAAGTGGGCGGCCACTTTTGATTTGTTTATAACTATTGTATTCTTGGGACCGCTGGTTTTTTATTAACATATTCTTATGGCACAAACGAAGCACAAACGTTTGACATATAACTCGTCGTTTGTGCTTTATATGGGGTCGCTAGGCGTGCAGTGGGCGGCCACTTTTGATTTGTTTATAACTATTGTATTCTTGGGACCGCTGGTTTTTTATTAACATATTCTTATAGCACAAACGAAGCACAAACGTTTGACATATAACTCGTCGTTTGTGCTTTATATGGGGTCGCTAGGCGTGAAGTGGGCGGCCACTTTTGATTTGTTTATAACTATTGTATTCTTGGGACCGCTGGTTTTTTATTAACATATTCTTATAGCACAAACGAAGCACAAACGTTTGACATATAACTCGTCGTTTGTGCTTTATACGGGGTCGCTAGGCGTGAAGTGGGCGACCACTTTTGATTTGTTTATAACTATTGTATTCTTGGGACCGCTGGTTTTTTATTAACATATTCTTATAGCACAAACGAAGCACAAACGTTTGACATATAACTCGTCGTTTGTGCTTTATATGGGGTCGCTAGGCGTGAAGTGGGCGGCCACTTTTAAATTGTTAATAACTTATTAACGCGAAGGGTCGCTGGGTTTTTTTGTAGGTCACAAATCGGCACAAACAAAGCACAAACCTTTGATACATGATTTTTTGTTTGTGCTTTATAGTGGTCGCTAACTTCACGGACCCCTTCAAGAGTAGCTAAAAACTGACTTTATTTTTGTAAAAAATCATATAAATATTAGCCTCCGCGCCCGAAATTTATAATTCTTCATTATATTTTAGCTAAAAGAAAACATTGCAACAAGAAAATTACTATTTGAAGTGTGGTAGGTATTCTAGAATCCAGCCCATGTAGCGTACAATATACAACATATTCATTAAAATGACACCCAAAAATTGAATGTTTATTATATGATTGGTACCACGTTTTGGTCACTTTTGCATGTCCAATGCTATAACCATCCATAGTATAGATCATAAGCATAAATATGAATATTTTAAGAAAAATATCCAATTCAAGAATAGGTAAAATCTGACTTTATTTTTGTAAAAGATCATATAAATATTTGTTTCCGCGCCCGAAGTTTATAATTCTTCATCATATTTCAGCTAAAAGAAAACATTGCAACAAGAAAATTGCTTTTTTTAAGTATGGTAGTTATTCGAGAATCCAGCCCATGTAGCTTACAATATACAACGTATTCATTAAAATGACACCCGAAAATTCAATGTTTATTATCTGATTGGTACTTTGCTTTGTTTACTTTTTCATGTTTAATGCTAAAACCATCCATAGTATAGATCCTAAAGCATGAATATGAATGTGTCAACAAAAATATCCATTTTAAGAATAGGTAAAATCTGAATTAATTTTTGTAAAAAGCATATAAATACTTGCTTCCGCGCCCAAATTTTGTAATTCCTTAACATATTTTAGCTAAAAGAAAACATTGCAACAAGAAAATTGTTATTTCAAGTGTGGTAGGTATTCTAGAATCCAGTTCATGTAGCTTACAATAAACAACGTATTCATTAAAATGACACCCAAAAATTGAATGTTTATTATCTGATTGGTACTTCGTTTGTGTCACTTTTGCATGTCCAAAGCTAAAACCATCCATAGTATAGATCCTAAAGCATGAATATGAATGTTTTAACAAAAATATCCATTTCAAGACTAAGTAAAATCTGACTTTATTTTTGTAAAAAATCATGTAAATATTTGCCCGAATTTCATAATACTTTATCATAATTTAGCTAAAAAAAAACATTGCAACAAGAAAAATGCTATTTCAAGTGTGGTAGGTATTTTAGAATCTAGCCCATGTAGTTTACAATATACAACGTATTCATTAAAATGAATCTCGAAAATTGAATGTTTATTAACTGATTGGTACCACGTTTTGGTCACTTTTGCATGTCCAATGCTTAAAAACATCTATAGTATAGATCCTAAAGCATGAATATGAATGTTTTAACAAAAATATACACTTCAAGAATAGGTAAAATCTGATTTTATTTTTGTAAAAAATCATATAAGTATTTGCTTCCACGCGCGAATTTTATAATTCTTCATCATATTTTAGCTAAAAGAAAACATTGCAACAAGATAATTTCTGTTTCAAGTGAGGTAGGTATTCTAGAATCCAGCCCATGTAGCTTACAATATACAACCTATTCATTGAAACAATACCTGAAAATTAAATGTTTATTATCTGATTGGTACCACGTTTTGGTCACTTTTGCATGTCCAATGCTAAAACCATCCATAGTATAGATCCTAAAGCATGAATATGAATGTTTTAACAAAAAATATCCATTTCAAGAAAAGGTAAAATATTACTTTATTTTTGTAAAAAATCATATAAAAACTTGCTGAGAACAGGATGTTAGGTGGTGTGTGTGTGAACACGTGAGAATTTTGCTCCGTATAGAAATTGAAAAATAAAGGAAAAACAATAAAATAAAGATTGTCAACAACGAAAGCAAAGGTGTAATAAAAGACTACAAAAGAAGATACAGATACAAAGATAAGTATCGTTAGAAAGAAAAGTAAAAAACAAATAAAAAGTAACAGCTATTTATAGGTTAAGCACATGTGCTATCTTGGAAATCAGAAAGATTCATTACCGACAAAAATTAGACAGAGACATCTCTTGCTCAGTAGCAGCCAGCGACGATTCAGTTTGTAGTGTTGGATGGCAAGATAAAGGATAAAAACGGAAACTATCTGTTTTAAAGTGACATCTGACCGACGATAACGTAACTTGACCAGCACTGGGGCCGGTCGGGTGTCGAATCAAGTAGGTATCCGATTCCACAGTCTTAGTGACGTCATAGGAGCGTTAAGCGTCGGGCAACCAGCAATACAGCCAGGTAAAAAGGGAAAGCGGAGATGGAAAGATCTCGAACAAGAAAGAGGAAAGAGACAGGTGCAACACAGGATGAGATTTTAGAAATGCTAAAGAATATGAGCAGAGAGATAATTGATCTGAGAAGTGACATGATTAAAAAACTAGAGGACTTTGGCAACGTACTCAAAGAAGATGTCAAGCAGTTAAAAATAAAAGTTGAGAAAAAAGACCCAGGAAATTATTAGCTTAAACCGACGCATAGAAAAGTTAGAGAGATCGGATGAGGAAAAAGAGATAATGGAAAAAAAGAATAATATTATAATAAAAGGAGAGACACTGGAAGATGCTCAAGAGGTTGAAAACTTTATAAAAAACAGAATGGGAATAACAACGTAAGTAACAAAGGCGTACAAAGTTGGAAAGTTAAAAGAAAAGCAAGCGATAGTAGTGACTGTAAATTCATGGGAAGACAAGAAGCTAGTGATGAGTAACAAAAATAAACTGAGGGGCACCAATATTTACATAGATCACGACATGACGTACAATGAAAGGATAATTCAAAATGAAATCTCAAAAAGAGCTAAAGAAGAAAAAGAGCTAAAAAATATAATAAAGATAGGATACAGAAAATTAAAAATCGGTAGAGATTGGTATGAATGGAATGAAGAACAAAAAAGCTTAATTAAAAGTTCAAAAAACTAATAAATAGGAATAATAAAGAAGTAGATAACATACAAATAGGCTATTGGAATATAGCGGAAATAAAAAGTAAATATAAAGATTTTTGGGATATAATAAATAAATATGATATAGTAGGGTTAACAGAAAGTTGGTTAGAGGAAAAAGATTAGAATAAGTGGAAAAATAAAATGCCCAGTGATTTCACATGGAAAATTAAATACGCAAAGAGACTAAATAAAAAGGGAAGAGCAAAGGGAGGAATGGTAACAGGTATCAAGAAACACATTCAAGAGGCAAAAGAAACCATTTTCAATGAAAACATTATGGAAAGAAAAATTAAAATTGACAACGAGACATGGAGAATACTCACGGTATATAATGACAATAGAATAAACGAAATAAGGGAGAAAATAGAAGATACTAATGAAAATAAGTTAATTATAGGAGGGGATTTCAATGCCAGAATAGGCGAGGAAGGAGGGTTATGGAATTCCAAAACCGGAAGACAAGAGAAAAGAAGCACAAAGGACAAAATAATAAACAAATATGGGAAAGCTTTAATTGATGAATGTGGAAATAGAGATTGGACTATTCTAAATGGAAACATAAAAGGAGACGAGGTGGGTGACTTCACATACATAGGTAAAAGAAGGGAACAGACAGTAATTGACTATATAATAGCAAATCAAGAGAGTTGGGGGAAAATTAGACACATGCAAGTAATTAATACAGTAGAATCCGACCATCAACTATTAAGCTTAGAACTAGAAAATAGTATATTAGTAAAAGAAGATGATCCAGTAATCATTCGAAAAGCGGTATGGGAAAAAGAAGACATAGAAAATTACAACATAAAAACCAGAGAGATAGCAGTAAAAGAGAGAAATGTGGAGGAACAAGTAAACGAGCTCATAAGTAAAATAAATGAAGCCACACGCAAAAAAGAAATAAGAGTGAACTCAAGAAACACAAACAGAAATGACTGGTGGAATAGTAGCTGTTTGGAAAAAAAACGAAAAATGAGAAAGAAACGTAAGCATTGGAAAGATGGGATAATCACTGAAGAAGAATACAAAAATGAATTAAAAGAATATAAAGAATTGTGTATAAAACAAAAGGAAAACAAAAAGAAAGAAATTGAGAAACAGCTGCAGAGAATAAAGACAGAGACGGAGGCATGGAGTTTTATTAGTAAAGAGAGGAAAAAGAAACAAGAGATATCAAAACAAATATCCGAAGAGGAATGGAAAGTCCATTTCTGCACACTTTTAAATGGGAAAAATACCAAGATACTAAGAAGTGAAGAAAATAAACCGAAAATATGTGGAGATGTAGAAGAGGTAACACTAGAAGAAGTTAAAGTGCAAATTAGTAAACTAAAAAAACGAAAAGCGGCAGAAGAAGCCTGGATATATGCAGATGAGAACTTACTAAGAATATTAACAAGTATTATTAACAAAGTATGGCGTACCGCACAAATACCTACTAGATGGAGAAAAGGAATTATACAACCGATTCATAAAAACCGAGACATAGACAAAGTAGAAAATTATGGAGGAATAACATTACTAGATACAGCGTTCAAGATCTTTGCGATGATTTTACAAGAAAAATTGGAGGAAGAAATAAGAGTAAAAAATCTCATACCAGAAAACCAGGCAGGTTTTCGGAAAACAAGAAGAACAACAGACAATATTTATATACTTAATCAAATGATAGAAAACGAGATCCGCAGAGATAAGGGAAAATTATACGCATTGTTTGCAGATCTGAGAGCAGCGTTCGATAATGTAAATAGAGATCACCTGTTTAAAACTTTAACAAATATGAATATAGATAAACAATTATTAGCGAACTTAGAGAACATCTACAGAGAAACTATATCAGTGATAAAAGTAAAGGACAGAACCACAGAGGAGATCTGGACAGAAAAAGGATTAAGGCAAGGATGTCCACTAAGCCCAACTTTATTTTCACTATATATAGCGGATATAAAAGAATTCCTCAGCAAAGAGCAAACAGGCGGCATTGTAATAGGAAGAAAGAAAATATGGTCTCTAGCGTACGCGGATGACATTGTCATAGCCGCGAAAGATCCACCTGGAATGAAAGCAATGCTGAAAAGACTTGAACTGTATTTAAGAAGAAAAGATATGAATCTCAACGCGCAAAAATCAAAAATTATGAAATTCAAAAAAGGTGGAGGTAGAGAAACCTCTGAAGTATGGAAGTGGAAAAATGAAAGTATCGAAGAGGTAAAAGAATTCAGATATTTGGGATATACATTCCAGAGGAATAACCAAGCCACAAAACACTTAGAGTACCAGAAAAAGAAGGCAATTGTGGCCATGAAACAAATATGGGTTATAGGCGAAAGGAAGTTCAAGACGAATATGCGAATAAGATGGATGATGTTTGTGGAAAATTTGCGTCCGAAAACGACGGAGTGAATCGAGCAGTCATTGGTAACGAATACGAAAAACAACATACGTCAATAAAATAGAGTAATCAATTGTATTGTGTAATTTTGAATGTATTTAATTATATCTTATGTTAAAAATATATATATTAGTGTTACCGTGAGTTGTGTGTTTATATTAACGAGTGATATTTTTATCATTTTTGGTGCCGAAACCCGGGAATTGTAAACTAAGTGTCAGTGATAACGATATCAACTTAACGCATGAAAATGGATCTGGTACTTAGAAAAACCTATCGTAAACAACTTACAACACTAATCACAGAAGTTCAAGGTATTATTAAAAACGAAAGCGTGAATATTAACGAAATTCAAGTGATAATTACGCGAATAAAAGCATTACAAGTGAACTTAAACGAGCTAAACGATAAACTTGCACCTTCGTTTCAAGAAAATCAGTATGAACGTGAGTGTGAGAAAATAGTGGAATATAATGATAAAGCAGTGAAAAGTGTGGCGCAGTTAGAACAACGTATTAAACAAGAAAACGAATCCAGGTTGCAGTTGCAGACACAGGTAATGCAGAATGAAGAAGCACTAACTACAAACGCACAAACGTCGATCAAGGTAAATTTACCTAAGATTAATATAAATAAATTTGACGGTGATATTACCAAATGGCCTGCGTTTTGGGAGCAATATTGTACGACTATTCACAATAATACAAATTTGGATGATGCTACTAAATATGCCTATTTAAAATCATATTTGACGGATAAGGCATATGTATCAATATCTAATTTAACAACTAGTCAATCGTCATACAATGATGCTATAGAATTATTAAAGTCAGAATATGCAAACACTGAAAGAATAGTTGATATATATATTCAAAATTTATTAACAATATCACACGTCAAATATGACAAAGATGTTCATGGTTTAAGAAAACTGTACAACGCAGCAGCTACCACGACAAAATCATTAAAATCACTTGGTATTTCACCGGATCAGTATGGACTTTTGGTAAAGTCAATAGTTTTCAAAGCTTTGCCATATAATTTGAGAATTGCATTCAATAAACAAAAATTGCGTGATATTACTTTAAACGCTGACGAAAATCAGAGTCCTTTAAGTGATCACTCAGTGGATTACAATAAACAAATAACAGATTTACTTATTTTTATTAAAATTGAATTAGATTCAATGGAGCAAGCTCAATGTACGACTGAATATAGTAGCAAGCAAAACTCTTTTAGTCGAAGTCAAAACATAGACAAACCGAAATACAGACAGTATACAGCATCAGGATTATTGATAAGTGCTAAAGATGGATGTATATTTTGTAAATCAAAAGGTCACATAACGAATGAATGCAATAGTTCTCTAAGCATAAGTGAGAAGAAAGATATTTTGAAACAAAATCGTCTTTGTTTTCGTTGCGCTAAAGCGAATCATAGTTCAAGATTTTGCAAAACTAAAGATATAAGTTGTGCTAAATGTAAAAGAAAGCACATAACTGCTATGTGCGATCCCACATATCGACAGTCTCTAAATAACATAAAACAAGATGTATCAAACAAAATGATTAATACAAATTCAACAAATTTATTAACGAATGAATTAATTGGTCATGTTTATCTAAAAACGGCTTGTGCAAACGTCTTAACGCCTCGAAATAGAATGATGATAAGAATGATAATAGATGGAGGTAGTCAATTAACTTTCATAAAAGAAAATTTGTCGAGACTGTTGAAGTTACCTGTAGTGGGTACACATAAAATTACAATACAAGCTTTCGGACAAAAAGCTAGTGCACCTGCTAGATTATGCAATCGGGTTGAAGTTGTTCTAAAATCACAACATAACGATGAATTAGTAAAAATTTACGCTATTGAAGTTCCTGAAATATGTTTCGATTCCTTGGACAATCCGTTATTAAATGACCCTATTATTAGAGAATTTGCAAAACATCATGAATTAGCAGATATCAACGTGGAACAAAATGCGGTAGACGGAATTTCGATGTTAATTGGGGCTGATAATTACTGGAAAATAATTAAAGAAGAAACTTACAAGTTGACCGAAGATCTAACAGCTGTTAATTCCAAGTTCGGATGGACTTTACTTGGTTGTAGTAACTCTAATTCTATTTATAAATTTAACGTTAATATGGCAACTATATTGAATGTTCAATCCACTGTGGAAGACATTGATTTAAAAATATTTTGGGATTTAGAATCCATAGGAATACATCTTAATGAGAAGCAAAAGGACGGGTTTACACTAGAATTTATGAACAAAATGATAATGTTTCGAGGTGACCGTTATGAAACTTCATTACCGTGGAAAACAGAGCAAAATTTAGACTCAAATTATACGGGTGCATTAGTACGTCTAAAAATATTAACAAATAAATTATTGAGAAACGGAAAAATATGCGAATATGATAGTGCAATAAGAGAGTATATAAACAATGACTGTGCGGAAATTGTTTCGAGAAATGATTATGAAAACAATAAGATTTATTACATGCCACATAGACCGGTATATAGAGATGATAAAGAAACTACGAAGTTGAGAGTGGTGTTTGATGCATCTTCGCATGCACCAGGCTTTGAGTCATTAAATGATCAATTGCATGCCGGTCCGAATTTATTACCAGATTTATTGAAGGTATTTCTGAATTTTAGAATCGGTAAAATCGGTCTAATTGCAGATATCGAAAAGGCATTTCTGCAAATATCTTTAAATGAAAAGGATCGCGATTCACATCGGTATCTTTGGTATGACAAACCCATATGTCAAAATCCATCGGTAACAGAACTACCAGTTTTAGCTACTTTCCGGATGACACGCGTAACTTTTGGAATAACAACTAGTCCGTTTCTTCTAGCCGTGTGTTTAAAGAAACATTTTGCAGAATATCAAGAATTTAGAAAAACAGCAGATATTTTGGGAAAATCATTTTACGTGGATGATTTAGTAATTGCTGTAGAAACGGTAGAAGAAGCTTTAAATTTATATCAGCAATCTAAAACAATATTAAAATCTGCTAATATGAACTTACGAAAATGGCGCTCAAATAATTCCGAAGTTAACAAATATTTAAAGCAGCAAGGGGAAGTAGCCGCAGAAAATGAAGTACAGAAAGTATTAGGAATTTTATGGTACACTAAAACGGATGAATTGAGTGTAGATATTAGTTCTATTTTGAATGAAAAAGAAAATATTTATCTAACTAAACGAAGTGTTTTACAAACAATAGCGAAAATTTTCGATCCCATGGGTATACTTACACCATATACTGTAGGAGCAAAGATTTTAATGCAATGCATGTGGAAGGAAAATCTTGAATGGGATGAAATTTTACCAGAAAATTTTAGGGTTGATTGGTTGAAATGGTATACTCAACTTTCAATTCTTTCTAGCTTTCATCTTCCAAGAGCTGTAATAATTGATCGAAGAAATGAAGTTGAATTGCATGTGTTTGCAGATGCGAGTATTCAAGCATATGGCGCTGTAGCATATATAAAATGTTTACGTTTAATGAAATGTCAATTTTTAATGGCTAAGAGTCGAGTAGCGCCAATAAACAAAAAGGGTAATCGCCAGTTAACATTACCTAAATTGGAATTAACAGCAGCTTTATGTGCTACTAGACTACAAAATTATATTTTGGAAAATCTTGCATTAGAAATAAAATCAATCATAATGTGGTCAGATTCCAAAATAACTTTATACTGGATAAAGGGAAATACTAACAAGAAAGAAATTTATGTCCTTAACAGAGTTACAGAAATTAAGAACATGAATAAAGGCGAATGGAGATATTGTCCCAGTAAGGACAATCCTGCTGATATGTTAACTCGAGGTATATCGGCAAAGAATTTAAAAGAATCACAAATGTGGAAAGAAGGACCTTTATGGCTTCAAGATGGACCGAAAAATTGGCCGAAAAATGATATTGATGAAAAAACAAAAGTGTTTGTCAATATAAATAAAATAGAAAAAAGTTCAAAAGTAATAAATGAGGCAATTTTTAATTTAGAAAAGTTCGATAAATTAGAAAAAGTACTGCGGGTTACTGCATATATTTTTAGATTTATTCATAATTGTAATTCAGAGGAAAGAAAAATTGGAAGATTACGTATTAAGGAATTAAGAGAAGCAGAAATATACTGGATCAAATTAATACAAAATGAAGAATATTCAAGTGAAATAAATTTATTGAAAAGAGAAAAGGAAATAAGTAGAAGTTCTTCAATAATAACACTCAGTCCTTTTTTGGATAAAGATGGAATTTTGAGATTAGGTGGAAGACTTCAAGAAGCTTTTTTATCCTTCCAGAGAAAACATCCAGTAATTTTACCACAAAAATCATTATTAACAAGAAAATTAATTATTAGATGTCACGAAAATGTAATGCATGCGGGAGTAAATGCAACTCTGAATGAAATTAGAAAAAAATATTGGATTATACGAGGAAGACAGCAAATCAAGTCAGTTTGCGGCAAATGTTTGAAATGTCTGAAATTCAAAGGTAAGTCGGGAAATGAAATATTTGCCCCTTTGCCGAAAGAGAGACTGATGATGGCAAACCCCTTCAAAATAACGGGAGTGGATTTTGCTGGCCCATTGTATATCACAGACGACAATAAAAAACAAACAAAGGCATATATAATGTTGTGTACTTGTGCAGTAGTAAGAGCAATTCATCTTGAATTGGTTCAAGATTTGACTGCAGAAAGCTGTTTGAGAGCTTTAAGGAAATTTTTTGCTCGAAGAGGCATTCCAAGTATTATTTATTCAGATAATGCCAAAACATTTAAAAAAGTATCAAAAGAAATTCAAGAGTTGTCCAACATTTTAACATCCGAGAAGGTTCAAGAATTACAAACAAAGTACCGCATAGAGTGGCGTTTCATCATAGAAAGAGCTGCTTGGTGGGGTGGATTTTGGGAAAGAATGGTGAAGACAGTGAAGGATGCAATAAAATTAACGTTAGGAAGAGCTTGCATCAATTATGATGAAATGCAAACCGTTCTTACTGAAGTTGAAGCAACTATAAATGCAAGACCATTAACTTTTATTGATGACGATCCATCTAATTTATTCGTCCTGACCCCATCACACTTTTTAATAGGATCAAAAGAATGTGGATTTAGCATAGATTTAAATAATTCAAAAATTAAAAGAAATGATCTACTTCAAACTTGGAAAGGTAGAGAGAAATTAATGACAAAGTTTTGGAAGAAATGGTGTACTGATTACTTACAACAACTTCGATCTGTGCATCATACTCCAAATCAAAGGTCAAAACCTCTAAAAAGAGGAGACATCGTGTTGCTGCATGATCAACACTTGCCAAGGCTGCACTGGAAACTGGTAAGGATAGTAGATTTGTTTCAGGGACGAGACGGGAGAGTTAGAGCCTGCGATGTCCAGACAAGTAACGGTGTGAGACTACGTAGACCTGTTCAACTCCTATTTCCTCTAGAAGTCAAACATCTTCGGTCGGGGGAGGATGTGGAAAATTTGCGTCCGAAAACGACGGAGTGAATCGAGCAGTCATTGGTAACGAATACGAAAAACAACATACGTCAATAAAATAGAGTAATCAATTGTATTGTGTAATTTTGAATGTATTTAATTATATCTTATGTTAAAAATATATATATTAGTGTTACCGTGAGTTGTGTGTTTATATTAACGAGTGATATTTTTAATGTTCGAAGCAATAGTAAAAAGTATTCTAATTTATAAGGCGGAAATTTTTGGATGGACAGAGCACAAACTAATAGAAGATGTACAAGTACGCTACATAAAATGGATCCTGGGCCTCGACAAATGTACACCAGAATATATAGTACTGGAAGAAATAAAAGTGGCAAAACTTCGAGTGGAAACAGGAAAGAGAGCAGTGAAATACGAAGAAAGAGTTAGAAACTCAGAGAATTCAATACTGAAAGAATGCTTGAAAGTTATAAGGAAGGGAGAGGACGACTAAAACAAATTAACAAGATGGGGACACACAAGAAAGGTATATTACGAAAGGAATGGATACTCGGAAATGCAAATAGAGAGGAATCGAATAAATGAAGAAAGTGTGATCCTCGCCGTACAACAACGAGATTGGGATATACAGAAGCAGGATTAACAGAGCAGAATAAATCAATCCAATTACAATAAAAGATACAAACAGATACAAAAAACAGAGATACCAAGTTACATATTAAACCCAAAGAAAAACATCAAAATGATAGCCAGATTCAGATGCGGTAACGAAGAAAGAGACAACCAGTATAGGTTACCAAAGTAAGAAAGGGGGTGCAGATCATGTGGCAGAGAAGATGAAACACTGAAGCATTTAAGGGAATATTGCAGAGAAGTAAAAAGAGAAGATAGAGGGGAAATGGAGCTGTTAGACGATCTAGGATCAGGAGAGAAGTGGATGAGCGAAATCATTAAGAAGAGAACAGTAGAATAAATGTATTACACACACACAATGTAGAATAAAAATGTATATGTTATTTCTGTAGATTCTAAGCCACTTGGCAAGAATAAATATTAATAAATAAATAAATAAATATAAAAACTTGCTTCAGCGCCCGAATTTTATAATTCTTCATTATATTTTAGCTAAAAGAAAACATTGCAACAAGAAAATTGGTATTTCAAGTGTAGTAGGTATTTTAGAATCTAGTCCATGTAGCTGACAATATACAACGTATTCATTAAAATGACACCCGAAAATTGAATGTTTATTATCTGATTGGTACCACGTTTTGGTCACTTTTGCATGTCCAATGCTTAAATCATCCATAGTATAGATCCTAAAGCATGAATATGAATGTTTTAACAAAAATATCCATTTCAAGAATAAGTAAAATTTGACATTATTTTTGTAAAAAATCATATAAATATTTGCTTCCGCGCCCGAATTTTATAATTCTTCATCATATTTTAGCTAAAAGAAAACATTGCAACAAGAAAATTGCTATTTCAAGTGTGGTAGGTATTCTAGAATCCAGCCGATATAGCTTACAATATACAACGAATTCATTAAAATGACACCCGAAAAATGAATGTTTATTATCTGATTGGTACCACGTTTTGGTTACTTTTGCATGTCCAATGCCAAAACCATCCATAGTATAGATCGTAAAACATAAATATGAATGTTTTAACAAAAATATCCATTTCAAGATTAGGTAAAATCTGACTTTATTTTTGTAAATAATCATATAAATATTTGCTTCCGCGCCCGAATTTTATAATTCTTCATCATATTTTAGCTAAAAGAAAACATTGCAACAGGAAAATTGCTATTTCAATTGTAGTAGGTATTCTAGAATCCAGCCCATGTAGCTTACAATATACAACGTATTCATTCCCCCCCGCGGGCCCACCTTGTCGTGGTGGGGAGGCTTAGTACCCCTCTGTTGCCAGCAGAGGGAAACTAGCGGGCCATACCGTTTCATACCGTGCGATTAGCAGGCGATTGTATCGAGATCTGTTCTTTAATACCTACCTGGGTGTTGACCGTGCCCGGTGACCCGTGTCGGTAGAGAATGGAATCCTGGTAGTTAAGGAAGCCCCAACACACTACTTTGGCCCATGATTTACCTAAACTGGAGGTCGCAGTCTAACCCAACTGTGGTCATTCGAGAAAGTTAGTCCTTTTGTTATTCAAAAAGCTCTATTTGGAATAGTTGGTAACGTGAAAAATGTTAGAAAAACAAGAGAAGATCTTTTTATAGAAACAGTATCGTCTGCTCAGGCAAACCGGCTTCTTGAACACCGCACAAGACCTTAAATTCCTGTAAAGGTGTCATTTTCTGTCATGATCTCCTCAATTGTACTGTTGAGGAAATCTGTGAAAACTTAGGCGACCAAGGCGTAATTGAAGTCCGGAGAATTAAGAGGCGTGAGAATGGTTTGTTGGTGGACACGCCAACTCACGTTCTCACTTTTAACACCCCCAAGCTACCGACTAATATTACCGTTGCATATTACAACCTCAAAGTTCGTATGTACATCCCTGCACCAATGCGGTGTTTCCAGTGCCAGCGTTTTGTTCATACGACACGAACATGCAACAATCCGCAGATCTGTGCCTGCGGAAAAGAGCTGCATGAGGGTGAGTGTGAAGGTGCATAAACTGTAAAAGTAACTACTCCGCCCGCTCTCGAAATTGCCCTGTTTTCAAACAGGAAGCAGCAATA
Source organism: Stenolophus ochropezus (assembly GCA_035578165.1). NCBI lineage: Eukaryota > Metazoa > Arthropoda > Insecta > Coleoptera > Carabidae > Stenolophus > Stenolophus ochropezus. The sequence goes on along the minus strand of JAQOWZ010000134.1, from coordinate 227,239 downwards.
CAGGAAGTTAAAACGAGAGAAAAAAATTCTTACTTTGAAGCACGGAACAAAGTAGTTGTAATCAAGAAGTGAGCTATACGGCAGCAGCTAGTAAAGAACCTGCCTTAAATAATTCCGTAACATCTTCGCTCGTGAAAGAACTTTTGCCGCAGTTAGTCTCTGCTTTGAAATCTGTATTTCAAACCAGAGACAACTTTGCTCTTCCAAGAGCAGAGTTACCTCGTGCCCTCCCGAAAAGGGCACTCAGTCCAACACCCTCTGAGGTGGACGAAAGAAAATGGACTAAAGGAGAGGAAGATTCTCTTTCTGACGGAGATACATCAGTCTACTCCACCACCTCACAAACTTCCTAATCATCCCAGAACCCCAAACGCCCTAAAAAGCGAGGTCCGGGATGGCCGAAGGGTATGGCGAGGAAGCCGAAAGAAACTCTAATACAGGATGTCTAGTTCTTCTACATTAAGAGACAGTGACTGTATCATTCAGTGGAACATTAAGGGATGCATTTACCACTACTGCGACCTGAAGATGCTGCTATCGGAATTCAACCCGATATGCGTGTGTCTTCAGGAAACGCACTTTAGACCCAGCCAACCTTACGCACTCAAGAACTACAGTATAGTGAGAAAAGATGCTGACCCTCTCATCCGGGTCAACGATGGTGTGGCCATCTTCATAAGGCAAGACGTAAGCTACGAGCAGGTTTCTCTCAACTCTAACTTCCAAGCTGTTGCGGTCAGAATGTCAGTCCCTTTTAACGTTACAGTGTGTAACATTTATCTCCCAATATTTAACTGGGACTTGACTGACATTCTTGACATCATTCGCCAGCTTCCAAGACCCTTTATCCTCATAAGCGACTTCAATGCGCACAGTCCCCTGTGGGGTTCCTGTCGTGCGGATCAAAGAGGAAAGATCTGGGAAAACCTGTTCGATGACCCCGCTCTTGTTCTTATGAACACGGGGTCGCCCACCTACTTTAATGCCCGCCCAAGGGATTTTTCACGCATTGATCTCACTTTTCTGTCTTCTTGTGTAGCCACACGTTATTCCTAGCAGGCACTTGACAGTCTTTATGGCAGTGACCATTTTCCTTTGGTCATAACTACGGATTCTCCGAAATCCGAGCAAGTGTTTCCTGCCAGGTGGCTCATGTCGAAAGCTGATTGGCTGAGGTTTAAGCAATCCCTTAATGTACCAACACTGTGGAATGATAATAGTCTAAATGTAGAAGAACTCATATCTGCTATCTGCAGCCTCCGCTGCCATCCCTGCGAGTAGGCAGGCCACTCACAAAATCTCAGTTCCCTGGTGGAACAAAGAGATTCAGGAGCTGGTCCGTAGGATAAAGATGGCTTTCAACCGATTCAAAAGGTATCCTTCACAAGACAACTTGATTGCTTTCAAAAAAGCAAGGGCAACAGCCCGACGTAGTATACTCGAGAGTAAGCGTAGGTCGTGGAATGAGTATGTGTCTGGCATAACCTCCACCACTACAACGCAAGAATGCTGGTCAAGGGTTAAACGTGTCGCAGGGCATGGCGGCTTGTTAGGCGTGACCTGTCTGAAGCTGGATGAAGAAACTCATACGCGTGATCCCCTCACGATCACCGAAATCATGACAAACCAGTTCGAAGAGGCGAGTAGTTAAGCGAACTACGAGCCTGGTTTTGTCCACAGTAAAGCTGAAAGAGAGATACCGTTAAACTTCTCCACTATGTGTACTCTTCCGTACAATGAAAAATTTCAGCTCTTCGAACTGGACCATGCGCTTAGTCAAGCTAAATCTTTTTCTTCAGGACCAGATAGGGTCACTAACGACATGCTTAAACACCTAACCCTTGAATTCAAGCGATACTTACTCTCAGTATATAATAAGTTGTACGAAGAAGGTATTTACCCAGAGAATTGGAAGGAAGCCATCATTGTTCCGATATCAAAGGTCGGAAAAGATCCATTACTACCGTCAAGTCATAGACCAATAAGCCTCACATCCTGCGTTGGAAAGACATTCGAGAGAATGGTCTATAACCGGTTGATGTGGATTCTGGAAAGCAGAAATCTAATTTCGGAGCACCAGGCCGGCTTTCGCAAATTCAGATCCACAATTGACCATCTTGTCTATCTCGAAGACGCAGTACAAGCGGCTTTTAACAGAAAAGAACACCTGGTCGCGGTGTTCTTCGACCTTGAGAAGGCTTACGATATGACTTGGCGGTATGCGATCTTAAAGAAGTTGCATGATTGGGGTTTCCGCGGTTCTCTACCGCAGGTTGTGAAATCTTTTCTCTGTAACCGCAGCTTTAGAGTTCGGGTCAGTACGTCCATGTCCTCTCTCCGAGTACAGGAGAACGGAGTACCACAAGGCTCGACTCTAAGCGTTACACTTTTTGCCATAGCGGTAAATGCCCTAGTTTCAGCAGTTAGTGACAGTGTGGGAATCTGCCTCTACGTTGATGATCTCACCATATTCTGCTCTGCCAGTAAAATAGGAGTCATCAACAGAACGCTACAAACTGCCATCAACACCATCACCCGCAATGCTGATGAACTAGGGTTTAAGTTTACACAACCTAAAACCCAATGCATGCACTTCAGTCGACTGAATCGACCACACTACGGGCTACTCCTGTTTATCAGGGGTTCTCCAATCCGGGATGTCAATAGCGTTAGATTCCTTGGTTTAACTTTCGACCCCAGACTCACCTGGAAACTGCACATTGAGCAGCTCAGGGCAAGCTGCCTTAAAGCGCTCAATATTTTAAAAATGTTAGCGGGTACTAGATGGGGGGCACAACCTAACATGCTTATAAGGTTGTATCAATCCCTAATTCTATCAAAGATTGATTATGGGTGTGTAGTGTATGCGTCCGCTAAGCGAACAACCCTTAGCAGGCTGGACCCTATACACAACCAAGCTCTTAGGTACGCTCTTGGAGCGTTTCCTAGTACCCCAACGCTAAACCTTTGTGCGGAATCAGGACTGACGCCACTTGACATCCGGAGAAAGAAATTCACACTGCTGTATATTAACAAAATACACTCGTTTCCAGGTCATAAAAACCATCTAGTACTTTTCGGTGACACGTGCAACAGAAGACAAATCACTACCAAACCCTTATTTGTCCGAGCTAGAGAAATTCTAAATGCCATTGAGTTTAGTCTTCCACCTACGTCAGTCAGGGAATGTGAAGTACCGCCATGGCTCATACCAGAGCACCCAACGAACCTTGCTCTGACAAGGTTCGATAAAGAGAACACGCCACCTGTTCTCATACGGTCACATTTCCTCGACATTCTGGACAAATATAGGGAAACTGTTGTGATTTACACAGATGGTTCAAAAACTCATCTAGGTGTCGGTTGCGCATTTGCCGTGAGTAACACCGCACACTCTTGGTCACTACCCCCTCTCTATTCAGTTTATTCAGCAGAGTCATACGCAGTTCTTCAGACACTACGCTACTGCGAGTTTGAAGCATCCACGCTTCCTCGTAGTTAGCGACTCTTTGAGCGTTCTTCAGGCCATCTCAAATACCTTTTCCGTAGACCCAATAATACAGAGCATCCTGTCCCTCATGAAACATTTTTAATGATGTGGGGAAGGATGTCTCTTTTCTCTGGGTTCCAAGTCACGTTGGAATTAAAGGTAATGAGATGGCTGATGAGGCAGCCCGTCTTGCTGCTAACAATGACTCTGCTGATGTAGAACAAGTTCCAGCTTCAGACATTGCCGCGAAGCTAAAGAGAGAGGTGACCAAGTTATGGCAACGACACTGGGATACAGTTCAGAACCATATGAGAACCATTAAGCCTTCTGTTGCACCTGTCCTGTTACCTAGTGATCTTGAAAGACGGGATCTCGTCAAGATCCATCGTCTGAGGATGGGTCATACATATTTGACACACGGGTACCGACTCAGTCGGAGTAATGCTCCTCTGTGTGTCAACTGTGGAGTTACGCTTACCGTGCATCACATCCTGGTAGCGTGTCAACAGTATGATCCAATCCGTAGGATATACGAAATAGATCCTGATATTTCAAGCCTAATCCAAGATCATAGGAAACTGAGAAATGTACTCAGGTTTTTAAAGGCAATCGGCCTATATGGCAGTGTGTAATTTCTTGAGATTTTTTATTTATCTATGTGTTTGTTTATTATTTTGTTATTTATTTATTATTTTATGTTCACGAATGACGAAGGTACTTACCTGAAAGATTTTAACTAATCATTTTAATATGTTGTGACTGTCCTGAAACATAATAATAATAATATTTTAACTCGTGTTTTAATTCCACCTCTCTGAAGGTACTAACCTGTGATATTTACTGTGATATTGACGAAACTTAACTGATTTCGTTTAAAATGTTGTGATCGTCTAATAATATTAATAATAATACTACATCAAATCTTTTTTAACTGTGATTGTACTTACCTGTGCAGAATACTGTATTCTGTACCAGTTAAATAGGCTAATGGCCTTGGCAGCCGATGCCTTAAACCTAAAAAAAAAAAAACGTATTCATTAAAATGACACCCGTAAATTAAATGTTAATCATCTAATTGGTACCACGTTTTGGTCACTTTTGCATGTCCATTGCTTAAAACCATCCATAGAATAGATCCGAAAGCATGAATATGAATGTTTTAACAAAAATATCCACTTCAAGAATAGCTAAAATATGACGTTATTTTTGTAAAAAATCATATAAATATTTGCTTCCGCGAACGAATTTTATTATTCTTCATTATATTTTAGCTTAATGAAAACATTGCAACAAGATAATTGCTATTTCAAGTTGGTAGGTATTCTAGAATCCAGCCCATGTAGCTTACAATATACAACGTAATCATTAAAATGACACCCAAAAATTTAATGTTTATTATCTGATTGGTACCACGTTTTGGTCCCTTTTGCATGTCCAATGCTAAAACCATCCATAGTATAGATCCTAAAGCATGAATATGAATATTTTAAGAAAAATATCCAATTCAAGAATAGGTAAAATCTGACTTTATTTTAGTAAAAAATCATATAAATATTTGTTTTCGCGCCCGAAATTTATAATTCTTCATCATATTTTAGCTAATAGAAAACATTGCAACAAGAAAATTGCTATTTTAAGTATGATAGGTATTCGAGAATCCAGCCCATGTAGCTTACAATATACAACGTATTCATTAAAATGACACCCGAAAATTCAATGTTTATTATCTGATTGGTACCACGTTTTGGTCACTTTTGTATGTCCAATGCTAAAACCATCCATAGTATAGATCCTAAAGCATGAATATGAATGTTTTAACAAAAATATCCATTTCAAGAATAGGTAAAATCTGACTTTATTTTTGAAAAAATCATATAAATATTTTCTTCCGCGCTCGAATTTTATAATTCTTTATCAAATTTTAGCTGAAATAAAACATTGCAACAAGAAAATTGCTATTTCAAGTGTGGTAGGTATTCTAGAATCCAGCCCATGTAGCTTACAATATACAACGTATTCATTAAAATGACACCTAAAATTTGATTGTTTATTATCTGATTGGGACCACGTTTTGGACACTTTTGCATGTTTAATGCTTAAAAGCATCCATAGTATAGATCCTAAAGCATGAATATGAATGTTTTAACAAAAATATCTATTTCAAGAATTAGTAAAATCTGACATTATTTTTGTAAAAAATCATATAATTATTTGCTTCCCCGCCGAATTTTATAATTCTTCATCATATTTTAGCTAAAAGAAAACATTACAACAAGAAAATTGCTATTCCAAGTGTGGTAGGTATCCAAGAATCCAGCCCATGTAGCTTACAATATACAACGTATTCATTAAAATGACACCCGAAAATTAGATGTTTATTATCTGATTGGTACCACGTTTTGGTCACTTTAGTATGTCTAATGCTAAAACCATCCATAGTATAGATCCTAAAGCATGAATATGAATGTGTTAACAAAAATATTCATTTCAAAAATAGGTAAAATCTGACTTAATTTTTGTAAAAAATCATATAAATATTTTCTTCCGCGCTCGAATATTATAATTCCTAATCAAATTTTAGCTAAAATAAAACATTGCAACAAGAAAATTTCTATTTCAAGTGTGGTAGGTATTCTAGAATCCAGCTTATGTAGCTTACAATTTACAACGGATTCATTAAAATGACACCTGAAATTTGATTGTTTATTATCTGATTGGTACCACGTTTTGGACACTTTTGCATGTTTAATGCTTAAAAACATCCATAGTATAGATCCTAAAGCATGAATATGAATGAGTTAACAAAAATATCCATTTCAAAAATAGGTAAAATTTGACTTTATTTTTGTAAAAAATCCTATAAATATTTGCTTCCGCGCCCGAATTTCATAATTCTTTATCATATTTTAGTTAAAAGAAAATATTGCAACAAGAAAATTGCTATTCCAAGTGTGGTAGGTATTCTAGAATCTAGCCCATGTAGTTTACAATATACAACGTATTCAATAAAATGAATCTCGAAAATTGAATGATTATTATCTAATTGGTACCACGTTTTGGTCACTTTTGCATGTACAATACTTTTCCCAGAGTTTTCTTCGATGTTTTTAGGATCTAGTGAAATTTCTTCTTTTTGTAAATAGTTTTCAATGTAACGAGTTTTACTGACGTCGTCAATACAATCTGGAGGATATCCTGTAGCTTCCTGTTTCATTTTTATGAAATTATCTATATATTTTGCAAATAATCCACCAGATTTAGTATCTTTGTTATATACTGTTATATTATACTGTCAAATTTCGTATACATGTAAAATTTTGTAACCATGTTTTACAGCCTGCTGAAGTTCATCTGACACCCATGTACCACTAAATTGTCTTTCTTTAATTGTATGTGAACAATTGTTCTGATTTAGAGTATCACAACATGTACGACACAACGAAAACATTAGTTTACCATGAACTTTACGCGGTAATACCGGATGGAATAAATTATCGGGCGGTAAAACTTTACATTTAATTAGACCCTCTATTTTATGAATATTATTATCAGAACCTAATATCTCGTGACACTCGTCGCCTACAAATATTTTCGGATGAACTATGGGATATTTGCTGTATTTGTAGATATATGGATAGAGACTACATACATCGACATATTTAATTTTTTCTCCATTTTCAATTTTTCGATAGAGAGAAACACAACCTGTCCGTCCTCCAAAAAATGAATCACGCGGTTTTAATGGTAAATAATTTATTAAAGGATGATTTTCTAACAATATACGCTCCTCTTTTTTCAAAGCTTTTAATTGAATCCTAAACTGACATTCCCAAATTTCAATTACATTATAACGTAACTCCCTTAATTTTCGTAATTTTTCTCCAGTCCTCTGAAAACGTGCATTTAAGCTTTCTTTAGAATTGTTGTAAATTTTTTCACTATCGCGATTTGTTTTGTAACATAATGTACACCCGTGATAAAAACAATCCATAAATTTAAATACTAAACGATCTGGAGCATAATACCCGTCAACTTTCAAATAATTTCCTAAAATAACTTCTTTCCCATGACCCGCATGTTCTATACGTATTTTTCGTAAAGTATCCTCTCTAATAAGCCATTGTAATGCAATTATTGATTGGTTTTCGGTAAGTCTGTAACCATTTGAAGGAATTATGGCTATGGTGTTAGCTTGTAAAAATTGTCTTCGGAATACACGATTGCAAGACGCAGCTATTGTTACGGCTTCCGTGAAAGGACATACGTCACAGTTTTCAATAAATGTTTTTTTGAATTTTTCACATGCTTGGCGTAAGATAACAACATCTGAAATACAATATTCAACTATCTCTCGTTCCATACTAAAAACAACATTATCACGAATCTGACTTGCATGCCATTTTAGAAAATCTTTCCTTGTATTCGTACTCATATTATCTGCATCATAATATTCAATAGCTGGAACAAGACCTACGTAAAATCGATTCTCGTCCGTATTAAACAAATGCGGAAAGAATCCTTTTCTCAAAGAAACTGGTAAATCCATTGCTTTAGACAGAACAGACAAAGACATCGGTAAATAATTAATTGAATCGATAAATCGTATTTTGGAATTAATATCTATTAATAAAATTTTTGTACCAGTTAAAATTAATTTAAATTATATATTTCAATTAAACATTTAAGAATAAATTGAGCATCAAAACTTTTTGCATTATGTGCAATACAGGTTATTTTCTTAAACGATTTTTGTACTTTGCAAACGTATCGTACAAAAGATGCGAGAGGATCTGTTTTGAATATATGTTGACGAATACCGCATATACTACATGGTAAATTTAAATACAGAATATCAGAACATTTGCTACATAACTGTTGTGCCACACATAAGTTCACTTCGTGAATCTTATAATTATTCTTGGTTTTCTCTTGCTTAGTTTCAAAATCATAATAAATAAATAACGAACCTTTATCTCTTTTCGTTTTTTTGTCTATTTTCATGTAACACTGGTGTCCAGGTTGCTTAAACTCCATACATAATTTGCAATATATTTCGCCACATATATGTACTCTCTGACCTTTATGCTTGTATAGTTTTAAACATTTCGTACATCTGTTGATATTATTACATATAGTTCCCTCATGATTATTGAGACATTGTTTTCCGCGGAATCGTCTGTTACACTTAGTACATAAGAGAGATTCATTAGTAGGTAAACATGCAGAGTACGGCAACAGTAAGCACATGTATTAGCACAACGATGTTTACCGTGATATTTATACGGTTTATGACATGGTTCAAAGAAGTATGAGACGGAAAAAGCTGCAGTTAAGCTTTTAATCACATTGTAGTGATTATTATGATAGAGTAAATTAAGTCTCGGTAGATTTGTGTCCTTCAATCCTTCATAAATGACGTTGCCTACCCCTCCATATTCGTACACGACTATATTATAATCTGATAAAAATCTTTGGAATTCTATAAGTTCCGGTAGACTGCATCCCTCGGCAGGTATATTTACACCTGCTTTTACAATAAGTGCCTGAGCTCTTGCCGTCTGTATACATGATTGGTTTTTTGATATACTTTTAAAATCTGCTTCCTTTTTCACCCATAATTCGGCAACAACTAATGCCCTTGGTAAACATAAATTATCAAAGTTTGTTATTTCAATTATACCATGTTTACGTTAGGATAATTCAGCAAAGGTTAATCCACGGCCATTCAGATTCCTACCTCTTCCCACTGGTATAGATTCTCTTGTCAATTCTACCTCGAACTCTCCGTGAACAAATATATTTGCATTGCTCTGCATAACGTTACTTATTGCACTCCAGATGACATCGACATGTAACTGACTCACAAGTCTAAAGCTTACCCATATCGGTCCATTCTCAAGAGCAGGAGTATGCATAATTAAACCAACAAAATCAGAGTCTGGAATTGATTTAATAATATATTTCACTAGATTTTTCAAACTATTTTTAAACCACTTTTCAGGATTTATATCTACCGGAGGATCAATAAAACGAAACATTGTTCGTTTGCCTGTTAAATTAAACCTTCGCACATGGTTTTCAGTATTTGAAATTATGGAAAAATATTTTTTATAATCATCTTCGATGATGTTATTTTCGGGGTTTAAAGCTCCACTTCCACTTTGTAATGATATCGAATGTTGTGATTGAACCTGAGGTTTGCACGAATCGTCGATTACACTTTCATAAATATTGAAAAAATGATTGAAATTCGCGTCTTCATTTGGTTTTTGCTTATTTCGTAAATCTTCTTCTTCTGCTTGAATTATTTCATTACAAATATTTTGTATGGATATTAGATTATTAATTTCATTATTAATATTATTATTATTATTAAACATTTTTATTTCACAAGGCTTTTAAATCACACGTGTTTGTCTTATAGTATACAAATAAACAAAATGTACTACTGCATCCCGCGTACATGTCATAAAGAACTTTCTTTGTTTGATAATGAATTAAGGATTCCGAAGCTGAGCGATACCTTTTTGTCAGGTAGCCAGCACCTGTGTCGGACAATGCCTTTCAGTGGCGTACACTGCAGGCATGCTTCGTACCTATCCCTTGTATGTTACTAATATGAATTGTTTTTTTCTCACCGCACGCCGCTGGTGGGTAGGTGTATTGAATATTAATTAAACCTAAAGATGTATTAAATAGTTTCCATTAAAAGAAATAATACACAGTTAATAAGGTTTAAGTACATACGCTTTATTATTATAATAATTCATTACAATTGAACAAATTCTACAAGGTTTGCTTTCTTATTTTTTCCGAATTCTTTAACGCCCATATACTTTAAACTTATATTAGTAATAGACTTCCTTAAATTTGATATTTCTTCATCCGAGATGTCGTCAAATCGTGCCGGAAGATAGGTGAGAAAATATTGACATACTGCAAGTATTTTCCTCCCAAAGCTAGTATTGACACTTCGTAAATCAACAAGTATATACGGTTTATTGATTTCTAATTCAATGATTCGTTTGATTGTTTTGTCATTTTTCAACATTCCTCGTTCATTCAACAAGGAGAAATCCTTTTTTGTAATATAAAATAATAATATTAGATACAGATAGGATAAGCCAATACCCAGATATACGTACTCAATTTGATGTTTCCTGGGCAAACACTTCAGTTACAATGCTTATACCTCCAGATACCATCTTTCTTTTTATACAGTAAAATATATATATATATATATATATATATATATATATATATATATATATATAATAATAAATAAAAAAATTACAATAATCTACTCATATAGTAACAATAACCCAGAGAATCGTCAAAGTACGAACAAATATAAAAATTCCCAGTAATAAATTTGACTAAGCGACAGAGATCTCTACCTGACGATAAGGGACCTGAACATCATCCTCTAACTAAAAATTTACAAATAAAATTTTTTCTCACGTCCATAAAACTCATAAATTTCACACACCTGCAAACTCAAATTAATCAACCCCTAACCACTTCTAGAATACTTGAAGCCTAATTAAAAGATTCATACATAACAAAAGAAACACCTGGCAACAAACTAATAAATGACATACAAGTAGCAACCCTAATAAATCTACCCAAACCGCCCACCTCGGCAAAAGGAAGCCTACCTTTCAAAATCGCTTCCCTTATCTTCTTCTGATTAATACCACGTTTTGGTCACTTTTGCATGTCCAATGCAAAAATCATCCATAGTATAGATCCTAAAGCATGAATATGAGTGTTTTAACAAAAATATCCATTTCAAGAATAGGTAAAATCTGACAGTCATTGGTTAACAGTCCAAATCACCGTGCACTGTAAGGGTAATTGGACATAATAATCGTCGATTTACCTACGTTAGTGAGACCGTCCCCAAAAAAATAGCAAAATTATTTATAAAAATTTACGAATCATAAGTAAAATTAAATTATAAACAAGTTTTGTAGTATAAATTTTCTGGTTTATGAGCACAATTTAGTTGCAAATTATAAATAGATGAAAAATTTCTAACGAAATTCTCGGTAGCGCGGCTAGCCGAACCTATCTGAAAATTCCCCAAGCACTTAAGCAACAAAATTTCGCATTTAAAAATACGTAGCTTTTGTGGTTATTTTCTGATTGGTACCACGTTTTGGTCACTTTTGCATGTCTAGTGCTAAAACCATCCATAGTATAGATCCTAAAGCATGAATATGAATGTTTTAACAAAAATATCCATTTCAAGAATAGGTAAAATCTGACTTTTTTTGTAAAAAATCATATAAATATTTGCTTCTACGCCCAAATTTTATAATTCATCATCATATTTTAGCTAAAAGAAAACATAGCAACAAGAAAATTACTATTTCAAGTGTGGTAGGTATTCTAGAATCCAGCCATGTAGCTTACAATATACAACATATTCATCAAGAATAGTTAAAATCTAACTTTATTTTTGTAAAAAATCATATAAATATTTTCTTCCGCGCCCGAACTTTATAATTTTTTGTTATATTTTAGCTAAAAGAAAACATTGCAACAAGCAAATTGCTATTTGAATTGTGGTAGGTACTCTAGAATCCAGCCCATGTAGCTTACAATATACAACGTATTCATTAAAATGACACCCGAAAATTGAATGTTTATTATCTGATTTGTACCATATTTTGGTCACTTTTGCATGTCCAATGCTAAAACTATCCATAGTATAGATCCTAAAGCATGAATATTAATATTTTAACAAAATTATCCATTTCAAGAATAGGTAAAATCTGACTTTATTTTTGTAAAAAATCATATAAATATTTGCTTCCTCGCCCGAATTTTATAATTCTTTATCATATTTTAGCTAAAAGAAAACATTGCAACAAGAAAATTGCTATTTCAAGTGTGGTAGGTATTCTAGAATCCAGCCCATGTAGCTTACAATATACAACGTATTCATCAAGAATAGGTAAAATGTGAATTTTTTTTTGCAAAAATCACATAAATATTTGCTTCCGCGCCCGAATTTTATAATTCTTCATCATATTTTAGCTAAAAGAAAACATTGCATCAAGAAAATTGCTATTTCAAGTGTGGTAGGTATTCTAGATTCCAGCCCATGCAGCTTACATTATACAACGTAATTATCAAAAATAAGTAAAATCTGACTTTACTTTTGTAAAAAATCATATAAATATTTGCTTCCGCGCCCAAATTTTATATTTCTTCATCATATTTTATTTAACAGAAAACATTGCAACAAGAAAATTGTTATTTCAAGTGTGGTAGGTATACTACAATCCAGCCCATGTAGCTTACAATATACAACGTATTCATTAAAATGACACCCGAAATTTGAATGTTTATTATTTGACTGGTAACACGTTTTGGTCACTTTTGCATGTCCAATGCTTAAAACCATATATAGTATAGATCCTAAAGCAGGAATATGAATGTTTAAACAAAAATATCTATTTCAAAAATAGTAAAATCTGACTTTATTTTTGTAAAAATGATATAAATATTTGCTTTTGCGCCCGAATTTTATAATTCTCCATCATATTTTAGCTAAAAGAAAACATTGCAACAAGAATATTGCTATTTCAAGTGTGGTAGGTGTTCTAGAATCCAGCCCATGTAGCATAAAATAAACAACGTATTCATCAAGAATAGGTAAAATCTGACTTTTTTTGCAAAAATTACATAATTATTTGCTTCCGCGTCCGAATTTTATAATTCTTCATCATATTTTAGCTAAAAGAAAACACTGCAACAAAAAAATTGCTATTTCAAGTGTGGGAGGTATTCTAGAATCCATCCCATGCAGCTTACAAGATACAACGTAATCATCAAGAATAAGTAAAATCTGACTTTATTTTTGTAAAAAATCATATAAATATTAGCTTTCGCGCCCGAACTTTATAATTCTAAATTACATTTTAGCTAAAAGAAAACATTGCAACAAGAAAATTGCTATTTCATGTGTGGTAGGTATTCTAGAATCCAGCACATGTAGCTTACAATATACAACGTATTCATTAAAATGACACCCGAAAATTGAATGTTTATTATCTTATTGGTACTAGGTTTTGGTCACTTTTGCATGTCCAATGCTTAAAACCATCTATAGTATATATCCTAAAGCATTAATATAAATGTTTTAACAAAAATATCTATTTCAAGAATAGGTAAAATCTGACTTTATTTTTGTAAAAAATTATATAAATATTTGCATCGGCGACCGAATTTTATAATTCTTCATCATATTTCAGCTAAAAGAAAACATTGCAACAAGAAAATTGCTATTTCAGGTGTGGTAGGTATTCTAGATTCCAGCCCATGTAGCTTACATTATACAACGTATTCATCAAAAATAGGTAAAATATGACATTATTTTTGTAAAAAATCATATAAATATATGCTTCCGCGCCCGAATTTTATAATTAATAAAAACCTGACTTTATTTTTGTAAAAAATCATGTAAATATTTGCTTCCGCGGCCGAATTTTATAATTCTTCATCATATATCAGCTAAAAGACAACATTGCTACAATAAAATTGCTATTTCAAGTGTAGTAGGTATTCTAGAATCCAGCCCATGTAGCTTACAATATATAACGCATTTATTAAAATAACACCCAATAATTGAATATTTATTATCTGATTGGTACCACGTTTTGGTCACGTTTGCATGTCCAATGCTTAAAACCATCCATAGTATAGATCCTAAAGCATGAATATGAATGTTTTAAGAAAAATATCCATTTTAAGAATAGGTAAAATCTGACTTTATTTTTGTAAAAAATCATATAAATATTTGCTTCCGCGCTCGAGTTTTATAATTCTTTATCATATATTATCTAAAAGAAAATATTGCAACAAGAAAATTGCTATTTCAAGTGTGGTAGGTATTCTAGAATCCAGCCCATGTAGCTTACAATATATAACGCATTTATTAAAATAACACCCAATAATTGAATATTTATTATCTGATTGGTACCACGTTTTGGTCACGTTTGCATGCCCAATGCTTAAAACCATCCATAGTATAGATCCTAAAGCATGAATATGAATGTTGTAACAAAAATATCAATTTCAAGAATAGGTAAAATCTGACATTTTTTTGTAAAAAATCATATAAATATTTGTTTCCGCGCTCGAATTTTATAATTCTTTATCATATTTTAGCTAAAAGAAATTAATGCAACAAGAAAATTGCTATTTTAAGTGTGGTAGGTATTCTAGAATCCAGCCTATGTAGCTTACAATATACAACCTATTCATCAAGAAAAAGAAAAATCTGACTTTATTTTTGTAAAAAATCATATAAATATTTGCTTCCGCGCCCGAATTTTATAATTTTTCATCATATTTTAGCTAAAAGAAAACATTGCAACAAGAAAATTGCTATTTCAAGTATAGTAGGTATTCTAGAATCCAGCCCATGTAGCTTACAATATACAACGTATTCAACAAGAATAGGCAAAATCTGACTTTATTTTTGTAAAAAATCATATAAATATTTGCATCCGCGCCTGATTTTTATAATTCTTTATCATATTTTAGCTAAAAGAAAATATTGAAACAATAAAATTGCTATTTCAGGTGTGGTAGGTATTCTATATTCCAGCCCATGTAGCTTACATTATACAACGTATTCATCAAAAATAGGTAAAATCTGACATTATTTTTGTAAAAAATCATATAAATATTTGCTTCCGCGCCCGAATTTTATAATTAATAAAAACCTGACTTTATTTTTGTAAAAAACCTTATATATTTGCTCCCGCGTCCGAATTTTATAATTCTTCATCATATATCAGCTAAAAGAAAACATTGCTACAATAAAATTGCTATTTCAAGTGTAGTAGGTATTCTAGAATCCAGCCCATGTAGCTTACAATATACAACGCATTCATTAAAATAACACCCAATAATTGAATATTTATTATCTGATTGGTACCACGTTTTGGTCACGTTTGCATGTCCAATGCTTAAAACCATCCATAGTATAGATCCTAAAGCATGAATATGAATGTTTTAACAAAAATATCCATTTTAAGAATAGGTAAAATCTGACTTTATTTTTGTAAAAAATCATATAAATATTTGCTTCCGCGCTCGAGTTTTATAATTCTTTATCATATTTTATCTAAAAGAAAATATTGCAACAAGAAAATTGCTATTTCAAGTGTGGTAGGTATTCTAGAATCCAGCCCATGTAGCTTACAATATACAACGTATTCATTATAATGACAAACGAAAATTGAATGTTTATTATCTGATTAGTACCACATTTTGGTCACTTTTGCATGTCCAATGCTAAAATTATCCATAGTATAGATTCTAAAGCATGAATATGAATGTTGTAACAAAAATATCCATTTCAAGAATAGGTAAAATCTGACATTATTTTTGTAAAAAATCATATAAATATTTGCTTCCGCGCTCGAATTTTATAATTCTTTATCATATTTTAGCTAAAAGAAATTAATGCAACAAGAAAATTGCTATTTTAAGTGTGGTAGGTATTCAAGAATCCAGCCTATGTAGCTTACAATATACAACCTATTCATCAAGAAAAAGAAAAATCTGACTTTATTTTTGTAAAAAATCATATAAATATTTGCTTCCGCGCCCGAATTTTATAATTTTTCATCATATTTTAGCTAAAAGAAAACATTGCAACAAGAAAATTGCTATTTCAAGTGTAGTAGGTATTCTAGAATCCAGCCCATGTAGCTTACTATATACAACGTATTCAACAAGAATAGGCAAAATCTGACTTAATTTTTGTAAAAAATCATATAAATATTTGCATCCGCGCCCGATTTTTATAATTCTTTATCATATTTTAGCTAAAAGAAAACATTGAAACAATAAAATTGCTATTTCAGGTGTGGTAGGTATTCTAGATTCCAGCCCATGAAGCTTACATTATACAACGTATTCATCAAAAATAGGTAAAATCTGACATTATTTTTGTAAAAAATCATATAAATATTTGCTTCCGCGCCAGAATTTTATAATTAATAAAAACCTGTCTTTATTTTTGTAAAAAAACATATAAATATTTGCTTCCGCGTCCGAATTTTATAATTTTTCATCATATATCAGCTAAAAGAAAACATTGCTACAATAAAATTGCTATTTCAAGTGTAGTAGGTAGTCTAGAATCCAGTCCATGTAGCTTACAATATACAACGCATTCATTAAAATAACACCCAATAATTGAATATTTATTATCTGATTGGTACCACGTTTTGGTCACGTTTGCATGTCCAATGCTTAAAACCATTCATAGTATAGATCCTAAAGCATGAATATGAATGTTTTAACAAAAATATTCATTTTAAGAATAGGTAAAATCTGACTTTATTTTTGTAAAAAATTATATAAATATTTGCTTCCGCGTTTGAGTTTTATAATTCTTTATCATATTTTATCTAAAAGAAAATATTGCAACAAGAAAATTGCTATTTCAAGTGTGGTAGGTATTCTAGAATCCAGCCCATGTAGCTTACAATATACAACGTATTCATTATAATGACAAACGAAAATTGAATGTTTATTATCTGATTAGTACCACATTTTGGTCACTTTTGCATGTCCAATGCTAAAATTATCCATAGTATAGATCCTAAAGCATGAATATGAATGTTGTAACAAAAATATCCATTTCAAGAATAGGTAAAATCTGACATTATTTTTGTAAAAAATCATATAAATATTTGTTTCCGCGCTCGATTTTTATAATTCTTTATCATATTTTAGCTAAAAGAAAATAATGCAACAAGAAAATTGCTATTTTAAGTGTGGTAGGTATTCTAGAATCTAGCCTATGTAGCTTACAATATACAACCTACTCATCAAGAAAAAGAAAAATCTGACTTTATTTTTGTAAAAAATCATATAAATATTTGCTTCCGCGCCCGAATTTTATAATTTTTCATCATATTTTAGCTAAAAGAAAACATTGCAACAAGAAAATTGCTATTTCAAGTGTAGTAGGTATTCTAGAATCCAGCCCATGTAGCTTACAATATACAACGTATTCAACAAGAATAGGCAAAATCTGACTTTATTTTTGTAAAAAATCATATAAATATTTGCATCCGCGCCCGATTTCTATAATTCTTTATCATATTTTAGCTAAAAGAATACATTGAAACAATAAAATTGCTATTTCAAGTGTGGTAGGTATTCTAAAATCCAGCCCATTTAGCTTAGAATATACTACGTTTTCATTAAAATAACACTCGAAAATTGAATGTTTATTATCTGATTGGTACCACGTTTTGGTCACTTTTGCATGTCCAATGCTTAAAACCATCCATAGTATAGATCCTAAAGCATGAATATGAATGTTTTAACAAAAATATTTATTGCAAAAATAGGTAAAATCTGACTTTATTTTTGTAAAAAATCATATAAATATTTGCTTCCGCGCCCGAATTTTATAATTCTTAATCATATTTTAGCTAAAAGAAAACGTTGCAACAAGAAAATTGCTATTTCAAGTGTGGTAGGTATTCTAGAATCCAGCACATGTTAGCTTACAATATACAACGCATTCATTAAAATAAGACCCAATAATTGAATATTTATTATTTGATTGGTACCACGTTTTGGTCACGTTTGCATGTCCAATGCTTAAAGCCATGCATAGTATAAATCCTAAAGCATGAATATGAATGTTTTAACTAAAATATCCATTTAAAGAAAAGGTAAAATCTGTCTATATTTTTGTAAAAAATTATATAAATATTTGCTTCCGCGCCCGAGTTTTACAATTCTTTATCATATTTTAGCTAAAAGAAAACAATGCAATAAGAAAATTGCTATTTCAAGTGTAGTAGGTAATTTAGAATCCAGCCCATGTAGCTTACAAAATACAACGTATTCATCAAGAATAGGTAAAATCTGACTTTATTTTTGTAAAAAATTATATAAATATTTGCTTCCGCGCCCGAATTTTATAATTCTTTATCATATTTTAGCTAAAAGAAAACATTGCAACAAGAAAATTGCTATTTTAAGTGTGGTATATATTTTAGAATCCAGCCCAAGTAGCTTACAATATACTACGTATTCTTTAAAATAAGACCCAATAATTGAATATTTATTATTTGATTGGTACCACGTTTTGGTCACGTTTGCATGTCCAATGCTTAAAGCCATGCATAGTATAAATCCTAAAGCATGAATATGAATGTTTTAACTAAAATATCCATTTAAAGAAAAGGTAAAATCTGTCTATATTTTTGTAAAAAATTATATAAATATTTGCTTCCGCGCCCGAGTTTTACAATTCTTTATCATATTTTAGCTAAAAGAAAACAATGCAATAAGAAAATTGCTATTTCAAGTGTAGTAGGTAATTTAGAATCCAGCCCATGTAGCTTACAAAATACAACGTATTCATCAAGAATAGGTAAAATCTGACTTCATTTTTGTAAAAAATCATATAAATATTTGCTTCCGCGCCCGAATTTTATAATTCTTTATCCTATTTTAGCTAAAAGAAAACATAGCAACAAGAAAATTGCTATTTCAAGTGTGGTACGTATTCTAGAATCAAGCCCATGTAGCTTACAATATACAACGTATTTATCAAAAATTGGTAATATCTGACTTTATTTCTGTAAAAAATTATATAAATATTTGCTTCCGCGCCCGAATTTTATAATTCTTCATCATATTTTAGCTAAAAGAAAACATTGCAACAAGAAAATTGCTATTTCAAGTGTGGTAGGTATTCTATAATCCAGCCTATGTAGTTTACAATATATAACGTGTTCATTAAAATGACACCAGAAAATTGAATGTTTATTATCTGATTGGTACCACGTTTTGGATTCTGTTGCATGTCCAGTGCTAAAACCATCCATAGTATAGATCCTAAAGCATGAATATAATTATTTCAACAAAAATATTCATTTAAAAAATAGGTAAAATCTGACTTTATTTTTGTAAAAAATCATATGAACATTTGCTTCCGCGCCCAAATTTTATAATTTTTCATCTTATTTTAGCTAAAAGAACACATTGCAACAAGAAAATTGCTATTTCAAGTGTGGTAGGTATTCTAGAATCCAGCCCATGTAGCTTACAATATACAACGTATTCATTAAAATGACACCCAAAAATTGAATTTTATTATCTGATTGGTACCACGTTTTGGTCACTTTTATATGTCTAATGCTTAAAACTATCCATAGTATAGATCCGTAAGCATGAATATTACTGTGTTAACAAAAATATCCATTTCAAGAATAGGTAAAATCTGACTTTATTTTTGTAAAAAATCATATAAGTATTTGCTTCCGCGCCTAAATTTTATAATTCTTCATCATATTTTAGCTAAAAGAAAACGTTGCAACAAGAAAATTGCTATTTCAAGTGTGGTAGGTATTCTAGAATCCAGCACATGTTAGCTTACAATATACAACGCATTCATTAAAATAAGACCCAATAATTGAATATTTATTATTTGATTGGTACCACGTTTTGGTCACGTTTGCATGTCCAATGCTTAAAGCCATGCATAGTATAAATCCTAAAGCATGAATATGAATGTTTTAACTAAAATATCCATTTAAAGAAAAGGTAAAATCTGTCTATATTTTTGTAAAAAATTATATAAATATTTGCTTCCGCGCCCGAGTTTTACAATTCTTTATCATATTTTAGCTAAAAGAAAACAATGCAATAAGAAAATTGCTATTTCAAGTGTAGTAGGTAATTTAGAATCCAGCCCATGTAGCTTACAAAATACAACGTATTCATCAAGAATAGGTAAAATCTGACTTTATTTTTGTAAAAAATTATATAAATATTTGCTTCCGCGCCCGAATTTTATAATTCTTTATCATATTTTAGCTAAAAGAAAACATTGCAACAAGAAAATTGCTATTTTAAGTGTGGTATATATTTTAGAATCCAGCCCAAGTAGCTTACAATATACTACGTATTCTTTAAAATAAGACCCAATAATTGAATATTTATTATTTGATTGGTACCACGTTTTGGTCACGTTTGCATGTCCAATGCTTAAAGCCATGCATAGTATAAATCCTAAAGCATGAATATGAATGTTTTAACTAAAATATCCATTTAAAGAAAAGGTAAAATCTGTCTATATTTTTGTAAAAAATTATATAAATATTTGCTTCCGCGCCCGAGTTTTACAATTCTTTATCATATTTTAGCTAAAAGAAAACAATGCAATAAGAAAATTGCTATTTCAAGTGTAGTAGGTAATTTAGAATCCAGCCCATGTAGCTTACAAAATACAACGTATTCATCAAGAATAGGTAAAATCTGACTTCATTTTTGTAAAAAATCATATAAATATTTGCTTCCGCGCCCGAATTTTATAATTCTTTATCCTATTTTAGCTAAAAGAAAACATAGCAACAAGAAAATTGCTATTTCAAGTGTGGTACGTATTCTAGAATCAAGCCCATGTAGCTTACAATATACAACGTATTTATCAAAAATTGGTAATATCTGACTTTATTTCTGTAAAAAATTATATAAATATTTGCTTCCGCGCCCGAATTTTATAATTCTTCATCATATTTTAGCTAAAAGAAAACATTGCAACAAGAAAATTGCTATTTCAAGTGTGGTAGGTATTCTATAATCCAGCCTATGTAGTTTACAATATATAACGTGTTCATTAAAATGACACCAGAAAATTGAATGTTTATTATCTGATTGGTACCACGTTTTGGATTCTGTTGCATGTCCAGTGCTAAAACCATCCATAGTATAGATCCTAAAGCATGAATATAATTATTTCAACAAAAATATTCATTTAAAAAATAGGTAAAATCTGACTTTATTTTTGTAAAAAATCATATGAACATTTGCTTCCGCGCCCAAATTTTATAATTTTTCATCTTATTTTAGCTAAAAGAACACATTGCAACAAGAAAATTGCTATTTCAAGTGTGGTAGGTATTCTAGAATCCAGCCCATGTAGCTTACAATATACAACGTATTCATTAAAATGACACCCAAAAATTGAATTTTATTATCTGATTGGTACCACGTTTTGGTCACTTTTATATGTCTAATGCTTAAAACTATCCATAGTATAGATCCGTAAGCATGAATATTACTGTGTTAACAAAAATATCCATTTCAAGAATAGGTAAAATCTGACTTTATTTTTGTAAAAAATCATATAAGTATTTGCTTCCGCGCCTAAATTTTATAATTCTTCATCATATTTTAGCTAAAAGAAAACATTGCAACAAGAAAATTGCTATTTTAAGTGTGGTATATATTTTAGAATCCAGCCCAAGTAGCTTACAATATACTACGTATTCTTTAAAATAAGACCCAATAATTGAATATTTATTATTTGATTGGTACCACGTTTTGGTCACGTTTGCATGTCCAATGCTTAAAGCCATGCATAGTATAAATCCTAAAGCATGAATATGAATGTTTTAACTAAAATATCCATTTAAAGAAAAGATAAAATCTGTCTATATTTTTGTAAAAAATTATATAAATATTTGCTTCCGCGCCCGAGTTTTAAAATTCTTTATCATATTTTAGCTAAAAGAAAACAATGCAATAAGAAAATTGCTATTTCAAGTGTAGTAGGTAATTTAGAATCCAGCCCATGTAGCTTACAAAATACAACGTATTCATCAAGAATAGGTAAAATCTGACTTTATTTTTGTAAAAAATTATATAAATATTTGCTTCCGCGCCCGAATTTTATAATTCTTTATCATATTTTAGCTAAAAGAAAACATTGCAACAAGAAAATTGCTATTTTAAGTGTGGTATATATTTTAGAATCCAGCCCAAGTAGCTTACAATATACTACGTATTCTTTAAAATAAGACCCAATAATTGAATATTTATTATTTGATTGGTACCACGTTTTGGTCACGTTTGCATGTCCAATGCTTAAAGCCATGCATAGTATAAATCCTAAAGCATGAATATGAATGTTTTAACTAAAATATCCATTTAAAGAAAAGGTAAAATCTGTCTATATTTTTGTAAAAAATTATATAAATATTTGCTTCCGCGCCCGAGTTTTACAATTCTTTATCATATTTTAGCTAAAAGAAAACAATGCAATAAGAAAATTGCTATTTCAAGTGTAGTAGGTAATTTAGAATCCAGCCCATGTAGCTTACAAAATACAACGTATTCATCAAGAATAGGTAAAATCTGACTTCATTTTTGTAAAAAATCATATAAATATTTGCTTCCGCGCCCGAATTTTATAATTCTTTATCCTATTTTAGCTAAAAGAAAACATAGCAACAAGAAAATTGCTATTTCAAGTGTGGTACGTATTCTAGAATCAAGCCCATGTAGCTTACAATATACAACGTATTTATCAAAAATTGGTAATATCTGACTTTATTTCTGTAAAAAATTATATAAATATTTGCTTCCGCGCCCGAATTTTATAATTCTTCATCATATTTTAGCTAAAAGAAAACATTGCAACAAGAAAATTGCTATTTTAAGTGTGGTAGGTATTCTATAATCCAGCCTATGTAGTTTACAATATATAACGTGTTCATTAAAATGACACCAGAAAATTGAATGTTTATTATCTGATTGGTACCACGTTTTGGATTCTGTTGCATGTCCAGTGCTAAAACCATCCATAGTATAGATCCTAAAGCATGAATATAATTATTTCAACAAAAATATTCATTTAAAAAATAGGTAAAATCTGACTTTATTTTTGTAAAAAATCATATGAACATTTGCTTCCGCGCCCAAATTTTATAATTTTTCATCTTATTTTAGCTAAAAGAACACATTGCAACAAGAAAATTGCTATTTCAAGTGTGGTAGGTATTCTAGAATCCAGCCCATGTAGCTTACAATATACAACGTATTCATTAAAATGACACCCAAAAATTGAATTTTATTATCTGATTGGTACCACGTTTTGGTCACTTTTATATGTCTAATGCTTAAAACTATCCATAGTATAGATCCGTAAGCATGAATATTACTGTGTTAACAAAAATATCCATTTCAAGAATAGGTAAAATCTGACTTTATTTTTGTAAAAAATCATATAAGTATTTGCTTCCGCGCCTAAATTTTATAATTCTTCATCATATTTTAGCTAAAAGAAAACATTGCAACAAGAAAATTGCTATTTTAAGTGTGGTATATATTTTAGAATCCAGCCCAAGTAGCTTACAATATACTACGTATTCTTTAAAATAAGACCCAATAATTGAATATTTATTATTTGATTGGTACCACGTTTTGGTCACGTTTGCATGTCCAATGCTTAAAGCCATGCATAGTATAAATCCTAAAGCATGAATATGAATGTTTTAACTAAAATATCCATTTAAAGAAAAGATAAAATCTGTCTATATTTTTGTAAAAAATTATATAAATATTTGCTTCCGCGCCCGAGTTTTAAAATTCTTTATCATATTTTAGCTAAAAGAAAACAATGCAATAAGAAAATTGCTATTTCAAGTGTAGTAGGTAATTTAGAATCCAGCCCATGTAGCTTACAAAATACAACGTATTCATCAAGAATAGGTAAAAACTGACTTCATTTTTGTAAAAAATCATATAAATATTTGCTTCCGCGCCCGAATTTTATAATTTTTTATCATATTTTAGCTAAATGAAAACATTGCAACAAGAAAATTGCTATTTCAAGTGTGGTACGTATTCTAGAATCAAGCCCATGTAGCTTACAATATACAACGTATTTATCAAAAATTGGTAATATCTGACTTTATTTCTGTAAAAAATTATATAAATATTTGCTTCCGCGCCCGAATTTTATAATTCTTCATCATATTTTAGCTAAAAGAAAACATTGCAACAAGAAAATTGCTATTTCAAGTTTGGTAGGTATTCTAGAATCCAGCCTATGTAGTTTACAATATATAACGTGTTCATTAAAATGACACCAGAAAATTTAATGTTTATTATCTGATTGGTACCACGTTTTGGTTTCTTTTGCATGTCCAGTGCTAAAACCTTCCATAGTATAGATCCTAAAGCATGAATATAATTATTTCAACAAAAATATCCATTTCAAGAATAGGTAAAATCTGACTTTATTTTTATAAAAAATCATATAAGTATTTGCTTCCGCGCCTAAATGTTATAATTCTTCATCATATTTTAGCTAAAAGAAAACATTGCAACAAGAAAATTGCTATTTTAAGTGTGGTATATATTTTAGAATCCAGCCCAAGTAGCTTACAATATACTACGTATTCTTTAAAATGACACCCGAAAATTGAATGTTTATTATCTGATTGGTACCACGTTTTGGTCATTTTTGCCTGTTCAATAATAATATTAATAATAATAATAATAATAATAATAATAATAATAATAATAATTTATTGCCCAACAGTAATCCGATAACAGGACAAAATATAAAATAATAATCATAACATAATACATGTATTGAGATACATAATACAAATATATATTAAATAAAAATATGTGGTTACAGAAGATTGGCTGCATGGGAAGCTATATAAATTGGAGATCGTTTTAAAATATCAGTGCGCGAGGTCGACAGATGAAAGGACCTGACATATCTGGACTGCAGTCGAGGTACGTGGAATGACGCACGGGACAGGAGATATGAAGCATCAACTTGGTTGTTTATCAGGCGATTAAGAAATCGAGCACAGGACCATTCTCTCCTCTCGGCCAGGGACTGCATAGAATGGCGTTGTAATAGGGAATCCTGGTCTGTACCTCTTACTGGATAGGACCTATCCAGTTTAAACGAGAGATATTTTAAAAATCTACGATGGATTTGATCAAGAGCAAGACTTTGATAATGATAAAACGGATACCAAATTAAGCAACCATACTCAAATTTACTCATTATGAATGCTAGATATAAAGATTTAAGAACATTGATGACAGTAAACATATTAGAAATTCTCATTAGAAAACCCAGTGTCTTGCTAGCGGATTTGCAAATATTATTTATGTGTTCTGTGAACATGAAATTGCTACAGAATGTAACTCCAAGATCTTTGATGGTATTTTTTCTCGCTAAAGAATTATTCTGCATATTGTATTCCATCTGTAATGGGCACTTTTTACGTGTATACGTAACTATACAACATTTGTCTGTATTTAATTTTAATTTATTTCTAATGCACCAGTTGACCATTAAATTTATATTGGTTTGTAAATTAATTGTTTCTGCTGGAGTATTAATATTTAAATATAATTTGATGTCATCAGCATAGGCAAGAACTTTACAGTTAAAGGATGATATTAGATCATTTATGAACAATATAAATAAGAGCGGCCCTAGGTTAGATCCTTGCGGTACACCTGATATAGCAACAAATTTAAAAGATTCAAAACCATTATAGAAAACACAACATGTGCGATTATGTAAATAAGATTTTAATAATTTAATGACAGAGGGAGCTGCCCCAAAGTTTTTTATGTAGTAACAGATTGTGGTCAATGGAATCAAAGGCACGCGTTAAATCAGTGTAAACAGTGTCTACTTGACCTCTTTCATCCAACACCTCACAGACGAATTGTGAAAACGATGCGAGATTAGTAACAGTTGATCTTCCAACCATAAAACCATGTTGATCTGGAGATATTAAGCAACGAGTGTTAGTATAAATATTCTTATACATTACCATCTCGAGTAGCTTAGCAAAATTATTCAAAATGGAGATGGGTCTATAATTATTAATATAAGATTTATCACCTTTTTTGAAGACTGGTGTTATTCTGGTTTTTTTCCAACGTTCGGGAAAGGTACAAGTGCTAATTGCGAGATTAATAATAGTACAGAGTGGTTTTGTAAGTACTGATCGACAGTCTTTAATAAGAAAACTGGGAATTTGGTCTTCTCCAGCAGTACATTTGGTAGAAAAGGATGACATTAAAACACTAAGTTCATTTTCACTAACTTTCAGAAAATTGAAAGGCTGAGAGTTATTATTTTCATCTACAAAAGTGTCAGATGAACTTTCTGAGAAAAAACTAGAAAAGAAAGAAGCAAATGCATTAACAATATCCTGTGGAGAATCATATTCACAACTGTCATCATGAAGAATACCTGGTATACGAGTGGTACCTTGCTTTAGATTTACATATTTCCATAGCTCATTTGGATTCGATTTTACATTTTTTTCTATATTACCAACATAACAGTTATAAGCGTTATTAATTTGCGATTTTACTAAAACCCTCAGTCTTTTAAATTCATTGAAATAATACACATTATTTGTTTTCAACCATTTACGTCTGTAATATTCTTTAGTTGAGAGGCTATATTTGATTTCAGATGTGAACCAAGGGGGGTATTTAGAATTTTTAAATGTACTCTTAGGTACTGAGTCATCAAATATAGCATACAGCATGGAGTAAAATTTATTCAGAGCTTCTTCAACGCATTGGTAATGATTCAAACAAGACCAGTCTGTATTAAAAATAGCATCATATAATTTAAAGAAGTTAGCTTTCCTGAAATTATAACGTAGATTGCCAGCAGAAGAAAAATTGACTATTTTAGAAGGATTTGGAACATTAAATTGAAAAGATAAGGCAGGATGATGTTTATCTTCACCAACTATTGGAAAATTAGGCCTATTAATATTAATATCGTCACAAAAATTTGATAATATTAAATCTAATCTCTTACCATTAGTATTTTCAACTGTGTTAAATTGCTTAATATTAAGAACACTACAGAAATTTCTGAAGGACACTGATTTGATGCAATTTATTGACATATTATATAAATTAGGAAGGTTGAAATCACCTACGAGTATAAACTTTTCATTTAGAAGTATTGGTATTAATGCATCTAAGAATACAACAATTTCATTATTATTTAAATCAGGGGGAATATATATTGCACTTATTAAGAAGGATGAATAATTGAAATAACATCTACAAATACTAATATCGATTCATGGTGAAATATTTGATAAATTTTTTGTATCTAAAACTTTAAAGGAAATATGATCCCTTATTCCAATTAGTACTCCTCCACCTTTTGAGCGATCTACATTTGAAAAATTTCTATCACATCAGATAACATTATAATTTGATGAAAAAAGTTCTGAGTTATACATTGAACTATTTAGCCATGTTTCAGAAATAAATATAATATCATAACAACTAGAACAACAGTTAATATAGAATTCAAGAGATTTTGTGTTAAGTCCATTCGTATTTTGATAATAACAATTAAATATGATCGGATTACTATTGGGCTTATTTAGTTTTCCGACATTGTAACAATTGTCGGTATTCCATTTACATATTTTATTTTCAAGTTTGATTCACCATTCGACAAACGATTTTGCAGATCACGTTTCACGATATTATAGAATTCAATTTGTTTTCTTGTTCTATCTCGAGACATCGATATATTTTTCCATTTATTTGATGATTTTAGTTTTTTAATATTTTTAAATATTTTTGCTATATCATCATTTGACGCTAATTTCACTTTAATTGGGCGTGGACGGGAGGCCGATGAGTCAAAGCGACCTAGTCTTATTGGTTTATCAAACTGAGAATCCACTCCTAAGTCGGTTAAAATATTTTTAATTTCATTAGTGTCCGATGCTGATTTTACTTGTTCATTAGCAGAAGTATTTTCAATCAAACCATATATCATAATATTGTTTTTACGTTTTTCACGTTCATAAATTTCATGAATAATTTCTTCAGTGACTACAAAGTTAGATTTTTCAGTGTCATTATTTCTAATATTTTTTAATTCTTTAATATCGTTTTGCAGACCTATAATCATTGACTTTAACTCATCAAGAGCATCTGATATAGGACTACAGGTGGGAGTAATATAATAAATATTTTAAATTTTAATCCTCCAACCCCAGATCTAATTTTTCTAGCTTCTGCTGCAGTTAGATTAACACAAGCATAATTGAAATTTTTTTTGCAAAGTGAACAGCGTACAAGGCGGTGCTCCTCACTTTTTTGATGACAACAAGAGCAGACTATATTATCACTCATTGTTCAACAAGAAAATAAAAAAACTAGATGGACAAAGAAGAAAACACCCAGTATATAAATTTTAACCAAACACTCAGTATATTGGAAAGAAATTAATGAGTATAAACCAAGAATGAGACAGCGACAAAAGTCAGTAGTAAAGACTACTTAAAAAAATAAATAATAAAGAATAACTCACCCCAGGATATATAAATGGCAGAGATAACTACACCAATAGTTAGATGAAAATTTGACGAATACAAATATACCAATCACTAATTCACAGCTATAAAAAATGCCTAATAAATATACAACTAAACGAGGAGCAGAAAAAAACACGTGCAGCCGAATCTTAATCAATCTCAATAGTAAATGATAAAACCATCCATAGAATAGATCCTAAAGCATGAATATGAATGTTTTAACAAAAATATCCATTTCAAGAATAAGTAAAATCTGACTTTATTTTTGTAAAAAATCATATAAATATTTGCTTACGCGCCTGAATTTTATAATTCTTCATCATATTTTAGCTAAAAGAAAACATTGCAACAAGAAAATTGCTATTTCAAGTGTCGTAGGTATTCTACAATCCAGCCCATGTAGCTTACAATATACAACGTATTCATAAAAATGACACCCGAAAGTTGAATGTTTATTATCTGATTGGTACCACGTATTGGTCACTTTTGCATGTACAATGCTAAAACCATCCATAGTATAGATCCTAAAGCATGAATATGAATGTTTTAACAAAAATATCCATTTCAAGAATACGTAAAATCTGACTTTATTTTTGTAAAAAATCATATTATATTTGCTTCCGCGCCCGAATTTTATAATTCTATATCATATTTTAGCTAAAAGAAAACATTGCAACAAGAAAATTGCTATTTCAAGTGTGGTAGGTATTCTAGAATCCAGCCCATGTAGCTTACAATATACAACGTATTCATTAAAATGACACCCGAAAATTAAATGTTTATTATCTTATTGTTACCACGTTTTGGTCACTTTTGCATGTCCAATGCTTAAAACTATCCATAGTATAGATCCTAAAGCATAAATATGAATGTTTTAACAAAAATATCCAATTCAAAAATAGTTAAAATCTGACTTTATTTTTGTAAAAAATCATATAAATATTTGCTTCCGCCCCCGAATTTTATAATTCTTTACCATATTTTAGCTAAAAGAAAACATTGCAATAAGAAATATGCTATTTTAAGTGTGGTAGGTATTCTACAATCCAGCCCATGTAGCTTACAATATACAACGTATTCATAAAAATGACACCCGAAAATTGATTGTTTATAAACTGATTGGTACCACGTTTTGGTCACTTTTGCATGTTCAATGCTAAAACCATACATAGTATAGATCCTAAAGCATGAATATGAATGTTTTAACAAAAATATCCATTTCAAGAATAGGTAAAATCTGACTTTATTTTTGTAAAAAATCATATAAATATTTGCTTCCGCCCCCGAATTTTATAAATCTTTATCATATTTTAGCTAAAAGAAAACATTGCAATAAGAAATATGCTATTTTAAGTGTGGTAGGTATTCTACAATCCAGCCCATGTAGCTTACAATATACAACTTATTCATAAAAATGACACCCGAAAATTAAATGTTTATTATCTGAATGGTACCACGTTTTGGTCAGTTTTGTATGTCTAATGCTTAAAACTATCCATAGTATAGATCCTAAAGCATGAATATGAATGTTTTAACATAAATATCCATTTCAAAAATAGGGAAAATCTGACTTTTTTTTGTAAAAAATCATATAAATATTTGCTTTCTGGCTCGAATTTTATAATTCTTTAATATAGTTTAGCTAAAAGGAAACATTGCAACAAGAAAATTGCTATTTTAAATGTGGTAGGTATTCCAGAATCCAGCCCATGTAGCTTAAAATATACAACGTATTCATTAAAATGACACCCGAAAATTAAATGTTTATTATCTTATTGTTACCACGTTTTGGTCACTTTTGCATGTCCAATGCTTAAAACTATCCATAGTATAGATCCTTAAGCATGAATATGAATGTTTTAACAAAAATATCCATTTCAAATATAGTTAAAATTAGACTTTATATTAGTAAAAAATTATATAAATATTTGCTTCCGCGCCCGATTTTATAATTCATCATCATATTTTAGCTAAAAGTAATAATTGCAAAAAGAAAATTGCTATTTTAAGTGTGGTAGGTATTCTAGAATCCAGCCCATGTAGCTTACAATATACAACGTATTCATAAAAATGACACCCGAAAATTAAATGTTTATTATCTGATTGGTACCACGTTTTGGTAACTTTTGCATGTCCAATGCTAAAATCATCCATAGTATAGATCCTAAAGCAAGAAATGAATGTTTTAAAAAAATATCCATTTCAAGAATAATTAAAATCTGACTTTATTTTTGTAAAAAATCATATAAATATTTGCTTCCGCGCCCGAATTTCATAATTTTTCATCATATTTAGCTAAAAGAAAACATTGCAACAAAGAAATTGCTATTTCAAATGTGTTAGGTTTTCTAGAATCCAGCCCATGTAGCTTACAATATACAACGTATTCATTAAAATGACACCCGAAAATTGAATGTTTATTATCTGATTGGTACCACGTTTCGGTCTCTTTTGCATGTCCAATGCTAAAACCATCCATAGTATAGATCCTAAAGCATGAATATGAATGTTTTAACAAAAATATCCATTTCAAAAATAGGTAAAATCTGACTTTATTTTTGTAAAAAATCATATAAATATTTGCTTCCGCGCCCGAATTTTTTTAATTCTTTATCATATTTAAGCTAAAAGAAAACATTGCAACAAATAAATTGCTATTGCAAATGTATTAGGTATTCTAGAAACCAGCCCATGTAGATTACAATATACAACGTATTCATTAAAATGACACCCGAAAATTGAATGTTTATTATCTGTTTGGTACCATGTTTTGGTCACTTTTGCATGTTTAATGCTAAAACCAACCATAGTATAGATCCTAAAGCATGATTATGAATGATTTAACAAAAATATCCATTTCAAGAATAATTAAAATCTGACTTTATTTTTGTAAAAAATCATATAAATATTTGCTTCCGCGCCCGAATTTCATAATTTTTCATCATATTTAGCTAAAAGAAAACATTGCAACAAAGAAATTGCTATTTCAAATGTGTTAGGTATTCTAGAATCCAACCCATGTAGCTTACAATATACAACGTATTCATTAAAGTGACACCCGAAAATTAAATGTTTATAAACTGATTGGTACCACGTTTTGAACACTTTTGCATGTTCAATGCTAAAACCATCCATAGTATAGATTCTAAAGCAAGAATATGAATGTTTTAACAAAAATATCCATTTCAAGAATAGGTAAAATCTGACTTTATTTTTGTAAAAAATCATATAAATATTAGTTTCCGCGCCCGATTTTTATAATTCGTTATCATATTTTAGCTAAAAGAAAACATTGCAACAAGAAAATTGCTATTTTAAGTGCGGTAAGTAATCTAGAATCCAGCCTATGTAGCTTACAATATACAACGTATTCATTAAAATGGCACCCGAAAATTGAATGTTTTTTATCTTATTAATACAACGTTTTGGTCACTTTTGCATGTTCAATGCTTAAAACTATCCATAGTATAGATCCTAAAGCATGAATATCAATGTTTTAACAAAAATATCCATTTCAAGAATAGGTAAAATCTGACTTTATATTAGTAATAAATTATATAAATATTTGCTTCCGCGCCCGAATTTTATGATTTTTCATCATATTTTAGCTAACAGAAAACATTGCAATAAGAAAATTGCTATTTTAAGTGTGGTAGGAATTCTAGAATCCAACCCGTGTAGCTTACAATATACAACATATTCATTAAAGTGACACCCGAAAATTGAATGTTTATTATTTGTTTGGTACCACGTTTTGGTCACTTTTGCATGTCCAATGCTAAAACCATCCATAGTATAGATCCTAAAGCATGAATATGAATGTTTAAAAAAAATATCCATTTCAAGAATAATTAAAATCACACTTTATTTTTGTAAAAAATCATATAATTATTTGCTTCCACGCCCGAATTTTTTTAATTCTTCATCATATTTTAGCTAAAAGAAAACATTGCAACAAAGAAATTGCTATTTCAAATGTGTTAGGTATTCTAGAATCCAGCCCATGTAGCTTACAATATACACCGTATTCATTAAAATGACACCCGAAGATTGAATGTTTATTATCTGATTGGTACCACGTTTCGGTCTCTTATGCATGTCCAATGCTAAAACCATCCATAGTATAGATCCTAAAGCATGAATATGAATGTTTTAACAAAAATATCCATTTCAAAAATAGGTAAAATCTGACTTTATTTTTGTGAAAAATCATAAAAATATTAACTTTCGCGTCCGATTTTTATAATTCTTTATCATATTTTAGCTAAAAGAAAACATTGCAACAAGAAAATTGCAATTTTAAGTGTGGTAGGGATTCTAGAATCCAGCCCATGTAGCTTACAATATACAACGTATTCTTAAAAATGACACCCGAAAATTGAATGTTTATTATCTTATTGTTACCACGTTTTGGTCACTTTTGCAGGTCCAATGCTTAAAACTATGAATAGTATAGATCCTAAAGAATGAATATGAATGTTTTAACAAAAATATCCATTTCAAGTATAGGTAAAGTCAGACTTTATATTACTAATAAATTATATAAATATTTGCTTCCGCGCCCGAATTATTTAATTCTTTACCATATTTTAGCTAAAAGAAAACATTGCAACAAGAAAATTGCTATTTCAAGTGTGGCAAGTATTCTAGAATCCAGCCAATGTAGCTTACAATATACAACGTATTTATTAAATTACACCCGAAAATTGAATGTTTATTATCTGATTGGTAGGTATTCTAGAATCCTGCCCATGTAGCTTATAATATACAACGTATTCGTTAAAATGACACCCGAAAATTAAAAGTTTATTATCTGATTGGTACCACGTTGTGGTAACTTTTGCATGTCCAATGCTAAAACCATCCATAGTATAGAACCTTAAGCATGAATATGAATGTTTTAACAAAAATATCCATTTTAAGAATAGGTAAAATATACAACGTATTTAATAAAATGACACCCGAAAATTGAATGTTTATTATCTTATTGTTACCACGTTTTGGTCACTTTTGCATGTCCAATGTTTAAAACTATCCATAGTATAGATCCTAAAGCATGAATATGAATGTTTTAACAAAAATATCCATTTCAAGAATATGTAAAATCTGACTTTATTTTTGTAAAAATCATATAAATATTGTTACGGTTTATTTTTGCAATCTGCAATTTATTTAAAATCTAAATCATTTTCTTTCCTTATTACCATTTTTGTTCGCAATTTATGGAACTCTTATGCATTGCTGGTTGATTATTGTCAGGTATATTAAATATTATATTTTTATACATTTAGGCATGTGCAAGTTTGAGCTAACTCGCAGATTTGAGCGAAGTGATTCATTTTGTTCCTTGATCGTCGCTGTAGTCATATCGCAGTGTCTGGTTATTATTTATCATATTTTTTAGTTTATTGTTGGATAAGTTTAACGTGCCCGTTATTTAGGGATTTCAACTGAGAAAAATAATTGGGAAATATTTGTTCCCGCGGAAAATTGTTCCGGATTTATTGCACTGCGATCATTGAAAAACAACTTAGCCGCCAACCATCTCAGGTATTTACTTTTATTGTTGATTAGGATAGTTGTAGATGTATCTTTAAAGTATTTTGGTAATAATATTTTGATCATTGTTAATTTACAATCAGTAAAAGTAACTTTTAACTTAATAATCGACCTGGCAATGCTAATTGAGTTCTCCTTTCAGGCTTTTATTTTATTGTATTTACTTTTCTACCACTATCGATATTAATTCGATCATGATCCGATTTATTGGATGCTTATGGTTGGATTGGGTTGTTGAGACCTTATTTTTGGTGGATACACATTTTGGTGGAGGATTTTTGGGGAGAATTGGATGACCGGTACCTCGTGTTTCAAGCGGAAATTGTTCGACGCCATTATGGAACTCGTCACACACTACGTCACTACCGCACACTACGTCACTCTGACATCATCAGCTCTCCAAACACATGCAGATAAGCTCCATTTTGAATTTTTTTCTGTGTTGTTATTTTTAAATATTTTTTGAATTGATTTTTGAATGTTGTGTTATTTAGTTACATTTATTTACGCTTATGTTATTATTTTATATGTACTAGGTCACGCGAGTCTCAAAATTTTTTGTGAGAGATACTCATTTAGGGATTGTTTCAGTTTAGGAAGGGTTAGGACTGAATTTAACTTATTTCGACGCTTGTTACGCTCGCATTACCCTGATTGGTCGACCAACCACCCGTATTGCACCTATTGTTGCGTATTATATTTAAAGTCTATTCGCGCCCAAATTTTTTTAATCTTCAACATATTTTAGCTAAAAGAAAACATTGCATCAAGAAAATTGCTATTTCAAGTGTGTTAGGTATTCTAAAATCCAGCCCATGTAGCTTACAATATACAACGAATTCATTAAAATGACACCCGAAAATTGAATGTTTATTATCTGATTGGTACCACGTTTTGGCCACTTTTACATGTCCAATGCTAAAACCATAAATAGTATAGATCCTAAAGCATAAATATGAATGTCTTAACAAAAATATCCATTTCAAGAATAGGTAAAATCTGACTTTATTTTTGTAAAAAATCATATAAATATTTGCTTCCGCGCCGGAATATAATAATTCTTCATCATATTTTAGCTAAAAGAAAACATTGCAACAAGAAAATTGCTATTTCAAGTGTAGCAGGTATTCTAGAATCCAGCCCATGTAGATTACAATATACAACGTATTCATTAAAATGACACTCAAAAATTGAATGATATGATAAAATTTAACAAAACGCGCCCGAGGCAGACATTGGTTAACAGTCCAAATCACCGTGCACTGTAAGGGTAATTGGACATAATCATCGTCGATTTACCTTCGTTAGTGAGACCGACCCTAAAAAAATAGCAAAATAATTACTAAAAATGTACAAATCATATGTAAAATTGAATTATAAACAACTTTTGTAGTATAAATTTTATAGTTTAAAAGCACCATTTAGCCGCAAATTATAATTGGATGAAAATTTTCAAACAAAATTCTCGGTAGCGCGGCTAGCTGAACCCATCTGAAAAGTCCTTAAGCACCTAAGCCACAAAATTTCGCATTTAAAAATACGTAGCACTTGTGTTTATTATCTGACTGGTACCACATTTTGGTCACTTTTGCATGTCTATTGCTAAAACCATCCTTAGTATAGATTCCAAAGCATATATGAATATTTTAACAAAAATATCCATTTCAAGAATAGGTAAAATCTGACTTTATTTTTGTAAAAGTTCATATAAATATTTGTTTCCGCGCCCGAATTTTATAATTCTTCATCATATTTTAGCTAAAAGAAAACATTGTAACAAGAAAATTGCTATTTCAAGTGTGATAGGATTTCTAGAATCCAGCCCATGTAGCTTACATTATACAACGTATTCATCAAAATGACACCCAAAAATTTAATGATATGATAAAATTTAACTAAACGCGTCCGAGGCAGACATTCGTTAACAGTCCAAATCACAGTGCACTGTAAGGGTAATTGGACATAATCCTGAAGCATGAATATGAATGTTTTAACAAAAATATCCATTTCAAGAATAGGTAAACTCTGGCTTTATTTTTTAAAAAATCATATAATATTTGCTTCCGCGCCACGAGTTTTACAATTCTTCATCATATTTTAGCTAAAAGAAAACATTGCTACAAGAAAACAGTATAAATTTAATGGTTTATAAGCACCATTTAGCCGCAAAATATAATTGGATGAAAATTTTCAAACGAAATTCTCGATAGTGCGGCTAGTCCTACCCATCTAAAAATTCCTCAAGCACCTAAGCCACAAAATTTTGTATTTAAAAATACGTAGCTCTTGTGTTTATTATCTGATTGGTACCACGTTTTGGTCACTTTTGCATATTTAATGCTAAATCCATCCATAGTATAGATCCCAAAGCATGAATATGAATGTTTTAACAAAAATATCCATTTGAAGAATAGGTTAAATCTGACTTTATTTTTGTGAAAAATCATATACATATTTGCTTCCGCGCCCAAATTTTTTAATTCTTCATCATATTTTAGCTAAAAGAAAACATTGCGACAAGAAAATGTCTATTTGAAGTGAGGTAGGTATTCTAGAATCCAGCCCATGTAGTTTACAATATACAACATATTCATTAAAATGACACCCGAAAATTGAATGTTTATTATCTGATAGGTACCACGTTTTGGTCACTTTTGCATGTCCTTTGCTAAAATTATACATAGTATAGATCCTAAAGCATGAATATGAATGTTTTAACAAAAATATCCATTTGCAGAATAGGTAAAATCTAACTTTATTTTTGTAAAAAATAATATAAATATTTGCTTCCGCGACCGAATTCTATAGTTTTTATCATACTGTAGCTAAAAGAAAACATGGCAACAAGAAAATTGCTTTTTCAAGTGTGGTAGGTATTCTAAAATCCAGCCCATGTAGCTTACAATATACAACGTATTAATCAAGAAAAGGTAAAATTTGACTTTATTTTTGTAAAAAATCATAAAAAGTTTTGCTTCTGCAACCGAATTTTATAATTTATTATCATATTTTAGCTAAAAGAAAACATTGCAACAAGAAAATTGCTATTTCAAGTATGGTAGGTATTCTAGAATTCAGCCCGTGTAGCTTACAATATACAACGTATTCATCAAGAATAGGTAAATACTGACATTATTTTTGTAAAAAATCATATAAATATTTGCTTCCGCGCCCGAATTTGATAAACCTTCATTATATTTTAGCTAAAAGAAAACATTGCAACAAGAAAATTGATATTTTAAGTGTGGTAGGTATTCTATAATCCAGCTCATGTAGCTTACAATATACAACGTATTCATCGAGAATATTTAAAATCTGACTTTATTTTTGTAAAAAATCATATAAGTATTACCTTCCGCGCCCGAATTTTATAATTCTTTATCATATTTTAGCTAAAAGAAAACATTGCAACAAGAAAATTGCTATTTCAAGTGTGGTAGGTATTCTAGAAACCAGCCCTTGTATCTTACAATATAGAACGTATTCATCAAAAATAGGTAAAATCTGACTTTATTTTTGTAAAAAATCATATAAATATTTGCTTTCGTGCCCGAATTTTATAATTTTTTATCATATTTTAGCTAAAAGAAAACATTGCAACAAGAAAATTGCTATATTCAAGTGTGGTAGGTACTCTAGAATCCAGCCCATGTAGCTTACAATATACAAAGTATTCATCAAAAAAAGGTAAAATCTGACTCTAGTTTTGTAAAAAATCATATAAATATTTGCTTCCGCGCCCGAATTTTATATTTTTTCATCATATTTTAGCTAAAAGAAAATATTGCAACAAGAAAATTGCTATGTCAAGTGTGGTAAGTATTCTAGAATCCAGCCCATGTAGCTTGCATGTACAACGTATTCATCAAGAATAGCTAAAATCTGACTTAATTCTATTCAGTTACATTCTGTATTCTGTACAATAAACATTGTTATATTTCACTGCTGAATCTTTCTACTTTCGTTTAATAAAATCATTTTTTTTGTTGTTAACTTACTCCCGTAACTTAACTGGCGCAGTCGGTAGGATATCCAGGCGTAATTATTCAAAAATAATATTCGAAAAATTAGTTAATAAATTTTATGTCACAGCTGACCCCGCTGATTTTCAAAACGAATGGCTTACGTCTAGCATATTAACAAAAATCAAAGGCGAAGCTGCGGTTAATATCGCCAGTTGCAAAATCTCTGATTGGAACAGTCTAAAGACAGCGTTATTGAACACAAATCAAGATAAACGCTATTGTTTTACGCTAAATATCGAAATGACAGAATTGAGGCAAACAAATGAAAATGCTTTTGAATTTTTCAATAAAGTTCAAGATCTACTTAATTTGCAAGTTTCTTACTTGACAAATAAGATAGAATCAGCCAGTGCTAAAGTATTAATTGCCTATTTTCTAAAATTTGCAACAAGAATTCTCTTGCGTGGTTTAAAGGATCCCCTAGTACATTTGTTAAGAACTAAAAATCCTGAAGATTTAATTCTGCTCTCAATATGCTCACTAACGAATTTCAGTTAGAAAGCAAACAACGTCATCAAAATTTCAATTTAAAACAAAAACCAATACCAATCAACCAAAATACCAGCCATCGATCACCCGTTACAGGAAATATTCCTCAAATAATATACCGACCATTACCAAATAACAGCTTTAATAAACTTCAATTTCAAAATGAAATGGTCAAACAAAATTCTTTTAAGCCAAATTCAAATAACAATTTTATTCCTAAATAACCGAAACCAACACCAATGAGCATAAGCACTAATCAGACTTTTAGACCTAAATCCGGACCATCTGGTTATAATAATTATAGACAACATAATTACTTTCAAAACCACACCCAACGTGCACCAGACTTCACTTTTGAAGAATTGCATAACACCGAAATACAAGACATAGACCCAGTAGACCCCGACAATAGTAATGCTAACATTGAAGAAATCGACGCCGAATACGATAATTACAACCAGCAATATGACGAGAATTATTTTTTAGAGACTGTGACGTCGTTACGTCGTCAGCCCGCATCGTTCTCGAAAACGTGTGACGGACTACGGCGTTACCTTCGCGTCACACAATGTAAAATACGTCGTCACAGCCTACAAAACAATAACTCGTGCAAAAGCACCATAATTAGTCGACAGGCACGGTATAATACAATATACAAACGCTGTCGCACTACTCGTTTCCAAATCTCGGGCGCCACTCTACGTAACGGTAGAGACGTCTAACTCGCAGGCTTCCAGTGACGACGGCCACGGATATCTCAATGGAGAAAAATGTCCAAGGTTCGGATTCCAACTTTGGGTGTGGTCGCTCGCTTGAACACAACATCACGGAACGACTTTCCAAAAAAAGACAGTAAAAGACGTAAATAAAAGCATAAATAAATTTCGGATAAAAATCGGTTATTCTCACAACCTGCGTTGTTCGCTCAGCCACGTGCACGCGATGCGAGGGCGAGGTAAAAACGAACGCAAAACCAAATTCAGCAGAACTATCCTTGATTAGTCCTGGCGGTGGCCGATGGACAAGCCGAATCCTGTTCCGCGGCTCACGAAGCAAAATGACGGTTTCGAGGATTCTTTCTACGCCGAAATTCATCCAAAATTATCTCGATAGTGGTAACGCAATCACTAGTTCTTCTCTGCCCCTAGTAATCGGAATTCTCAAACTATCGCAACTTTCGCACAACTCGTGTACGAGATGAAAATGAACGATTTTCTCAAACACACGTTTTGCTCACATACAGATGTGAAAAACGGCAAAACACTATTCCAATTTTCCTTTAAATACTTCACTTCCACTTACCTTACGTTCACTAGTGGAAGGATAGGAAAACAACTGAAAATAATTCAATTAAAAAAACTCTGCTTCACAACTTTTATTTTTTACGTCTTTATTTGGCCAAAAACTCACTAAAAAAAAGCCATGAGTCGGTCATTGACCGAGCTTATATACTGTTCCCCTCCGCCCCTCCAACCCGGAGGGTGAACATAGTCACAGATCAAAAAATATCATATATAAATAAATATAAATAAATAACATTTAACATACAATATAACAATAATAAAAACAATACACTTACTATTGCCTTAAGTTACTAAACGAGTTAATTTCGCCGCATGAAATTAACTGAACGAGTAACTTGACTACAATCCAAACACATGTTCGGTGGTTATGTTCTTCAAAACTACACTTTCACAAAAACCACTGCGATGTGTTTGGCACTACACTACGTAGAACATTATCTTGCATCTTATGGTGTTCGAATCAAGAAAATTAGAGTAATGGTTTGTAGAACAACTTCACAAAAATACGATGTAAACAAATAAAACTCCATGTTGATCCGCCATTACTAGACATGCGCGCGCTGGCCTTGCGCGGTTGCTTGATTCGAATGCAAAGTCTAGGCAATAGTTTTTAAAATATTTGGAAGGTAGAGCTGCGGTAAATTTGATAACTAATTTACGTTCAAAAATACTGTTCAAATAAAACTGATTCGTGACGCTTCGTCACACATTCCCTTTTCTTCACAAAAAAAAACAGTAAAAAAAATGCGTCTACCTTCCCTTGCAAAACCGTAAAAAAAACTCAATAAAAAAAAACGGTTATACTTAATCGGTCTTCTACTTGTCCGCCTGGTGAGCCATCAGCGCCTGAGCGAGAGTAGTCGACGAATCCGCCCCGGGATTCGTAATCGTCGCCCAGCGTAGGAAAGTGTATCCGGATGCGAACTTTTCCGCTAGTGCAGCGGCACCAGGTCCTACGTGTTCTCCGGTATCCAGTCGATGATGTAGTCGAGTTTGCCGTAGGTGGATCTGCATGACGATCAGCAGTGCGTGTCGCCACTTCTGCAGCAGTGTTGACGGCACCTACTGTCGCTGCGTTACTCCCGGCGCCCTCGTCTCTCGACGTTCCATTCTTTGACTCTCTGGGTCACGTTCCCAGGTACAGACTGGCTGGCACTATTCCTACAGTCCATTACTATGACACACAAAAATTTTATCAACTTTTGCCATCAGTTTGGATTACGTTGGCTGTATACTTACGCTCTGGTTTTGCAAACAAACCGTAACAAAAAAATAAAAAGAAATAAAACCAGGTTACGATATACAGCGTATGGACTCAATGTACACCGATACGGACCGTCTTTGGCCGTTCATCGGCTCACCAATCATGGGACACAAACACAGATCGACAAACACAACTGGACGTAAAAACGTGTGTTTGTTTAATGCCATGTGCGGACTCTAAAAAAAAGAAGTTATCACTAGATGAGCTTCATTACTGCCAATCCTTTTCAACGAGCCAATCTTCCTCCATCTGAGGTTGCCGAACTGTCTACAGATGACTAACTTCTGGATCTTATTCGCTCCAGCAGCTAGAACGCTCTTCGTCGTGCTCGATACCCGACTAACTCCAGGCACCAGTCGAGCCACGCAAGAGGTATCCAGCTAGCTGCTGTCAGGGGAAATGGCCCTAAAAAAAAAACTCGACACACCTGTGTCCCATGGCTCCCATGATCCTCGGCATCACTCACGCTACAGTAGCCCTGTGACCCTTCCTCGTGCTCGACATCCAGACGAACCCAATGCGTCGTCGAGCCACGCGAGGAAGCCCTTGGCCAGCTACTGTACGGGGTAACGGCCCGACACAACCCGTGTCCCATGGCCCCCATGATCCTCGGCATCACTTTCGCTACAGCAGCTCCGATCCCCACCACTCCAGTGGGGTAGCTGCTGTACGGGGTTACGGCCCTACAAAAAAAAATATCTCGACACTACCTGTGTCCCACGGCCTCCTGATCCTTGTCATCTGTATTCTTCCGGTAATCCCTAGCCCTGGCTCGTGCCAGTAACAGCTGGTGTAACTACGCTCGTACTGGCGATGTCTCGAGACATATCTGGCCAGTAGAACAGTAGCCATTACCCTGACTATGGTCCTCGCGGTACCCAAATGGTCAGCTTCTGTATAGGCTGGATTGGCATTCATCACTTCTTCCTGCATGACCGATGGAACGTACTGCTTCCATGTACGATGCTCCGTTTTTTTTTCAGTAAGTTTTTAATTCAATCTCGACTGGTTGGAACACCCACGTCCCTGTTCGGGCGCCAAAAATTATGTGACGTCGTTACGTCGTCAGCCCGCATCGTTCTCGAAAACGTGTGACGGACTACGGCGTTACCTTCGCGTCACACAATGTAAAATACGTCGTCACAGCCTACAAAACAATAACTCGTGCAAAAGCACCATAATTAGTCGACAGGCACGGTATAATACAATATACAAACGCTGTCGCACTACTCGTTTCCAAATCTCGGGCGCCACTCTACGTAACGGTAGAGACGTCTAACTCGCAGGCTTCCAGTGACGACGGCCACGGATATCTCAATGGAGAAAAATGTCCAAGGTTCGGATTCCAACTTTGGGTGTGGTCGCTCGCTTGAACACAACATCACGGAACGACTTTCCAAAAAAAGACAGTAAAAGACGTAAATAAAAGCATAAATAAATTTCGGATAAAAATCGGTTATTCTCACAACCTGCGTTGTTCGCTCAGCCACGTGCACGCGATGCGAGGGCGAGGTAAAAACGAACGCAAAACCAAATTCAGCAGAACTATCCTTGATTAGTCCTGGCGGTGGCCGATGGACAAGCCGAATCCTGTTCCGCGGCTCACGAAGCAAAATGACGGTTTCGAGGATTCTTTCTACGCCGAAATTCATCCAAAATTATCTCGATAGTGGTAACGCAATCACTAGTTCTTCTCTGCCCCTAGTAATCGGAATTCTCAAACTATCGCAACTTTCGCACAACTCGTGTACGAGATGAAAATGAACGATTTTCTCAAACACACGTTTTGCTCACATACAGATGTGAAAAACGGCAAAACACTATTCCAATTTTCCTTTAAATACTTCACTTCCACTTACCTTACGTTCACTAGTGGAAGGATAGGAAAACAACTGAAAATAATTCAATTAAAAAAACTCTGCTTCACAACTTTTATTTTTTACGTCTTTATTTGGCCAAAAACTCACTAAAAAAAAGCCATGAGTCGGTCATTGACCGAGCTTATATACTGTTCCCCTCCGCCCCTCCAACCCGGAGGGTGAACATAGTCACAGATCAAAAAATATCATATATAAATAAATATAAATAAATAACATTTAACATACAATATAACAATAATAAAAACAATACACTTACTATTGCCTTAAGTTACTAAACGAGTTAATTTCGCCGCATGAAATTAACTGAACGAGTAACTTGACTACAATCCAAACACATGTTCGGTGGTTATGTTCTTCAAAACTACACTTTCACAAAAACCACTGCGATGTGTTTGGCACTACACTACGTAGAACATTATCTTGCATCTTATGGTGTTCGAATCAAGAAAATTAGAGTAATGGTTTGTAGAACAACTTCACAAAAATACGATGTAAACAAATAAAACTCCATGTTGATCCGCCATTACTAGACATGCGCGCGCTGGCCTTGCGCGGTTGCTTGATTCGAATGCAAAGTCTAGGCAATAGTTTTTAAAATATTTGGAAGGTAGAGCTGCGGTAAATTTGATAACTAATTTACGTTCAAAAATACTGTTCAAATAAAACTGATTCGTGACGCTTCGTCACAAGACGAATGCCTCGGAAACAGAATTGAATCATTAAATTTATCTCACAATCAATGTGAATTGCCTTTTATTATTTATCCCGAACATAATCTAAAAGTATTAATTGACACAGGCAGCACTCGATCGTTTATCAAACCAAAAATTGCTTATAAATATTTTCAAAACAAAATTCAAAACGACTTCTTCAAAATTACAACAGCACATGGCACTTCAACCGAAAATTCTAGTGTCATATTACCATGTTCAAAATTGTTTCAAAAACCTGATATATTTCTTAAATAATATTTATTTGATTTTCATAGCCAGTTCGACATTTTATTGGGCATAGATAATTTAA
This sequence comes from Stenolophus ochropezus, assembly GCA_035578165.1. Classification (NCBI taxonomy): domain Eukaryota; kingdom Metazoa; phylum Arthropoda; class Insecta; order Coleoptera; family Carabidae; genus Stenolophus; species Stenolophus ochropezus. The sequence continues at coordinate 183,009 of JAQOWZ010000134.1, read as the reverse complement.
AATTGTTAGATATTGTTCTTAATCTTGGCCGAGATAAAATGATAACACCAACTCAGACTATTAAATTACATTATTTAAAAATTATGCCACGACCCAACTATATAAACATTCCTGCAAAATCAGAAAAAATGATTAGTTTTCATATCAATAATATAGAAAACGGCGAAGTTTTTATAACGGAAACATTTGTTGATAATTTAATTATTCCAGAGGGCATAGCCAAAATTGAAAATCACATACTCTACTACCCAATTATTAATCCCGAGAACGTAGAATGCGTGACCGATACAACAAATAATATTACCGTTGAAATTTTGAAATAAATAATGTAAATTTCCAAAACACAAATTTAGACAATGATCTTGATATCACAAAAATTAGAACCGATCATATGAATCCGGAAGAGAAAAACGAAATTTTAAAACTAATAACAGAATATTCCGACATCTTTCACACTGATAATAAATCTCTTACTTTTTCTAACGAAGTCAAACATCACATCCGGACAAAAGATGAAATTCCAGTTTACAGTGAAACCTATAGATATCCGGAAGTACATCGGAAAGAAGTAAAAAATAAAATTGACAAAATGTTAGAACAAAACATCATCAGACCGTCCCACTCTCCTTGGTCCTTTCCTGTATGGGTAGTGCCAAAGAAATTAGACGCGTCGGGAAAAAAGAAATGGCGTATAGTTATTGACTATCGTTAGCTCAACGAGAAGACGATAGATGATAAGTATCCCATTCCTAATATAAATTCACTTTTGGATAAACTCGGTAGATGTCAGTATTTCACAACTTTGGATTTAGCATCTGGATTCCATCAGATAGAGATGCATTAAAATTATATTTTCGTTTAGTACCGAATCTGGGCACTATGAATTTCTTCGGATGCTATTTGGATTAAAAAATGCCCCCGCGACATTTCAACGAATAATGGACAACGTACTTCAAAATTTGACTAACGAAATTTGCCTAGTTTACTTGGATGATGTAATAATCTTTAGCACTAGCCTGCAGGAGCACATCCAAAGTTTACGCGCTGTATTTGACCGTTTGAGAAAAGCTAATTTAAAAATTCAGCTCGATAAATCAGAGTTCTTTCAACACGAAGTTGCATATTTGGGTCATATAGTTACCCCACGAGGTGTAAAACCAAACCTGGAAAAAATTAAAGCAAACAAAAACTATCCCATACCAGAAACAGTAAAACAAATAAAAGCATTCCTCGGTTTATTAGGGTATTACAGAAAATTTATAAAAGATTTTGCGAACATTACAAAACCGTTCACGAAATGTCTGAAAAAGGGAGCAGTAATAAATATAAAAGATCAAAATTATATTAATTGTTTTAATAATTGTAAAAACCTATTAACAAACGAGCCGATTCTGCAATATCCCGATTTCACGAAACCGTTCAATTTAACAACCGATGCAAGCAATGTGGCTATTGGTGCTGTTTTATCGCAAGGACCGATAGGTTCTGACCTACCGATCGCTTATGCGAGTCGAACCCTCAACGATTCGGAACAAAATTATTCAACCATCGAAAAGGAACTCCTCGCTATAGTTTGGGCCACAAAATATTTTCGCCCCTATCTATTCGGACGAAAATTTAAAATTATAACAGACCACAAACCCCTCTAGTGGTTATCCTCACTCAAGGAACCAAATTCTAAATTAATACGATGGAGATTGAAATTGGAGGAATTCGACTTTGAAATTTTATATAAAAAGGGTTCATTAAACAAAAATGCTGATGCACTATCACGTATCGAATTAAACGTAAATTCTGTGGAACCGGAAGTTCAAAATTTCTTTGACTACATAAAAAATTTTAACGACAACTTTAACCCTGATAACGAATCAATGATTGCGGAACCCGACAATGACCGAAATTCTGACTCTGACAATACGATCCACTCCAACCAAGACAATCCTATTTGTGGTATCACAATTAGCGACTCCCCTGTAAACGTTGGCAAAAACCAACTGTTTATATCTGAAGTCACTCATTCACCAGCCAAACCCAAATACAGTAAAATTCACTCTGACAAAACAAGAATTCACGTACAAATCTCACAAGAAAATTTCGAATCAGATATTATAAATTTTGTAAAAGAATTCATAATTCCAAAAGTCAAATACTCCTTGTTTTTTGAACAATCAATATACGAAAAATTCTCTATTGTAATGCAAACACACTTTAAGAATTCAGAAATAAATTTTGTTAAGTGTAATAATAAATTAATTGATGTTGAATTGGATAACGAAATTAATAACATAATTAAACAATTTCACGAAGGAAAAACGAATCATCGTGGAATCCTCGAAACACACAACCAAATTAAAAATATTTACTATTAGCCAAATCAACATAGAACCATTACAAACTGTATTAACCAGTGTGAAATTTGCTTACAAGCTAAATACGAAAGAAATCCTATTAAAACCAAATACAATATAACACCAACACCTGACAAAGCCTTTCATACAATACACATAGACACACTCACTTTAGAAAACTCTAAATATTTGACGATAATAGACGCATTTTCCAAATACGCGCAAGCCTATAAAGTAAATTCGACAAATGCTATCGAGATCACAAATGAATTAACCAAATTCTTCTCACATCATGAAATTCCCAAATTAATAAATTGCGATAATGGTTTAGAATTCAAAAATAATATTTTAAAAGAATTATTAGCTATTCATAAAGTTGACATACACTTCACGAGTTCTCAACACCCGGACTCAAACAGAGTGATAGAGTGATTCCACTCGACACTAATCGAACACATTCGTCTTTTTAACATACAATAAAATTTCAAAAACAAGCCTATTAAAACCAAAGTAAATTACGCTTTATTAGCTTATAATAATACCAATCACACAACAACTGGACTGAAACACGTAGAAATTATATCCGGACATTTTAACTCAAATTCACCCCTCGAAATAGATTTGGAAAAACAAGTAACTCAAGATTACGTTCAAAACCATAGAGAAAGGATGAAATTGACCTATAAATCAATCAACGAACGAATACAAAATAATAAATCCAAAACAATTCAAAATTTAAACGAATACCGCGAAAATCTTCCCGAAATTCCCGACACCGTGTTTGTTCATAATAAACAAAAAGTAAACAAAACTCGAAACCCAAAATTTAAAAAAGAACAAGTTGTAAAAGTAAACAAAAAACTTAAAATTGCAGAAATTAAAGTAGATGAGAGAAATGAAAAACAACCCAAAATTCACTTGTCAAATATAAAACGACCACGAAAGATTATTGATAAGAAATCCGATATTCCAGGTCCCTCCTCATCACAATAACCCTTGGACTAAAAATTAAAGACATTGCGAATAATCTCGGACTACTAACGCTAAAATTAGGAACAGCCAGACTACAACAAACGAAACACACCCTCATTCATTACTATGACTTGAAACCTATTCTGATAAATTATAACAACTTAAACAAACAATACGAAAATCTAAACCAAATTGTAATCGAAGATAAATTAAATGCAAAAGAATTTGACAATAACAATAAAATAATTCATCACTTACAAAATTCCATAATAAACATATTTGAACACCTCAATATTCACTATACAATAAAGAGAAATAAAAGAGGAATTTTGAATGGCCTCGGATTGATCGTAAAATCGATAACTGGTAATTTAGATGCAGAAGACGAAAAACGGTACGATAAAATCCTGAAACACCGGCAATCTAATCAGAACAAATTAAACGAACAAATAAAAAATCAATATTCTGTCAATCACCAACTGATCGATCAATTTAATAAAACAATCGAAATAATCAGGCATAACGAAATAGAATTAAAATCAAAAGTTGAGCAATTGTCGCATGTTATCTCAAATGATTTCCAAAGTAGTATTTTCTACATCTTCGAAATTTATAATCAATTAACGACATTATTCTCATTAATTTTAAATACTTTACAAGAAATCGAGAATTCTCTAACTTTTTGCAAATTGCATGTAATGCACCCCAGTGTAATCAAAATCAATGAACTAAATTTAGAATTGAATAAAATTTATAAACATTATAAAAACAAAATTTTTTTAGAGCCAACCCCAGAAAATATGCTAGAAATTGAAAAATTACTTAATCTGAATTGCAAATTAGAATCAGATAAAATTATTTATTTTATTGACATTCTTATAAATTATGAAAAAGATTTTGAGTTACTCCATGTCATTTCAACCCCATCAAAATTTAAATCTGACTTTATAACAATTATTCCCGATAAAGGTTACTTTCTGAAATCGGTTGACGATCAGTTAATTTCTCTGAATGATATTTGTACCAAAAGCATCAATTACCAACGTCCCAACAAAATAAATCACATACCAAACGACACCTGCGAGAAGAACATAATCCTGCACAATAACAACAAAAATTGCCAGTACACTAAATTAAATTTGAAACAAAATCACGTGGAATATATTGAAGAAATAAATCAATACTTGGCTATCTTTCCAACAGAAGAAACTGTTCAAGAAGCTTGCGAACAAAAGAAGAAATAAGAAAACTAAAAGGAATTTTTCTATTAAAAGAAAACAACTGCGAAATAAAAATCAAAAATCATTTACTAAATTTCAAAGCAGGAAAATTTGGGAAGCCCATCTTATTGGAAAATTTCAAGATCCAAATCAACACCAGTCAAATCCCAAAATTGGCAATCGAACTCAAGAATATTCAAGATCTGAACCTTCCAATCAACAAGTGCGAGGACTTAATCACCGATGACGACTTCGAGCTCAACACCACTAATTATTTAATTATAATCCTGTATGTATTACTGATGTTGACAGGTATTGCATTCACTAGTTTCCTTCTGTGGAAGAAATTCTCAAGCCAGAAAAATCCCAGGAGCCAAGACGAAGAACTCCGATCAAGGCCAACCCCATCTCACTCCCAGGTGAAACTCCCCGGCGATGCAAGATTCTAAGGGTGGAGGAGTTAGAAGTACAACTTCTCACGGGAACTGCTGACCATGCTGAGTCCCAGACGCTACTCGAATCCACATTTTCTCTATTTTTGTATACTCAATATTTTTCATATTATTGTAACATTACTTAATTCTATTCAGTTACATTCTGTATTCTGTACAATAAACATTGATATATTTCACTGCTGAATCTTTGTACTTTCGTTTAATAAAATCATTTTTTTTGTTCTTAACTTACTCCCGTAACTTAACTTATATATATATATATATATATATATATATATATATATATATATAAAGTCAGATTTTACCTATTCTTGATGAATACGTTGTATATGCAAGCTACATGGGGTGGATTCTAGAATACTTACCACACTTGAAATAGCAATTTTCTTGTTGCAATGTTTTCTTTTAGCTAAAAAAAGATGAAGAATTATAAAATTCGGGCGCGGAAGCAAATATTTATATTATTCTTTACAAAAGTAAAGTCAGATTTTACCTATTCTTGATGAATACGTTGTATATTGTAAGCTACATGGGCTGGATTCTAGAACACTTACCACACTTGAAATAGCAATATTCTTGTTGCAATGTTTTCTTTTAGCTAAATTATGATAAATAATTATAAAATTCGGGCGCGGAAGCAAATAATCATATGATTTTTTACAAAAAAAAGTCAGATTTTACCTATTCTTGATGAATACGTTGGATATTGTAAGTTACATGGGCTGGATTCTAGAATACCTACCACACTTGAAATAGCAATTTTCTTGTTGCAATGTTTTCTTTTAGCTAAAAAAAGATGAAGAATTATAAAATTCGGGCGCGGAAGCAAATATTTATATTATTCTTTACAAAAGTAAAGTCAGATTTTACCTATACTTGATGAATACGTTGTATATTGTAAGCTACATGGGCTGGATTCTAGAACACTTACCACACTTGAAATAGCAATTTTCTTGTTGCAATGTTTTCTTTTAGCGAAATTATGATGAAGAATTATAAAATTCGGGCGCGGAAGCAAATAATCATTTGATTTTTTACAAAAAAAAGTCAGATTTTACCTATTCTTGATGAATACGTTGTATATTGTAAGTTACATGGGCTGGATTCTAGAATACCTACCACAATTGAAATAGCAATTTTCTTGTTGCAATGTTTTCTTTTAGCTAAAATATGATGAAGAATTATAAAATTCAGGCGCGGAAGCAAATATTTATATGATTTTTTACAAAAATAAAGTCAGATTTTACCTATTCTTGATGAATACGTTGTATATTGTAAGGTACATGGGCTGGATTCTAGAATACCTACCACACTTGAAATAGCAATTTTCTTGTTGCAATGTTTTCTTTTAGCTAAAATATGATGAAAAAATATAAAATTCGGGCGCGGAAGCATATATTTATATGATTTTTTACAAAAATGTAGTCAGGTTTTACCTATTCTTGATGAATACGTTGTGTATTTTAAGCTACATGGGCTGGATTCTAGAATACCTACCACACTTGAAATAGCAATTTTATTGTTGCAACGTTTTCTTTTACCTAAAATATGATAAAGAATTATAAAATTCGGGCGCTGAACCAAATATTTATATGATTTTTTACAAAAATAAAGTCAGATTTTACCTATTCTTGAAATGGATATTTTTGTTAAAACACTTATATTCATGCTTTAGGATCTATACTATGGATAATTTTAGCATTGGACATGCAAAAGTGACCATAATGTGGTACCAATCAGATAATAAACTTTAAATTTTCTGGTGTCATTGTAATGAATACGTTGTATATTGTAAGCCACATAGGCTGGATTCTAGAATACCTACCACACTTGAAATAGCAATTTTCTTGTTGCAATGTTTTCTTTTAGCTAAAATATGATGAAGAATTATAAAATTCAGGCGCGGAAGCAAATATTTATATGATTTTTTACAAAAATAAAGTCAGATTTAACCTAGTCTTAATGAATACTTTGTATATTGTAAGCTACATGGGCTGGATTCTAGAATACCTAAAACACTTGAAATAGCAATTTTCTAGTTGCAATGTTTTCTTTTAGCTAAAATATGATGAAGAACTATAAAATTCAGGTGCGGAAGCAAATATTTATATGATATTTTACAAAAATAAAGTCAGATTTTACCTATTCTTGATGAATACGTTGTATATTTTAAGCTACATGGGCTGGATTCTAGAATACTTACCACACTTGAAATAGCAATTTTCTTGTTGCAATGTTTTCTTTTTGCTAAATTATGATGAAGAATTATGAAATTCGGGCGCGGAAGCAAATATTTATATGATTTTTTACTAAAATAAAGTCAGATTTTACCTGTCCGTGAAATGGATATTTTTGTTGTAACACTCATATGCATGCATTAGGATATACATATACTATGGATAATGTTAGCATTAGACATGCAAAAGTGACCATAATGTGGTACCAGTCACATAATAAACATTCAATTTTCGGGTGTTATTTTAATAAATACGTTGTATATTGTAAGCTACATTGGCTGGATTCTAGAATACCTACCACACTTGAAATAGCAATTTTCTTGTTCTTTTTTTTTTTTCTTTTAACTAAAATTTGATAAAGAATTATAAAATTCGGGCGCTGAAGCAAATATTTATATGATTTTTTACAAAAATAAAGTCAGATTTTACCTATTTTTGATGAATACGTTGTATATTGTAAGCTACATGGGCTGGATTCTAGAATACTTACCACACTTGAAATAGCAATTTTCTTGTTGCAATTTTTTCTTTTAGCTAAAATATGATGAAGAATTATAATATTCGGGCGCGGAAGCAAATATTTATATGATTTTTTACAAAAATAATGTCAGATTTTACCTATTCTTGATTAATATGTTGTATATTGTAAGCTACATGGACTGGATTCTAGAATACCTACCACACTTGAAATAGCAATTTTCTAGTTGCAATGTTTTCTTTTAGCTAAAATATGATAAAGAATTATAAAATTCGGGCGCTAAAGCAAACATTTATATGATTTTTTACAAAAATAAAGTCAGATTTTCCCTATTCTTGAAATGGATATTTTTGTTAAAAAAACTCATATTAATGCTTTAGGATCTATACTATGGATAATTTTAGCATTGGACATGCAAAAGTGACCATAATATGGTACCAATCAGATAATAAACTTTCAATTTTCGGGTGTCATTTAAATGAATACGTTGTATATTGCAAGCTACATGGACTGGATTCTAAAATACCTACCACACTTGAAATGGCAATTTTCTTGTTGTAATGTTTACTTTTAGCTAAAATATGATGAAGAATTATAAAATTCGGGCGCGGAAGCAAATATTTATATGATTTTTTACAAAAATAAAGTCAAATTTTACCTATTCTTGATGAATACGTTGTATATTGTAAGCTACATATGCTGGATTCTAGAATACCTACCACACTTGAAATAGCAATATTCTTGTTGCAATGATTTCTTTTAGCTAAAATATGATAACGAATTATAAAATTCTGCCGTGGACACAAATATTTATATGATTATTTACAAAAGAAAGTCAGATTTTACCTATTTTTTATGAATACATTGTATATTGTAAGCTACAAGGGCTGGATTCTAGAATACCTACAACACTTGAAATAGCAATTTTCTTGTTGCAATATTTTCTTTTAGCTAAAATATGATGAAGAATTATAAAATTCGTGCGCGGAACCAAATATTTATCTGATCTTTTACAAAAATAAAATCAGATTTTACCTATTCTTGATGAATACGTTGTATATTGTAAGCTACATGAGCTGGATTCTAGAATACCTACTACACTTAAAATAGTAATTGTCTCGTTGCAATGTTTTCTGCTAGCTAAAATATGATGAAAAATTATAAAATTCAGGCGCGGAAGCAAATATTTATATGATTTTTTACAAAAATAAAGTCAGATTTTACCTATTCTTGATCAATACGTTGTATATTGTAAGCTACATTGGCTGGAATCTTGAATACCTACCACACTTGAAATAGCAATTATCTTGTTGCAATGTTTTCTTTTAGCTAAAATATGATGAAAAATTATAAAATTCGGGCGCGGAAGAAAATATTTATATGATTTTGTACAAAAATAGAGCCAGATTTTCCCTTTTCTTGATGAATACGTTGTATATTGTAAGCTACATGGGCTGGTTTCTTTAATACCTACCACACTTATAGTAGCAATTTTCTTGTTGCAATGTTTTCTTTTAGCTAAAATATGATAAAGAATTATAAAATTTGGGCGCGGAAGCAAATATTTATATGATTTTCTACAAAAATAAAAGTAGACTTTACCTATTTTTTAAATGGATATTTTTGTTAAAACATTCATATTAATGCTTTAGGATCTATACTATGGATAATTTTAGCATTGGACATGCAAAAGTGACCATAACGTGGTACCAATCAGATGATAAACATTAAATTTTCGGGTGTCATTTTAATGAATACGTTGTATATTGTAAGCTATATGGGCTGGATCTAGAATACCTACTACACTTGAAATAGCAATTTTCTTGTTGCAATGTTTTCTTTTAGCTAAAATATGATGAATATTTATAAAAGTCGGGCGCAGAAACAAATATTTATATGAATTTTTACAAAAATAAAGTCAGATTTTACCTATACTTGATGAATACGTTGTATATTGTAAGCTATATGGGCTGGATTCTAGAATACCTACCACACTTGAAATAGCAATTTTCTTGTTGCAATGTTTTCTTTTAGCTAATATATGATGAAGAATTATAAAATTCAGAGGCGGAAGCATATTTTTATATGATTTCTTACAAAAATAAATTCAGATTTTACCTATTTTTGATGAATACGTTGTATATTGTAAGCTACATGGGCTAGATTCTAGAATACCTACCACTCTTGAAATAGCAATTTTCTAGTTGCAATGTTTCCTTTTAGCTAAAATTTGATAAAGAATTATAAAATTCGGGCGCTGAAGCAAATATTTATATGATTTTTTACAAAAATAAAGTCAGATTTTACCTATTCATGAAATGGATATTTTTGTTGAAACACTCATATTCATGCTTTAGGATCTATGCTATGGATAATTTTAGCATTGGACATGCAAAAATGACCATAACGTCGAACCAATCAGATAATAAACATTCAATTTTTGGGTGTCCTTTTAATGAATACGTTGTATATTGTAAGCTACATGGGCTGGATTCTAGAATACCTACCACACTTGAAATAGCTATTTTCTTGTTGCAATGAATTCTTTTAGCTAAAATATGATAAAGAATTATAAAATTCTGGCGCGAAAGCATATATTTATAATATTTTTTACAAACATAAAGTCAGATTTTACCTATTTTTTATGAATACGTTGTATATTGTAAGCTACAAGGGCTGGATTCTAGAATACCTACAACACTTGAAATAGCAACTTTCTTGTTGCAATGTTTTCTTTTAGCTAAAATATGATGAAGATTTATAAAAGTCGGGCGCAGAAGCAAATATTTATATAATTTTTTACAAAAATAAATTCAGATTTTACCTATTCTTGATAAATACATTGTATATTGTGAGCTACATGGGCTGCATTCTAGAATACCTACCACACTTGAAATAGCAATTTTCTTGTTGCAATGTTTTCTTTTAGCTAAAATATGATAAAATATTATAAAATTCGGGCGCAGAAGCAAATTTTTATATGATTTTGTACAAAAATAAAGCCAGATTTTCCCTTTTCTTGATGAATACGTTGTATATTGTAAGTTACATGGGCTGGTTTCTTTAATACCTACCCTACTTATAATAGCAATTTTCTTGTTGCAATGTTTTCTTTTAGCTAAAATATGATGAAGAATTAAAAAATTTGGGCGCGGAAGTAAATATTTATATGATTTTCTACAAAAATAATATTATATTTTACCTATTCTTTAAAAGGATATTTTTGTTAAAACATTCATAATCATGCTTTAGGATCTATACTATGGATAATTTTAGCATTGGACATGCAAAAGTGGCCATAACGTGGTACAAAACAGATAATAAACATTAAAGTTTCGGGTGTTATTTAAATGAATACGTTGTATATTGTAAGCTACATGGGCTGGATTCTAAAATACCTACCACACTTGAAATAGCAATTTTCTTGTTGCAATATTTTCTTTTAGCTAAAATATGATGAAAAATTATAAAATTCGGGCGCGGAAGCAAGTATTTATATGATTTTTTTACAAAAATAGAGTCAGATTTTACCTATTTTTGAAATGGATATTTTTGTTAAAAAATTTATATTCATGCTTTAGGATCTATACTATGGATAATTTTAGCATTGGACATGCAAAAGATACCATAACGTAGTACCAATCAGATAATAAAAATTCAATTTTCGGGTGTCATTTTAATGAATACGTTGCATATTGTATGCTATATGGGCTGGATCTAGAATACCTACTACACTTGAAATAGCAATTTTCTTGGTGCAATGTTTTCTTTTAGCTAATATATGATGAAGATTTATAAAAGTCGGGCGCAAAAGCAAATATTTATATGATTTTTTACAAAAATAAAGTTAGATTTTACCTATTTTTGATGAATACGTTGTATATTGTAAGCTACATTTGCTGGATTCTAGAACACCTACCACATTTGAAATAGCAATTTTCTTGTTGCAATGTTTTCTTTTAGCTAAAATATAATGAAGAATTATAAAATTCGGGCGCGGAAGCAAATATTTATATGATTTTTTACAAAAATAAAGTCAGATTTTACCTATTCTTGATGAATACGTTGTATATTGTAAGTTACATGGGCTGGATTCTAAAATACCTACCACACATGTAATAGCAATTTTCTTGTTGCATTGTTTTCCTTTAGCTAAAATATGATGAAAAATTATAAAATTCGGGCGCGGAAGCAAATATTTACATTATTTTTTACAAAAATAAAGTCAGATTTTACCTATTCTTAAAATGGATATTTTTGTTAAAATATTTTTATTCATGTTTTAGGATCTATACTATAAATAATTTTAGCATTGGACATGCAAAAGTGACCATAAGGTCGTACCAATCAGATAATAAACATTCAATTTTTAGGTAACATTTTAATAAATACGTTGTATATTGTAAGCTACATGGGCTGGATTCTAGAAAACCTACCACACTTGAAATAGCAATTTTCTTGTTGCAATGTTTTCTTTTAGCTAAAATATAATGAAGAATTATAAAATTCGGGCGCTGAATCAAATATTTATATGATTTTTCACAATAATAAAGTCAGATTTTACCTATTCTTGATGAATACGTTGTATATTGTAAGCTACATGGGCTGGTTTCTAGAATACCTACCACACTTGAAATAGCAATTTTCTTGTTGCAATGATTTCTTTTAGCTAAAATATGATGACGAATTATAAAATTCGGGCGCGGAAGCATATATTTATATGATTTTTTACAAAATTAAGGTCAAATTTTACCTATTCTTGATGAAAACGTTGTATATTGTAAGCTACATGGGCTGGATTCTAGAATACCTACCACACTTGAAATAGCAATTTTCTTGTTGCAATATTTTCTTTTAGCTAAAATATGATGAAAAATTATATAATTCGGGCGCGGAAACAAGTATTTATATGATTTTTTACAAAAATTGAGTCAGATTTTCTCTATTCCTGAAATGGATATTTTTGTTAAAAAATTTATATTCATGCTTTAGGATCTATACTATAGATAATTTTAGCATTGGACATGCAAAAGAGACCATAACGTAGTACCAATCAGATAATAAAAATTCAATTTTTGGGTGTGATTTTAATGAATACGTTGTATATTGTAAGCTATATAGGCTGGATCTAGAATACCTACCACACTTGAAATAGCAATTTTCTTGTTGCAATGTTTTCTTTTAGCTAAAATATGATTAAGATTTATAAAAGTCGGGCGCAGAAGCAAATATTTATATGATTTTTTACAAAAATAAAGTCAGATTTTACCTATTCTTGATGATTAAGTTGTATATTGTAAGCTATAAGGGCTGGATTCTAGAATAAACCACACTTGAAATAGCAATTTTCTTGTTGCAATGTTTTCTTTTAGCAAATATATGATGAAAAATTATAAAAGTCGGGCGCGGAAGCAAATTTTTATATGATTTTTTACAAAAATAAAATCAGATTTTACCTTTTCTTGATGAATACGTTGTATATTGTAAGCTACATTTGCTGGATTCTAGAACACCTACCACATTTGAAATAGCAATTTTCTTGTTGCAATGTTTTCTTTTAGCTAAAATATAATGAAGAATTATAAAATTCGGGCGCGGAAGCAAATATTTATATGATTTTTTACAAAAATAAAGTCAGATTTTACCTATTCTTGATGAATACGTTGTATATTGTAAGTTACATGGGCTGGATTCTAAAATACCTACCACACATGTAATAGCAATTTTCTTGTTGCATTGTTTTCCTTTAGCTAAAATATGATGAAAAATTATAAAATTTGGGCGCGGAAGCAAATATTTACATTATTTTTTACAAAAATAAAGTCAGATTTTACCTATTCTTAAAATGGATATTTTTGTTAAAATATTCTTATTCATGTTTTAGGATCTATACTATAAATAATTTTAGCATTGGACATGCAAAAGTGACCATAAGGTCGTACCAATCAGATAATAAACATTCAATTTTTAGGTAACATTTTAATAAATACGTTGTATATTGTAAGCTACATGGGCTGGATTCTAGAAAACCTACCACACTTGAAATAGCAATTTTCTTGTTGCAATGTTTTCTTTTAGCTAAAATATAATGAAGAATTATAAAATTCGGGCGCTGAACCAAATATTTATATGATTTTTCACAATAATAAAGTCAGATTTTACCTATTCTTGATGAATACGTTGTATATTGTAAGCTACATGGGCTGGTTTCTAGAATACCTACCACACTTGAAATAGCAATTTTCTTGTTGCAATGATTTCTTTTAGCTAAAATATGATGACGAATTATAAAATTCGGGCGCGGAAGCATATATTTATATGATTTTTTACAAAATTAAGGTCAAATTTTACCTATTCTTGATGAAAACGTTGTATATTGTAAGCTACATGGGCTGGATTCTAGAATACCTACCACACTTGAAATAGCAATTTTCTTGTTGCAATATTTTCTTTTAGCTAAAATATGATGAAAAATTATATAATTCGGGCGCGGAAACAAGTATTTATATGATTTTTTACAAAAATTGAGTCAGATTTTCTCTATTCCTGAAATGGATATTTTTGTTAAATAATTTATATTCATGCTTTAGGATCTATACTATAGATAATTTTAGCATTGGACATGCAAAAGAGACCATAACGTAGTACCAATCAGATAATAAAAATTCAATTTTTGGGTGTGATTTTAATGAATACGTTGTATATTGTAAGCTATATAGGCTGGATCTAGAATACCTACCACACTTGAAATAGCAATTTTCTTGTTGCAATGTTTTCTTTTAGCTAAAATATGATTAAGATTTATAAAAGTCGGGCGCAGAAGCAAATATTTATATGATTTTTTACAAAAATAAAGTCAGATTTTACCTATTCTTCATGATTAAGTTGTATATTGTAAGCTATAAGGGCTGGATTCTAGAATAAACCACACTTGAAATAGCAATTTTCTTGTTGCAATGTTTTCTTTTAGCAAATATATGATGAAAAATTATAAAAGTCGGGCGCGGAAGCAAAATTTTATATGATTTTTTACAAAAATAAAATCAGATTTTACCTTTTCTTGATGAATACGTTGTGTATTGTAAGCTATATGGGCTGGATTCTATAATACCTACCACATTTGAAATAGCAATTGTCTTGTTGCAATGTTTTCTTTTAGCTAAATTATGATCAAAAATTATAAAATTCGGGCGCGGAAGCAAATATTTATATGATTTTTTACAAAAATAAAGTCAGATTTTACCTTTTCTTGAAGAATACGTTGTATATTGTAATCTACAGAAAAATTGTAAAAATAACCTCACATTTAACATGTGCGCGAGTGAAGAATTACAAAAAATTCTGCAGAAACTGTCTAAATTAGACGCAATTGAGACCAAGATCGATGAAATCAATAAAGATATAAGTACATTCCATAAAGGTATCCGGGATGTAAAAAAATCCTGTTCATTCCTTGAAAACAAGCTAGACAAACAAAACGAAAAATCGAAAAATTGGAAATACAAGTAAAAAAGAAGAACCTCATATTCATAGGAATAAAAGAAGACGAAACGAATAAAGTTGATCTCGAATCTAAGGTTATAACGATCATTGAACAATTATTACAAATTCCAATCACGGCAAACCACATCGAAGAAGTATTTAGGATTGGAAAAGTGAAACAAGACTATAGTAGACCAGTAATAGTAAAACTTGCAACACTGAAACTCAGAAAGAAAATTATCGATAACAGAAATAATCTGAAAGGTACGGGAATATTTATAAACGAAGATCTCACCACAAAAGCTTGGGAAGAAAAGAAACATCTCCTGGAGGAAGTAAAACAGCTAAGGAGGGATGGTAAACAAGCTAAACTCGTAGGAAAGAAAATCATAGTAAATAACATACCGAAGGGAAAAAAAACAGAACTTCACCTGGAGACGATTCACACTCAAGACAACGACAGCGTGTTGAAAAAGAATACGTAGAGAAGCAGAGTAACATCACAGAATTTTTTCGCCCCCATCTATCCAACAACGAAGAAGAGATCAGCATCGTCCCCCAACAAAAATGAGAAGGTAATACTGATCCACATACCAAAGTCATTATACAAGGGGACTTCAATTCTAAGATAGGACAGCTTAACCAGATAGATGAAGAAATACTTGAAAATTTAAACATAACCGAATCTCGCGTATCCCTACATGAAGGTACCGACCTTAGAGGAAAAGAGCTGGTCAAAACTATGGAGTATCTTGGGTTGTATGTTCTCAACGGGCGTACCGCTGGAGATATACCTGGCAAGTATACTTTTTTCAATCACAACGGCAAAAGTACTATAGATTTGGTTTGGACAGATTTACATACGATGAATTCAATTTTTGAGTTCGAAATTCTTACTACTCTCGAAGCAACAAATCACTGCCTTTGTGTACTGTCATTAGTAACAAATCATTGTGAAATAGTAAATAAAAAAGTAAACAAACGTGCCAACAAATTTGTAGTAAAATTCGAATTTTTAGAAAACAAAGCCGAAGCATTTGTTAAATCATTAAATGATTCACCAAATATTTATTTTAATAGTCAAAATGTATTGGAATTAAATAACAATATTATAAATGCAATTAAAGATGCTGCAGTACATTCTAAATTGTTACAAATAAAGACAATAACGGAAAATAAGAATTTTAATACTAATAAACCTTTTGTTTAATATTCATTGCAAACAGCTAAAGAAAGAAAGTAAAATAATGTTAAAATTATACAAAAAACAGCCCACAGACTATAACTTAAAAAAATTTATTGAAAGTAAAGGCAAATACCGTACAATGATACATCAATCTAAAAAGATTTATCGAGAAACAGTCTCAAATAGTTTAATAAATACTAAAAATAATATTGATTTTTGGCAAACAATTCGAAAACTCAAACCCAGAAATAATTTCGTAAATGATATAAGCGCCGAAAAATGGTCAAATTTTTACAAAAACCTATACAGTTATGAAAATAATATGCAGGAAAGGGTAGATTTTTTAGACTGCTTACACCCAGTACTTGACGTAAATATTAGCTTAAGAGAACTAGAAACAAGAATTCAAAAATAAAAAAATGGTAAAGCGCCTGGGTTTGATGGTATTAGTAATGACTTTTTGAAGCATCTACCAACAAACTGGTTACACTATACTCTGAATTTGTATAACAAAATTATGGAAAACGAAGCTGTCCCATCGACATGGTCTCAAGTTAACCTATTTATGTTGCACAAAAAAGGTGATAATTACCGTGCTATTGCCCTAATTAACTGCATCTCTAAATTATTTACACTAATACTTAACTCTCGTATTCAAAATTTTTTGGAAAGCAATAATATCCTTGCAGAAAATCAAGCTGGCTTTAGAAAAAACCGTAGTACTGTTGACAACATCTTTAATTTAACTTCTATAATACATTTACACCTTCGGCTAAAAAAGGCATGTATATTTGCAATTTTCATAGACTTTAAACGTGCTTTCGATTCAATCAAACATGATATATTATGGGAAAAAATGTACAAGGCAGGTATCAGCTCAAAACTTATTAGAATTATTTTTAACTTTTATAGAAATGCAAAATTTTATTTTCAAGACCCTAGTACCCAATTTGAAAGTTCGGTAGAGATGACGGAAGGCGTAATGCAAGGGGACAGCCTATCCCCTACACTTTTTAATATCTTTATTAACGATCTGGAAGAATATCTGAGAAAAGCTGGTGTGAAGGGATTAAATATCGATGGATTAAGTGATTTGCTAATGCTAGCTTACGCAGATGACGCGGTAATTCTATGTAGATCCCCAGTAGATGTACAAAAGAAATTAAATTTGTTGCACAAGTATTGTGAAATTAATTCGTTAACAGTAAATAATTCCAAAACAAAAATCCTCCCCTTTCATAAAGGTCGGCTAAGCAATCTTCCTTATTCCTTCACATACAATAATAATAGCATAGAAGTAGTAAATCAGTTTTGTTATCTGGGAGTAAACTTTACTAGTTCCGGTAAGTTTGTTGAACACTCTTCACATCATTAAAAAAGGACAAACTAGCACAAAGTAACGTAAACACCAAATTGTGTAAAGGTAAATCGAATGGATGGAATGAGAAACTTAAACTGTTACAATCAACTGTTCAGGCTACGGCATTATACGCGTCAGAAGTATGGGCACTAAGATATATAGAAAAGATTGAAGCACTTCAGACCAGATATATAAAATGTATATTACAATTACCAAGATCTACACCAAACTATACGATCAGAATAGAAGCGAATTTAGATCATATTGAAATAGAAATTCTCAAGCGCGCTCTCAACTGGTGGGTCAAAATATTGAAATTAGAAAAACATCGGTATCATAAAATAATTTATAATCGTCTCTATGAACTAGATAGGTGAATGAACAACAAAATAGAATATAATTGGTACACACAGTTAAGAATAAAATTAGAAGAACTGGGCTTTGGTTCGATTTGTGAAAATCAAAAAATTAATCAATATGAAATTAAGACAATACTGGAAACAGCGAAGATAAATTTGAAAGAAAAAGATTTAGAAAAACTAATAAATTTGAAATATAATGATCATTTTAGATTAATAAAACCAATAGAGAATAATAACTGCTGTAACGATAATTAGTTATATCTTCAAGCATCATTTCAAAGAACACGACTTATAGCTCAATTAAGGCTATTGCGTCAAGACAATTTAAAATTAATAGTAAATCAAATTAAATACGACATTGACACAAACAATATATGTAGAATATGCAATACACAAAGCAGTGAAAATATTTACCACCTGTTTATTAAATATAAACCCATAAGGGATCAGTAAGTGACAGGTGTAACACGGGGGGGATAGGTGGCTGAACAAATGATGCTGATGATTACTTATGACTTACGATGATGACGATGATAACAGGAACACAACACGTTTGTTGGGAAATACGGGAGCACATGTTCACTTTCATTTTGCACTTATAATAATTTTTATTTACATTATTTATAAAACTAAACTTAAGTAAACTAATTTAAAATTAAACAATTAACTTAACAGACTACACTATGTAATACGTCTGCTCTACAACCAACCCTAACTAAGACTGTCTGTAAAAACTAAGTTGAGAGGCAAATCTACCCTCTCAACTTCTTATCTAAATACAAAAATGTTGTCTGTGAAATATGATCTTTTCGGCATATGGCCCCATAATTTCTAATTTTTATTACAAAAATGTCAACATCTATATGCCGATAAAAGAATCACAGTTCACAGAAGAAATGCAGTCTACAGAACAAGATGGAAACAGGGCCGTATTTTCCATCTTATTACATTATCCTCCCCTTAAGACATAAATATATCGTTTGACCACGATATATTTATTCCCAAGAGGAGACTGCATTTCCTAAACATACCTGAATTGGCACCTAAAGTAAACCTAAGACGTAAAACAAAAATAAAACATAGAACATACAAAAACATAAAACAATCACAAGTACATAGCTAATTAAACATAATACAAAACATAAAATATTTCACATATTAAACTTAATACAAAACATAAAACATTTCACAAATTACAATACTTGAAGACAATATGAAAATTGAACAAATACATAAGACACAACAATGTCAAATTCAAATAACACATAAATTAATGAACATAAACAATATAAATAGACACACATACAGCAGCAAAAATTCAAAATTTTAAATTGAATTTTTCTAACTAAAGGATTGGGATTTCTTTTTATTTTTTCTATCACTACAATGCAACATAACTTAAAACATACTAAAAATAAACCACTAAAATATAACACTAAGGCACATAATAAACCATAGAACATAAATTGTTAAATAAACAATTGCACAGAATTGTCAAATTCATAATAATCAGACAAAATACTAAAAACTTTCAAATAGCCAAATTCAATACACAATTGAAATTCAAAATTTCCAAAATTTACTTGCTAATCATATTATCAAATTACTTTTTCTTCTTAATTCTAAAAATTTTCAAATAAACAATACAAAAATCTTAACTAACATGCATATCTAATCTAATTTCCTATCTTAAACACTATCATATAGTCGAGGCATATCATTGTCAACTTAAAACACTGGGGTAGGTTATTATACACAGGGGTGGGGGTTCTTCGTTCCATAGCGGTCTCTGTCCGGGTACAAAAAATTGTTTGGGTGCACTATATTTTCTTATCACTTCACTTAACACAGGGTCGGATTCACTTAAGACTGAATGCGGCACTAATCTGGCTTCTTCGTCCTCCGCGAAGATGCTGTCCTGGTCTTTGTGATTATATTTATCGCTTTCCTTTCTCGTGTCCATATCTTTTGCCGTGTTGTTTCCTTTATCCATGTGCTCCTCATGCTGGCTGGTTTCCTGCTGGTCTTCCGTCGTCATCGTTTCAACTCTGATCGGGACTTTTGTCAGCTCTACCATCTGATCTTCTGTCGGAGTTACCTTCTCGGCCGTCTCTTCCGACAGGTGATTTTCCGATACTTCCGGCATCTGTATGCCTCCATCTATATGCTTTGTGGCTACTGTTGCCACATCTTCCTTCGGACGTGGTATACCAACCACCTCAGGACGCACCTCTGCTGCCAGCAGCGCCTCAAATTCAGCCGCGCTGATCTTTGCCACTGGCAACGCCTGGGTTTCGTACTCACGTGCCTGGACGGGGCCGTGACCGTAGGAAACCCGTTGCACTCCATTCCCACTAAGTGTCATTTGGCAATGACTATATGGAGGCAACACTAATTGCGTCTGAGATTGTTGATAAACCACCTGATGTCCGTAACTAAACTGGTAATAATTGTGAGGCATACAGACTGGATACAACCATGGTGGAAACTGATGCGTCGCCATCATCGCCGGCGTCGTGGTCGGAAACGGAAACATCCTCCCTCGATGTCACAAATTCACTGATTATACTTCTTAACTCATGTTGAGCGTATGTTCTTTTCGGATCGTCATTGGGTATACAATTAATTTTTTAAATTAATTTACCCTCAGATCCTACCGTCGACTGCGCCAATGTAACACGGGGGGGATAGGTGGCTGAACAAATGATGCTGATGATTACTTACGACTTACGATGATGACGATGATAACAGGAACACAACACGTTTGTTGGGAAACACGGGAGCACATGTTCACTTTCATTTTGCACTTATAATAATTTTAATTTACATTATTTATAAAACTAAACTTAAGTAAACTAATTTAAAATTAAACAATTAACTTAACAGACTACATTATGTAATACGTCTGCTCTTCAACCAACCCTAACTAAGACTGTCTGTAAAAACTAAGTTGAGAGGCAAATCTACCCTCTCAACTTCTTATCTAAATACAAAAATGTTGTCTGTGAAATATGATCTTTTCGGCATATGGCCCCATAATTTCTAATTTTTATTACAAAAATGTCAACATCTATATGCCGATAAAAGAATCACAGTTCACAGAAGAAATGCAGTCTACAGAACAAGATGGAAACAGGGCCGTATTTTCCATCTTGTTACACAGGATATCTCCAGGGACTAACAGAGAATAACTTCTTTTTACTTTTCTCTTACCTTAATAAAACCAAATTGGATAATATATTTTATTTCTTGGTCGGTGCACTCAAATTAAGGAGCTTTTGTTTAGATGAATAAATAAATATAATTACAAATTTATTATTTTCAACCACTTGTATAATGACTTGTATAATAATTATATTGGAAATGTATTGTAATTTGTAAGCCAATCTATTTGTATAAGACCATGAGTCTAAAAACAAATAAACTATTATTATTATTATTATTATATTATTATATTGTAAGCTACATGGGCTGGATTCTAGAATACCTACCACACTTGAAATAGCAATTTTCTTGTTGCAAACCTTTTTTTAGATAAAATATAATAAAGAATTATAAAATTCGGGCGCGGAAGTAAATATTTATATGATTTTTTTACAAAAATAAAGTCAGATTTTGCATATTCTTGAAATGGATATTTTTGTTAAAACATTCATATTCATGCTTTAGGATCTATACCATGGATAATTTTAGCAAAGGACATGCAAAAGTTACCATAACGTGGTACCAATCAGATAATAAACATTCAATTTTCGGGTGGCATTTTAATGAATACGTTGTATATTGTAAGCTACATGGGCTGGATTCTAGAATACCTACCACACTTGAAATAGCAATTTTCTTGTTGCAATGTTTTCTTTTAGCTAAAATATGATGAAGAATTATGAAATTCGGGCGCGGAAGCAAATATTTATATGATTTCTTACAAAAATTAAGTCAGACTTTACCTATCCTTGATAAATACGTTGTATATTGTAAGCTACATGGGCTGGATTCTAAAATACCTACCACACTTGAAATAGCAATTTTTTTGTTGAATTGTTTTCTTTTAGCTAAAATATGATAAAAAATTATAAAACTCGGGCGCAGAAGCAAATATTTATATGATTTTTTACAAAAATAAAGTCAGAGTTTACCTATTCTTGGTGAATACATTGTACATTGTAAGCTACATGGGCTGGATTCTATAATATATAACACACTTGAAATAGCAATTTTCTTGTTGCAATGTTTTGTTTTAGCTAAAATATGATGAAGAATTATAAAATTCGGGAGCGGAAGAAAATATTTATATGATTTTTTACAAAAATAAAGTCAGATTTAATATATTCTTGAAATGGATATTTTTGTTAAAAAATTCATATTCATGCTTTAGGATCTATACTATGGATAATTTTAGCATTGGACATGCAAAAGTGACCATAACGTGGTACCAATCAGATAATAAAAGTACAATTTTCGGGTGACATTTTAATGAATACGTTGTATATTGTAAGCTACATGGATTAGATTCTAGAATACATACCACACTTGAAATAGCAATTTTCTTGTTGCAATGTTTTCTTTTAGCTAAAATATGATAAAGATTTATAATATTCGGGCACGGAAGTAAATATTAATATGATTTTTTACAAAAATAAAGTCAGATTTTACCTATTCTTGATGAATACGTTGTATATTGTAAGCTACATGGGCTGGATTCTAGAATACCTGCCACACTTGAAATAGCAATTTTCTTGTTGCAATGTTTTCTTTTAGCTAAAATATGATGAAGATTTATAAAATTCGGGAGCGGAAGCAAATATTTATATGATTTTTTACAAAAATAAAGTCAGATTTTACCTTTTCTTGATGAATATTTTGTATATTGTAAGCTATATGGGCTGGATTCTGGATTACCTGCCACACTTGAAATAGCAATTTTCTTGTTGCAATGTTTTCTTTTAGCTAAAATATGATAAAGAATTATAAAATTCGGGCGCGGAAGCAAATATTTATATGATTTTTACAAAAATAAAGTCATATTTCACCTATTCTTGAAATGGATATTTTTGTAAAAACATTCATATTCATGCTTTGGATCTATACTATGGATAATTTTAGGATTGGACATGCAAAAGTGACCATGACGTGGTACCAATCAGATAATAAACATTCAATATTCGGGTGTCATTTTAATGAATACGTTGTATATTGTAAGCTACATAGGTTGGATTCTAGAATACCTACCACACTTGAAATAGCAATATTCTTGTTGCAATGTTTTCTTTTAGTTAAAATATGATGAAGAATTATAAAATTCGGGCGCGGAAGCAAATATTTATATGATAATTTACAAAAATTAAGTCAGATTTTACCTATACTTGATGAATACGTTGTAGATTGTAAGCTACATGGGCTGGATTCTAGAATACCTACTAAACTTTAAATAGCAATTTTCTTGTAGCAATGTTTTCTTTTACCTAAAATATGATGAAGAATTATGAAATTTTGGGGCGGAAGCAAATATTTATATGATTTTTTACGAAAATAAATTCAGATTTTACCTTTTCTTGATGAATACGTTGTATATTGTAACGTTTTATTTATTTGGGTGAAGTGTAAAATTGATTAAATTCTAATATTTATATAACTAAGTTTAATTAAAGAAATATGAATTATAAAGAATAAATAAAAATAACTAACACTAAGAAATAACAAATATAAACACTAATTTAAGAACTAATTATTATTACTAAAGACTTAAACACTAAGATAATTTATTTAAACAATTAAAACTACGCAATATTTATTTCAACACTATTTATATCACTGTCTATTTATTTATATCACCATCTGTACACTACGTGTATTAACACAAGACTGTCCTCCCGATCTTTTGCTTGGGGTATTTATAGTAACACGCTTCATTCTCGAATATTCTTTGACCTTTTAATTTCTCGAATATTCGCCGACCCCGATCAGAACAATAGGGAGCGAACGGACGTGTTTTGACCTGTGCGCTAGCGACCGCCGCTCGCGCCGCCGCTCGCGCCGCGACCCTGGTATCGCTACATTGCCCCCTCCTTAAGACTGTTTCGTCCCGGAACAGTTCGTTATGACGAAATCTGCATGCATCACCCTTGGTGCATCTGGAAGTCTTGAAGAAGTAACAGTCGACGGTCCGTTTGAGCTCTTCTTGGCCGGTAGAGTTGAAGCTGCAGACTAGAATTTCCACTCCGGTAAAGCGGAAGATTGTTTCTAACATGCTTCTAACAATCCTCCAATCCAAATCATCTAGTCCACAGCCTATCTTCGGTACTGAAAGCTTCATGATGTCGTTCTTCAAAATATGGTCCTTCATATCGCACAACGAGTCCCATAAACTGCGGTATGACGGCTTCTGATATGAGTACTGTTTGGTAACCAGGTAGTAAAGGTACCGCTTGTTTTCTACGTTATCATCCTTCAGTTGTAGCGTTTTCCCGACAGTTGGACGTTGGTTGGCCAGTTCTTGTATTCGTCCAAATTTTCTTTTAAAAACTGAAGCGATGCCGCGGGACATTTTAATGTCTTTCGCTACACAGTGAGCGAGGGAATATTCTGGGGACACGGTGAACAGATCTCGTTGTTCTTCTCGTGTCACGCCATACCGTGCTTTGTGACCAGTGGAATGGCTTTCCATAAAGTCATCAAATGTGGGTTCCTCAGCTACAACCCGGTGTACCGTCGCTCTACGATGATCGTGAAAATTATCACCAGCGAAAGGGGCTAACCGATTGAAGTGGACTACTCTCGGTTTTCCATTAGGCGTTTTCCTAATTCTGTAGACCACATCATTTATTCTTTTTATGATCTCGTAGGGACCTTCCCAATTCTTTTGCAGCTTCGGTCATAAGCCACGACGTCTTTGTGGATTGTAAAGCCACACCAAATTTCCAGGTTGATAACCACCTTTTTCAGCCTTGACATCGTACTGGTCTTTCATCCGATCGCTGGCACCTTGAATATTTGTACGGACTTGTTCATGGATGTCATTCATTCTTCTCCGTAAGTCCGTTACATAGTCTTCCCCGGCTAGATCTTCGCCGGGTTTACTACCAAATACCAGGTCGCATGGTAAGCGCAACTCCCGCCCGAATAAGATGTTTGCTGGTGTCTGCCCTGTTGTCTCATGCACGGATGAACGGTAAGCCAACAAGAACAGATGAAGATGTCGGTTCCAGTCCCGTTGATGGTTACAGACTACCTTTGACAAATACCGATTTATTGTTCTATTCATCCGTTCAACCATGCCATCAGACTGCGGGTGTAATGCAGTAGTTCTGGTTTTCTTTATTCCTAATATCTTGCAGATATTTTGGAACAGAGCAGACTCGAAATTCCTTCCTTGGTCGGAATGTATCTCTCGCGGTACTCCAAATCGGCAGATGCATTCTTTTACCAAGACTTCAGCGACCGTTACGGCTTCCTGGTTGGGTAATGAATAGGCTTCGACCCACTTAGTAAAGTAGTCCATTACTACTACTATGTATTTATTTCCATCATCAGTTTCGGGGAATGGTCCGGCCACGTCAATCGCAATGCGTTCAAAGGGACTTCCAACGTTATATTGGCGCATAGGAGCTCTTCTTTTCCTATGTGGCCCGTTACTTCCCGCGCAGACCACATATTTCTTACACCACTCTTTAACATCTTCTTTGCAATTTACCCAGTAAAATCGTTGGCGCAATCTCTCGAGGGTTTTATTTACTCCAAAATGTCCAGATCCGTCGTGGATCTCCTCCAATACTTCCGGTACTCTATTTCTAGGGATTATCAGCTGAGTTCTACTTTCAGTACCTTCAGTATTCTCTATGACACGTTTCAGGAGGCCCTCTTCAACAACAATAGAGTCCCACTGCGCCCAGTACGATTTTACACTTTGTGAGTGTCGTGCAACATCTTCCCAAACTGGTCTGCTATCTCCACGTTTCCAATCCAGTATGATTTTTAAGTCCGAGTCATTCTCTTGGTCCTTGCGAAGGTCTTCCGTTTGCCAACTATCATTCACTACTGTTGTTCTGGCGATGGTCGAGAGTTTTTCTTCTAGACGACTGCAATGGTTGCATTCGTCCTGGCAAGGTCTTCTTGATAATGCGTCAGCATTACGATGGCTTGTACCTGCTCGATGCTCAATAACGAAGTTATATTCTTGCAATCTTTCGATCCATCTAGCTGCCTGACCTTCAGGATTCTTAAATTGTAGCAGCCATTTGAGAGCAGCGTGGTCAGTTCTTATAAGAAATCTTCTACCGTACAAATATTTGTAGAAGTGCTCCACGGATTTCACGACAGCCAAAAGTTCTTTTCTGGTGACGCAATAATTCCTCTCTGGTTTTGACAAGGTCTTACTAAAATAGGCAATAACCTTTTCTTGTCCGTCTTGTATCTGGGAAAGAACGCCACCAATTCCAACGTTGCTGGCATCTGTATCTAGAACAAATTGTCCTTCTGGTAAAGGATAACTTAGAACAGGTGCGCTTGTCAGGGAATATTTAAGTTGTTTGAACGCGGCTTGACAGTCCATCTCCCAGATAAATCTTCTACCTTCTTCAGTAAGCCTTGTCAACGGCTTCGCTATGTTAGCAAATCCAGGTACATAACGTCGGTAGTATGTACAGAGACCAAGGAAACTTCTCAATTCGTGTTTATCTCTCGGTACTGGCCAGTCACTCACAGCCCTTATTTTCTCAGGGTCAACTGCAATTCCCTTACCAGAAACTACGTGTCCAAGATAATGAACTTCTTTTTGAAATAAGTGACACTTCTTTGGACTGAGTTTCAGGTTAGCCTTTCTCAATCTTTGGAAAACCTCTTCCAAGTTCTTCATGTGGTCCTCGAACGTTTTTCCTACCACAATAATATCATCGAGGTAAACCAAACATGTTTTCCATGACAGTCCAGCCAACACGGTTTCCATAAGTCGTTCAAATGTTGCAGGGGCATTGCAGAGCCCAAATGGCATAACAGTAAATTGCCACAGACCGGTACCGATGGTAAAAGCTGTCTTTTCTTTGTCTTTTGGATCTAAATCCACTTGCCAGTATCCGCTCTTTAAATCAAGAGTAGAGAAGATCTTTGATCCTGCCAATGTGTCCAGTGTATCGTCTATTCGGGGTAGCGGGTAGCTATCCTTCTTCGTCACGTTGTTAAGTTGACGATAATCGACGCAAAATCTCGTAGAGCCATCCTTCTTCTTCACTAGCACCACTGGTGAAGCCCATGGACTGCTTGAAGGTTCAATCACACCTTCCGTCCTCATGTCCTCAATAATTTCTTCTGCTTCTTCCCGCTTCGCCAGTGGTAATCTTCTTGCTGTTTGGCGGATGGGTCTTGCGTCTCCGGTGTCTATTTTATGATGGACCACATTGGTTCGTCCTTTGTCCTTCTTGTCCAACTGGAACACATCTTGAAAGTTGCCAATTAAACCCTTAGCCTTGATTTTCTGGTCGGCGGTCAAGTCCTGGAACGATGTTGACAGCTCCTTCAATAGAATATCCGGAACTTCACAGGATGTGTTGTCTTTGGCCGTCATAGTTCGAATAATCGATGATACCGTTGAGCATTCTCCTACTATGGTCCCTTTCTTCAGTATAACGGGATAAAAATTTATGTTCATTACTCGAACTGGGATTACCTTGTCAGTTTTGAGCAAGGCTTTTCCAATTACAACTCCAGTCCCAGTTTTGGCATCATCGTTTTTCGGCTGGAGCATGACAATGTTTCCCTCACAGAAGCTACCCTCTAGCTGTGCTTCTACGATTGATTCACTCCGTTTAGGGAGGGTTACATCTTCCGTTATTAATACTCGCATGGCATTGTCGTCTCGTGGATTTAATACTAGTTCTACATCATTGACCATCATCACTCCATTCTTCAGGTCGAGTTTAAATCCATGCATTTTCATTATGTCCATGCCCAGAATGAATTCATCTTCCACGTCAGCTACCAGCACACGATGTTTAATGCACGTTTTTCCAACAGTGATGCTCAAATCTATTTCTCCAGATGCGGTAGCTTGTTCTCCTGTGGCTGTGCGTATCTGCCACTTTGTTGGAAGTAGATGTTTTCTGCATATTTTTCTTGCTAAGTCGGGTCTGATTATTGTTTTTGTCGCACCCGTATCCAGCAACATTTTAAGCGGCCTTCTGTCGATAGAACCGTCTACATAGATGCTATTAGCTTGATGATGAAGGGATGCGACATAACTAATGGATTCTGGGGCTACTGGATTACGGGTCGACGATTGCCCCTTCGCATCAACCCGACTTAGTTTCCCGACTCCTTTTCATCTTTTCTTGGTTCTGCTTTCTTCTGTTGCTTTCTGCAGAGCCTTTGCGGGTGACCTAATTCACCGCAATTCCAACAACGGAGTTTCTTTCTTCCAGCAGCATTAATTTCAGACGTAATCGATATTGCGCACTCGCGATTGATTACGTGAAGCTTGTTTTGCAGCTTCATGGTCTAAGGCATATGAAAGTGCATCAACCAGATTTTTGGTCGAGCCAATCGTAGTGCCTGCTGACTTTCATTGTCTCGGACCCCATATATAAATGCTTGTGTGGCTAGACATTCCAAAACACTGTCAGGAGCCGTGGGATGTGCGAGACGAACTAAACGAGCTATATCAGCTTCGAATTCTTGAAGGTTTTCTTTAGAACTCTGATATCGGTTCCTCAGTTGTGTCTGGTACACTTACTCCAGATGCGCATTGCCATATCGCATATCCAATCTCTTAACAAGTTGTTCATAATCTTCTTGTTCATCTTCTTTTAACGTTTGTAGGATATCGATGGCTTCTCCACGCAGCGAAACTGTCAACGCTGTTGCTTTTTCTTTGGAAGTCCAGCCATTCGCTTTGGCAGCAGCTTCAAACTGTTTTACATAATTCGGCCACGAAGTCTTGCCGTCAAATTCTGGTGTTTTTATATGCAGTCTAGAACTACTTTCTGGTTTCTTTTCCTGAGTTTCATCAGTCTTAGCTGTATTAAAATTTGAAACCGATGGTAACGTAATTTTGGAGACATTTTTCTGTAATTCTGCAATCCTGATATCGTATTCATCTTTCAAATTTTCCAATTTATCTTCTAAATTTCTAGAACTTTCTTTCAGTTGTTCGTTTAGTTTTTCTTCCAAACCTCTAGAATTTTCCATTAGTTTCTCTTCCCATATTCTAGAATTTTCTGTTAACTTTTCTTCCAAAGTTCGAGAACTTTCCGCCAACTTTTGTTCTAATGTTTTAGAACTTTCTTTCATTTGTTCTAAAGTTCTAGAATTTTCTTCTAATTTTTGTTCTAAACTTTTGGAATTTTCTATTAATTCTTCTTTTAATGTTCGAGAATTCTCTTTTAGAATTTTAACAAAATCGGTGAAACCACCCACAATTTCGAATACAAACTCATCCGGATTTTCACCAGCTTCTACTAAGGCTTGCCGTAGACGATGTTGTAAAACAGACTTGGTTCCCGATGTCTCCAACTCTCGTTCCTCCAGCTCCCTCTTGAGATCGGCCACTTTTAATTCACTTAATTTTACTTGTTTAGTAGCCATTTTATTTATTTTTATTTTACACTTCACAGTTTATTAAAAACCTCACACCCGACACCATTTGTAACGTTTTATTTATTTGGGTGAAGTGTAAAATTGATTAAATACTAATATTTATATAACTAAGTTTAATTAAAGAAATATGAATTATAAAGAATAAATAAAAATAACTAAGAAATAACAAATATAAACACTAATTTAAGAACTAATTATTATTACTAAAGACTTAAACACTAAGATAATTTATTTAAACAATTAAAACTACGCAATATTTATTTCAACACTATTTATATCACTGTCTATTTATTTATATCACCATCTGTACACTACGCGTATTAACACAAGACTGTCCTCCCGATCTTTTGCTTGGAGTATTTATATTAAAACGCTTCATTCTCGAATATTCTTTGATCTTTTAATTTCTCGAATATTCGCCGACCCCGATCAGAACAATAGGGAGCGAACGGACGTGTTTTGACCTGTGCGCTAGCGGCCGCCGCCTGCGCCGCCGCCCGCGCCGCGACCCTGGTATCGCTACAATATTGTAAGCTCAGATTTTACCTTTTCTTGATGAATACATGGGCTGGATTCTGGATTACCTGCCACACTTGAAATAGCAATTTATTTGTTGCAATGTTTTCTTTTAGCTAAAATATGATGAAGAATTATAAAATTCGGGCGCGGAAGCAAATATTTATATGATTTTTTACAAAAATAAAGTCAGACTTTACCTATCCTTGATGAATACGTTGTATATTGTAAGCTACATGGGCTGTATTCTAGAATACCTACCACACTTGAAATAGCAATTTTCTTGTTGCAATGTTTTCTTTTAGCTAATATATGTTAAAAAAAATTAAAATTCAGGCGCGCAAGTATATATTTATACGATTTGTTACAAAAATAAAGTCAGATTTTACCTTTTCTTTATGAATACGTTGTATATTGTAAGCTACATGGGCTGGATTCTAGATTACCTACCACACTTGAAATAGCAATATTCTTGTTGCAATGTTTTCTTTTAGCTAAAATTTGATAAAGAATTATAAAATTCGGCCGCGGAACAAAAGTATTTATATGATTTTTTACAAAAATAAAGTCAGTTTTTACCTATTCTTGTAATGGATATTTTTGTGAAAACAATCGTATTCATGCTTTAGGATCTATACTATGGGTAATTTTAGCATTGGACATGCAGAAGTGACCATAACGTGGTACCAATTAGATAATAAACATTTAATTTTCAGGTGTCATTTTAATGAATATGTTGTATATTGTAAGCTACATGGGCTGGATTCTAGAATACCTACCACACTTGAAATAGCAATATTCTTGTAGCAATTTTTTTTTTTTTTGGCTAAAACAAGATGAAGACTTATAAAATTCGGGCGCGGAAGCAAATACTTATATGATTTTTTACAAAAATAATGTCAGATTTTACCTATTCTTGATGAATAAGTTGTATATTGTTAGCTACATGGGCTGGATTCAAAAATACCTACCACACTTGAAATAGCAATTTTCTTGTTGCAATGATTTCATTTAGCTAATATATGATGAAGAATTATAAAATTCCAGCGCGGAAGAAAAATATTTATATGATTTTTTACAAAAATAAAGTCAGTTTTTACCTATTCTTTAAATGGATATTTTTGTGAAAACATTCATATTCATGCTTTAGGATCTATACTATAGATAATTTTAGCATTGGACATGCAGAAGTGACCATAACGTAGTACCAATTAGATAATAGACATATATTTTTCGGGTGTCATTTTAATGAATATGTTGTATATTGTCAGCTACATAGGCTGGATTCTAGAATACCTACCACACTTGAAATAGCAATTTTCTTGTTGCGATGTTTTCTTTGAGCTAAAATATGATAAAAAAATTTTAAATTCAGGCGCGGCAGCAAAAATTTATATGATTTTTTACAAAAATAAAGCCAGATTTTACCTTTTTTTGATGAATACGTTGTATTTTGTAAGCTACATGGGCTGGATTCTAGATTACCTACCACACTTGAAATAGCAATTTTCTTGTTGCAATGTTTTCTTTTAGCTAAAATATGATGAAGAATTATAAAATTCGGGCGCGGAAGCAAATATTTATATGATTTTTTTAGAAAAATAAAGTCAGATTTTACATATTCTTGATGAATACGTTGTATATTGTAAGCTACATGGCCTGGATTCTACAATATCTTCCACACTTGAAATAGCAATTTTCTTGTTGCAATGTTTTCTTTTAGCTGAAATATGATAAAGAATTAAAAAATTCGGGTGCGGAAGCAAATATTTATATGATTTTTTACAAAAATAAAGTTAGATTTGACCTATTCTTGAAATGGATATTTTTGTTAAAACATTCATATTCGTGCTTTAGGCTCTATACTTTGGATAATTTTAGCAATAAACATGCAAAAGTGACCATAACGTGGTACCAATCAGATATTAAACATTAAATTTTCGGGTATTCATTTTAATGAATACGTTGTATATTGTAAGCTACATGGGCTGGATCCTAGAATAACTACCACACTTGAAATAGCAATTTTCTTGTTACAATGTTTACTTTTAGCTAAAATATGATGATGAATTATAAAATTCGGGCGCGAAAGCAAATATTCAAATGATTTTTTATAAAAATAAAGTCAGATTTTACCTTTTCTTGAAGAATACGTTGTATATTGTAAGCTACATCGGCTGGATTCTAGAATACCTAGCACACTTGAAATAGCAATTTTCTTGTTGCAATGTTTACTTTTAGCTAAAATATTATGAATAATTATAAAATTCGGGCGCGGAAGCAAATATTTATATGATTTTTTACAAAAATAAAGTCAGATTTTACCTATTCTTGATGAATACGTTGTATATTGTAAGCTCCATGGGCTGCATTCTAGAATACCTACCACACTTGTAATAGCAATTTTCTTGTTGCAATGTTATTTTTTTAGCTAAAATATGATAAAAAAATTTAAAATTCGAGCGCGGAAGGAAATATTTATATAATTTTTTACAAAAATAAATCCAGATTTTACCTTTTCTTGATAAATACGTTGTATATTGTTAGCTACATGGGCTGGATTCTAGTTTACCTACCACACTTGAAATAGCAATTTTTTTGTTGCGATGTTTTCTTTTAGCTAAAATATGATAAAAAAATTTAAAATTCAGGCGCGGCAGCAAATATTTATATGATTTTTTACAAAAATAAAGCCAGATTTTACCTTTTTTTGATGAATACGTTGTATTTTGTAAGCTACATGGGCTGGATTCTAGAATACCTACCACACTTGAAA
Source organism: Stenolophus ochropezus (assembly GCA_035578165.1). Classification (NCBI taxonomy): domain Eukaryota; kingdom Metazoa; phylum Arthropoda; class Insecta; order Coleoptera; family Carabidae; genus Stenolophus; species Stenolophus ochropezus. Next base: position 150,034 of record JAQOWZ010000134.1, on the reverse strand, counting down.
TAGCAATTTTCTTGTTGCAATGTTTTCTTTTAGCTAAAATATGATGAAGAATTATAAAATTCGGGCGCGGAAGCAAATATTTATATGATTTTTTTAGAAAAATAAAGTCAGATTTTACATATTCTTGATGAATACGTTGTATATTGTAAGCTACATGGCCTGGATTCTACAATATCTTCCACACTTGAAATAGCAATTTTCTTGTTGCAATGTTTTCTTTTAGCTGAAATATGATAAAGAATTAAAAAATTCGGGTGCGGAAGCAAATATTTATATGATTTTTTACAAAAATAAAGTTAGATTTGACCTATTCTTGAAATGGATATTTTTGTTAAAACATTCATATTCGTGCTTTAGGCTCTATACTTTGGATAATTTTAGCACTAAACATGCAAAAGTGACCATAACGTGGTACCAATCAGATATTAAACATTAAATTTTCGGGTATTCATTTTAATGAATATGTTGTATATTGTAAGCTACATGGGCTGGATCCTGGAATAACTACCACACTTGAAATAGCAATTTTCTTGTTACAATGTTTACTTTTAGCTAAAATATCATGATGAATTATAAAATTCGGGCGCGAAAGCAAATATTCAAATGATTTTTTATAAAAATAAAGTCAGATTTTACCTTTTCTTGATGAATACGTTGTATATTGTAAGCTACATCGGCTGGATTCTAGAATACCTACCACACTTGAAATAGCAATTTTCTTGTTGCAATGTTTACTTTAAGCTAAAATATTATGAATAATTATAAAATTCGGGCGCGGAAGCAAATATTTATATGATTTTTTACAAAAATAAAGTCAGATTTTACCTATTCTTGATGAATACGTTGTATATTGTAAGCTCCATGGGCTGGATTCTAGAATACCTACCACACTTGTAATAGCAATTTTCTTGTTGCAATGTTATTTTTTTAGCTAAAATATGATAAAAAAATTTAAAATTCGAGCACGGAAGAAAATATTTATATAATTTTTTACAAAAATAAATCCAGATTTTACCTTTTCTTGATAAATACGTTGTATATTGTTAGCTACATGGGCTGGATTCTAGTTTACCTACCACACTTGAAATAGCAATTTTTTTGTTACAATGTTCTCTTTTAGCTAAAATATGATGAAGAATTATAAAATTCGGGCGCGGAAGCAAATATTTATATGAATTTTTACAAAAATAAAGTCAGATTGTACCTATTCTTGATGATTACGTTGTATATTGTAAGCTCCATGGGCTGGATTCTAGAATACCTACCACACATGTAATAGAGATTTTTTAGTTGCAATGTTTTCTTTTCGCTAAAATATGATAAAAAATTATAAAATTCGGGCGCGGAAGCAAATATTTATATGATTTTTTACAAAAATAAAGTTAGAATTTACCTTTTCTTGATGAATACGTTGTATATTGTAAGCTACATGGGCTAGATTCTAGAATACCTACCACACATGAAGTAGCAATTTTCTTGTTGCAATGTTTTCTTTTAGCTAAAATATGATGAAGAATTATAAAATTCGGGCGTGGAAGCAAAAATTTATATGATTTTTTACAAAAATAAAGTTAGATTTTACCTATTCGTGATGAATACGTAGAATATTGTAAGCTACATGGGCTGGATTCTAGAATACCAACCACACTTGTAATAGCAATTTTCTTTTTGCAATGTCTTCATTTAGCTAAAATATGACAAAAAAATTTAAAATACGAGCGCGGAAGCAAATATTTATATCATTTTTTACAAAAATAAATCTAGATTTTACCTTTTCTTGATGAATACGTTGTATATTGTTAGCTACATGGGCTAGACTCTAGTTTACCTACCACACTTGAAATAGCAATTTTTTTGTTGCAATGTTCTCTTTTAGCTAAAATATGATGAAGAATTATAAAATTCGGGCGCGGAAGCAACTATTTATATGATTTATTACAAAATTAAAATCAGATTTCACCTATTCTTGAAATGGATATTTTTGTAAAAACATTCATATTCATGCTTAAGGATCTATACTATGGATAATATTAGCATTGGATATGCAAAAGTGACCATAACGTGGTACCATTTAGATAATAATCATTCAATTTTCGAGTGTCATTTTAATGAATACGTTGTATATTGTATGCTACATGGGCTGGATTCTAAAATACCTACCACATTGAAATAGCAATATTCTTGTTGCAATGTTTTCTTTTAGCTAAAATATGATGAAGAATTATAAAATTCGGGCGCGGAAGCAAATATTTATATGAATTTTTACAAAAATAATGTCCGATTTTACCTATTCTTGAAATGGATATTTTTGTAAAAACATTCATATTCATCTATACTATGGATAGTTTTAGCATTAGACATGCAAAAGTGACCAAAATGTGGTACCAATCAGATAATAAACATTCAATGTTCGTGTGCCATTTTAATGAATACGTTGTATATTGTAAGCTACATGGGCTGGATCCTAGAATAACTACCACACTTGAAATAGCAATTTTCTTGTTACAATGTTTACTTTCAGCTAAAATATCATGATGAATTATAAAATTCGGGCGCGAAAGCAAATATTCAAAATATTTTTTATAAATATAAAGTCAGATTTTACCTTTTCTTGATGAATACGTTGTATATTGTAAGCTACATCGGCTGGATTCTAGAATACCTACCACACTTGAAATAGCAATTTTCTTGTTGCAATGTTTACTTTTAGCTAAAATATTATGAATAATTATAAAATTTGGGCGCGGAAGCAAATATTTATATGATTCATATTCATGCTTTAGGATCTATACTACGGTTAATATTAGCATTGGACATGCAAAAGTGACCATAACGTGGCACCATTTAGATAATAAACATTCAATTTTCGAGTGTCATTTTAATGAATACGTTGCATATTGTAAGCTACATGGGCTGGATTCTAGACTACCTACCACACTTGAAATTACAATATTCTTGTTGCAATGTTTTCTTTTAGCTAAAATATGATAAAGAATTATAAAATTCGGGCGCAGAAGCAAATATTTATATGAATTTTACAAAAATAAAGTCAGATTTTACCTTTTCTTGATGAATACGTTGTATATTGTAAGCTACATCGGCTGGATTCTAGAATACCTACCACACTTGAAATAGCAATTTTCTTTTTGCAATGTTTACTTTTAGCTAAAATATGATGAATAATTATAAAATTCGAGCGCGGAAGCAAATATTTATATGATTTTTTACAAAAGTAAAGTCAGATTTTACCTATTCTTGATGAATACGTTGTATATTGTAAGCTCCATGGGCTGGATTCTAGAATACCTACCACACTTGTAATAGCAATTTTCTTGTTGCAATTTTTTTTAGCTAAAATATTATAAAAAAAAATAAAATTCGGGCGCGGAAGGAAATATTTATATAATATTTTACAAAAATAAATCCAGATTTTACCTTTTCTTGATAAATACGTTGTATATTGTTAGCTACATGGGCTGGATTCTAGTTTACCTACCACACTTGAAATAGCAATTTTTTTGTTACAATGTTCTCTTTTAGCTAAAATATGATGAAGAATTATAAATTTTGGGCGCGGAAGCAACTATTTATATGATTTATTACAAAATTAAAATCAGATTTTACATATTCTTGAAATGGATATTTTTGTAAAAACATTCATATTCATGCTTAAGGATCTATACTATGGATAATATTAGCATTGGACGTGCAAAAGTGAGCATAACGTGGTACCATTTAGATAAACATTCAATTTTCTAGTGTCATTTTAATGAATACGTTGTATATTGTAAGCTACATGGGCTGGATTCTAAAATACCTACCACATTGAAATAGCAATATTCTTGTTGCAATGTTTTCTTTTAGCTAAAATATGATGACGAATTATAAAATTCGGGCGCGGAAGCAAATATTTATATGAATTTTTACAAAAATAAAGTCAGATTGTACCTATTCTTGATGATTACGTTGTTTATTGTAAGCTCCATGGGCTGGATTCTAGAATACCTACCACACATGTAATTTCGATTTTCTAGTTGCAATGTTTTCTTTTCGCTAAAATATGATTAAAAATTATAAAATTCGGGCGCGGAAGCAAATATTTATATGATTTTTTACAAAAATAAAGTTAGATTTTACGTTTTCTTGATGAATACGTTGTATATTGTAAGCTACATGGGCTGGATTCTAGAATACCTACCACACATGAAATAGCAATATTCTTGTTGCAATGTTTTCTTTTAGCTAAAATATGATGAAGAATTATAAAATTCGGGCGCGGAAGCAAATATTTATATGATTTTTTACAAAAATAAAGTTATATTTTACCTATTCTTGATGAATACGTAGAATATTGTAAGCTACATGGGCTGGATTCTAGAATACCTACCACACTTGATATAGCAATTTTCTTGTTGCAATGTTTTCTTTTAGCTTAAATATGATGAAGAATTATAAAATTCGGGCGCGGAAGCAAATATTTATATGATTTTTTACAAAAATAAAGTTAGATTTTACCTATTCTTGATGAATACGTAGAATATTGTAAGCTACATGGGCTGGATTCTAGAATACCTACCACACTTGAAATAGCAATTTTCTTATTGCAATGTTTTCTTTTAGCTGAAATATGATGAAGAATTATAAAATTTGGACATGGAAGCAAATATTTATATGATATTTTACAAAAATAAAGTCAGATTTTACCTTTTCTTGATGAATACGTTGTATATTGTAAGCTCCATGGGTTGGATTCTAGAATACCAACCACACTTGTAATAGCAATTTTCTTTATGCAATGTTTTCATTTAGCTAAAATATGACAAAAAAATTTAAAATACGGGCGCGGAAGCAAATATTTATATGATTTTCTACAAAAATAAATTCAGATTTTACCTTTTCTTGATGAATACGTTGTATATTGTTAGCTACATGAGCTGGATTCTAGATTACCTACCACACTTGAAATTGCAATATTCTTGTTGCAATGTTTTCTTTTAGCTAAAATATGATGAAGAATTATAAAATTCGGGCGCAGAAGCAAATATTTATATGAATTTTTACAAAAATAAAGTCAGATTTTACCTATTCTTGATGAATACGTTGTATATTTTAAGCTCCATGGGCTAGATTCTAGAATACCTACCACACATGTAAAAGCGATTTTCTAGGTGCAATGTATTCTTTTCGTTAAAATATGATGAAAAATTATGAAATTCGGGCGTGGAAGCAAATATTTATATGATTATTTACAAAAATAAAGTCAGATTTTACCTATTCTTGATGAATACGTTGTATATTGTAATCTACATGGGCTGGATTCTACAATACCTACCACACTTGAAATAGCAATTTTCTTGTTGCAATGTTTTCATTTAGCTAGAATATGATGAAGAATTATCAAATTCGGGCGCGGAAGCAAATTTTTATTTAATTTTTTACAAAAATAAAGTCAGATTTTACCTATTCTTGATGAATACGTTGTATATTGTAAGCTACATGGGCTGGGTTCTAGAATACCTACCACACTTGAAATAGCAATTTTCTTGTTGCATTGTTTTCTTTTAGCAAAAATATGATGAAGAATTATAAAATTCGGCCTCTGAAGCAAATACTTTACCTATTCTTGATGAATACGTTGTATAATGTAAGCTACATGGGCTGGATTCTGGAATACTTACCACACTTGAAATAGCAATTTTCTTGATGCAATGTTTTCTTTTAGCTAAAATATGATAAAGAATAATAAAATTCGGGCGCGGAAGCAAATATTTATATGATTTTTTACAAAAATAAAGTCAGATTTTACCTATTCTTGAAATGGATATTTTTGTTAAAACATTAATATTCATGCTTTAGGATCTATACTATGGATAACCTTAGCATTTGACATGCAAAAGTGACCATAATGTGGTACCAATCAGATAATAAACATTCAATTTTCGGGTGTCATTTTAATGAATACGTTGTATATTGTAAGCTACATGGGCTGGATTCTAGAATGCCTACCACACTTGAAATAGCAATTTTCTTGTTGCAATGTTTTCTTTTAGCCAAAATATGATGAAAAATTATAAAATTCGGGCGCGGAAGCAAAGATTTATATGATTTTTTACAAAAATAAAGTCAGATTTTACTTTTCTTGATGAATACGTTGTATATTGTGAGCTACATAGGTTGGATTCTAGAACACCTACCACACTTGAAATAGCAATTTTCTTGTTGAAATGTTTTCTTTTCGCTAAAATATGATGAAGAATTATAAAATTCGGGCGCGGAAGCAAATATTTATATGATTTTTTACAAAAATAAAGTCAGATTTTACCTATTCTTGAAATGGATATTTTTGTTAAAACATTCATATTCATGCTTTAGGATCTATACTTTGGATAACCTTAGCATTGGATATGCAAAAGTGACCATAATGTGGTACCAATCAGATAATAAACATTCAATTTTCAGGTGTCATTTTAATGAATACGTTGTATATTGTAAGCTACATGGGCTGGATTCTAGAATATCTACCACACTTGAAATAGCAATTTTCTTGTTGCAATGTTTTCTTTTAGCTAAAATATGATGAAAAATTATGAAATTCGGGCGTGGAAGCAAATATTTATATGATTATTTACAAAAATAAAGTCAGATTTTACCTATTCTTGATGAATACGTTGTATATTGTAATCTACATGGGCTGGATTCTACAATACCTACCACACTTGAAATAGCAATTTTCTTGTTGCAATGTTTTCATTTAGCTAGAATATGATGAAGAATTATCAAATTCGGGCGCGGAAGCAAATATTTATTTAATTTTTTACAAAAATAAAGTCAGATTTTACCTATTCTTGATGAATACGTTGTATATTGTAAGCTACATGGGCTGGGTTCTAGAATACCTACCACACTTGAAATAGCAATTTTCTTGTTGCATTGTTTTTTTTAGCAAAAATATGATGAAGAATTATAAAATTCGGCCTCTGAAGCAAATACTTTACCTATTCTTGATGAATACGTTGTATAATGTAAGCTACATGGGCTGGATTCTAGAATACTTACCACACTTGAAATAGCAATTTTCTTGATGCAATGTTTTCTTTTAGCTAAAATATGATAAAGAATAATAAAATTCGGGCGCGGAAGCAAATATTTATATGATTTTTTACAAAAATAAAGTCAGATTTTACCTATTCTTGAAATGGATATTTTTGTTAAAACATTAATATTCATGCTTTAGGATCTATACTATGGATAACCTTAGCATTTGACATGCAAAAGTGACCATAATGTGGTACCAATCAGATAATAAACATTCAATTTTCGGGTGTCATTTTAATGAATACGTTGTATATTGTAAGCTACATGGGCTGGATTCTAGAATGCCTACCACACTTGAAATAGCAATTTTCATGTTGCAATGTTTTCTTTTAGCCAAAATATGATGAAAAATTATAAAATTCCGGCGCGGAAGCAAAGATTTATATGATTTTTTACAAAAATAAAGTCAGATTTCACTTTTCTTGATGAATACGTTGTATATTGTGAGCTACATAGGTTGGATTCTAGAACACCTACCACACTTTAAATAGCAATTTTCTTGTTGAAATGTTTTCTTTTCGCTAAAATATGATGAAGAATTATAAAATTCGGGCGCGGAAGCAAATATTTATATGATTTTTTACAAAAATAAAGTCAGATTTTACCTATTCTTGAAATGGATATTTTTGTTAAAACATTAATATTCATGCTTTAGGATCTATACTATGGATAACCTTAGCATTTGACATGCAAAAGTGACCATAATGTGGTACCAATCAGATAATAAACATTCAATTTTCGGGTGTCATTTTAATGAATACGTTGTATATTGTAAGCTACATGGGCTGGATTCTAGAATGCCTACCACACTTGAAATAGCAATTTTCTTGTTGCAATGTTTTCTTTTAGCCAAAATATGATGAAAAATTATAAAATTCGGGCGCGGAAGCAAAGATTTATATATTTCACAAAAATAAAGTCAGATTTTTCCTATTCTTGATGAATACGTTGTATATTGTAAGGTATATGCGCTGGATTTTAGAATACCTACCACACCCTAAATAAGAATTTTCTTGTTTCAATGTTTTCTTTTAGCTAAAATATGATGAAAAATTATAAAATACGGGCGCGAAAGCAAATATTTATATGATTTTTTACAAAAATATAGTCAGATTTTACCTATTCTTGATGAATACATTGTATATTGTACGATACATATATATATATATATATATATATATATATATATATATATATATATTATTTATTTATTTATTTATTTAATTTACAACTATCCTAACAGGGCAAGCCCAATAGAGGATAGCAATAAGAACATTAACACATAGCAAATATACAAAAAAATATTAAACTGACAGAGAAAAAATAAAAAATAGAAAAACAATTAAGTCTTGTTGAGTAATTTCAAAAGTGACTTAAAATTTAAGAAGAAATTATCTATGCTAGAATATTTAGTATTATATAAGGCACACATGCGATATAAAGGAGATGAGATGAGAAGATTGGTGCGACAGAGTGGAATATAGAAAACGAATGATGATCGAGTGGAGATAGCACGGACATGAAAATTAAGGAAAGACAGGCAATTGGGGTCATCAATGCGATTGTTAATAAGGTTGTAGAGGTGAATAATGGCGAAGTTCTCACGGCGTTGGAAGAGGCTTTTAATATTAAACATATGGCATAGATTAGGATAAGGAAGATTTCGGTTGGGGTAGATAAGATGAAGTTTGAAATATAAATATTTGAGAAATTTTTTTTGAAGAGATTCCAGATTTTGGTGTACTTCATAGATTGCGTTCCAGATAATGTTGCAAAACTCTAGTTTAGAGTGGACATAGGCATAATAGAGAACTAAAATTGCTGAAATATTATGAAAATCCTTAGTGTTACTAATCACGAAACTCAACATACGAGCTGCAGAGTTACGAATATCACGAATGTGGTCCGTGAGGGTAAGTTTAGGATCAAATTTCACACCAAGATCCATGATAGTTTTAGTATTCGAATTTAATTGGCGACATTTTCCTACAAAAGGACATAACTGAACATTTACTTAGGTTAAGATGAAGTTTATTATTAGTGCACCAAGATGATAATTTGTCCAAGTCTTGTTGAAGAAGAAGGCAATCTCTAATCGTCGAGATGGAATGGAAAATTTTGAGATCATCCGCAAAGAGTAATTTAAGACAATGTAAGGAATTTTAGATGTCATTTATGAAAAGAAGGAAAAGTAAAGGACCGAGATGTGAGCCTTGGGGAACGCCAGAGGTGGCAAAGTAACTGAGAGAGTTGGAACCATGAAAGTTGACAAATAACTCACGTCCATAAAGGTAGGAAGATATTAGTTTAATTAAGGAGAAGGAAAAAGAAAAAGATTCAAGTTTACTGGTTAAGATGTTGTGATCCAGTCTGTCAAAGGCTTTAGAGAAGTCGGTGTATATACAATCTACTTGACCACAGGAATCAAGAATGGAGGAAACTTTCTGCCTGAAAAACATCAGATTAGTAATTGTGGAACGCTTACCAATGAAGCCATGTTGACAAGGCGAGATGAGATGTCTTACTGCAGGATAAATATTGTTATATATCACCTTCTCAAAAACTTTGCTAAAACTGGACACTATGGCTATAGGACGGTAATTGCATACTGCCGAAGCGTCACCAGATTTAAGGATGGGAGTTATACGAGTCAATTTCCAGATATTGGGGAAAGTATTTGTTTTGAGGGATAGGTTGAAGATGAAGTAAAGAGCTTTGGAAAGAGGATGAGCACAGTCTTTGATCAACAGGCTGGGAATGAGGTCAGGGCCACAAGAGAGAGAAGATTTATGAGACTTAATGGATGATTTAATTTCACGAATGCTTATATGATCAAGACAGATGGGAGGGTATGACAGAGTTGAGGATGAAAATGAAGTTGAAGAAGTAGTAGTAGGGGAAGAGGAAAGAAGATAAGTAGATTGAAAAAAGGAAGCGAAAGCATTAGATATATCATTAGGTTTAGATGAAATGGTGTTGTTATAGACGAAAGAGTTAGAGTAGCTAGATATTTTTTTCTTAGAGTTGACATAATTCCAAAAATTTTTAGGATCCGACTTAATTGCGTTTTCACTGGATTTCACATAGTCAGCGTATGTTTTTTTTATGAGAGATTTTACTTCAGATCTTAATAATTTAAATTTAGTAATATACGACTGATTATGAGGAAACCGATTGAATAACTTTCTGGCGCGAATCTTAGCCTTGAGTTTCCGAATGATAGTCTTATTAAACCAGGGTGGGTAGTTGCTACCATTGGTAATTTTAGTGGGAACACATAAGTCTATAAAAGAATATAATTTAGAATACAAAAACTCACAGGCAAGATTAACGTCAGAAAATTCCTCAAGATAATTCCAATTATAATTACCAATAAGTTCATACAGTTTCACAAAATTTGCTTTTTTAAAATCATGTTTAACAGATGGTAAAGTCTTAGGATTCGGGTAATGTGCAAAGTTGAGATCTAGAGTGATAGTAAGTGCAGGGTGATGAAGGGGATAGTCTATATCAAACACCAGATCAGTAGCCCGTGGGACATTACACTGACTGTTACAAATAACTAAATCTAATAACCTATTATTAGCGTTTCTTACATTGTTGATCTGACTTGCATTAAAAAATTCAAGTAACAAATTTAGTTTATTAACTTTGGGAGAATCTGAGTTTAATGTTAATTCGGGGATATTAAAATTACCACAAATTAAGAAATTGCTGTTATTTAAGACTGGGAGATGTTCAAAAAAATGGTTAACCGCAATATATGAACTCACAGGTGAAGCTGGTGGCATATATACAGTAAATACATAAAGATTAGAATTAACAGTTGGTATTTTTGCACAGACAATGTTAACGTTAACGGGTAAAATGTCAGTATAATCAGTGAGATCAACTGCAGAGGATGAAAGATGATTTTTGATCAGTATAAGAACACCTCCTCCCCTAGTAAGACGGCATGCAGTGAAATCTCGGTCGCACCTGTACACACTGAACGAGTCTGAACCAAGTTCGGCGTTGTAAACACTGCCGGTGAGCCATGTTTCAGTGAGTGCGATGACATCGTAGTCGATTGATGAATGAGTGGACTGCAGATGACCCAGTTTGGAGTTGAGACCTTGGATATTCTGGTAGAAAATGGTAAGTCGGCGCTGGGGGTTTGGGGAACTTGAAGTGATGGGTGATTGCTATTGTGATCCAACAATATTGGCTTTAAAACGTTTCAGAATATCAATGTATGTGTGGCAATTTTTATCCCATACATCATGAGATATATCGAGTTTGGTTTTGTGGATTTCATTAAATTTAATACAGTTGATACACTTGGATTCCTTGGATGGACAGACTTTGGCCTCATGGTTGCCAGTGCATTTACCACAAACTTGGTCAGATTTGACACATTGTTTAGATGTGTGATGAAAACCACAACATTTGAAACACCTGCGTAGTTCGATAGCATCATAGATAGCACACATGTCAAAGCCAATAAATATTTTCTGAGCCTTAAGTAATAAGTTGTATGTTGTCACGTCGGTTTGGATGAGAGCTTGGTAGATACGAGAATTGCGCTTAGTAGGACTAACATCAAGTACATCACATGTATAACCAGACAGAAATAAGGACTTATTTTGGTGGAGAAGATGGTCCGCGAAGGTCTCTTTGGTGAAGGACTCAGACATACCAAAAATACGTATCCTTGGATGTAGGGCAGGTAATTGTTTGACTTCATACTTGCTTTTTAGGTTGTCACTTATGATGTCTTTGAGCTTGTCGGATTGTTCGGAGCTAATGATGAGTGCACCTTTACTGATCTGTCGGACTGAGTTGATTGTGATGTTTGAGGCAACAGGGTTGGCAGATTTGAACAGATCTGATTTGGTCACTGAAGATGATTGAGACGCATCTTTGGGTTTCAACAATACTGGTGGCTTGCGAGTGGATTTGGCTGCAACTGCGAAGGAGATGTCACCGCATGACGACGACGGGTGAGTGTTGCTATTTGTACTTTGCAGTTTAGAATTAATATCCTCTTGGATAGCGGACTTTAGATTGGATAGATTGGAGGAGATAATGGAGCTAATCTCATCTTTTAGGCTGGATAATACTTGATTAGTAATGGATGTTTCGAGGCTAGTAAGTTTGTCATGCATATCTTTGAAAAGACTCTTGATGTCGATATCCTTACTACGATCTATTATGATACAATTCACTTTGCAGGTAGGACACCAGAAGAAGAGAGACTTAGATTTATCTAAGATGCGACCTTCATCATCAGTGAAATAGATACACCCTGGATGAAACCATTGACCACAGGTACCTTCACACCCTATGAGATTGTCAGATTTCCGCTTGCACTTCGCGCACTTACACTTTGTTCGTCGCGGGAGAACAAAAACAGAGAGGTCAGTGACACTTAGATTTAATTAGACAGGCGAAATTCTGCACAAAGTGGAATGACAAAATTTTGTAAGAAGGTGATCAACTTTATGTACAAAAACTAAATATTTAGACCACAACGAAGTTAACGATGAAAAGGTTATTATCACTGAATCACTTGTAACGAGATGCACAAAATGATAAGGAACACAAGCTATTTTAGTTAGAGAAACTAGTAAAATACAACTTTTATATAGAGCACACGTAAAAACGTCCGAACTATCCAAATATTCTTTTCAGAGATTATATATATATATATATATATATATATATATATATATATATATATATGTATATATATATATATATATATATATATATATATATAGATATATATATAAAAAAAATATGATGAAGAATTATAAAATTCGGGCGCGGAAGCAAATATTTATATGATTATTTACAAAAATAAAGTCAGATTTAACCTATTCTTGATGAAAACGTTGTATATTGTAAGCTACATGGGCTGTATTCTAGAATACCTACCACACTTGAAATAGCAATTTTCTTGTTGAAATATTTTCTTTTAGCTAAAATATGATGAAAAATTATAAAATTCGAGCGCGGAAGCAAGAATTTATGTGATTTTTTACAAAAATAAAAGTCAGTTTTTACCTATTCTTAAAATGGATATTTTTGTTAAAATATTCTTATTAATGCTTTAGGATCTATACTATGGCAAATTTTAGCATTGGACATACAAAAGTGACCATAACGTCGTACCAATCAGATAATAAACATTCAATTTTTAGGTGTCATTTTAATGAATACGTTGTATATTGTAAGCTACATGAGCTGGATTCTAGAATACCTACCACTCTTGAAATAGCAATTTTCTTGTTGCAATGTATTCTTTTAGCTAAAATATGATAAAGAATTAAAAAATTCGGGCGCGAAGGCATATATTTATATGATATTTACAAAAATAAAGTCATATTTTACCTATTCTTGATAAATACGTTGTATATTGTAAGCTACATGGGCTGGATTCTAGAATACCTACCACACTTGAAATAGCAATTTTCTTGTTGCAATATTTTCTTTTAGCTAAAATATGATGGAAAATTATAAAATTCGGGCGCGGAAGCAAGTATTTATATGATTTTTTACAAAAATAAAGTCAGTTTTTACCTATTCTTTTAATGGATAGTTTTGTTAAAATATTCTTATTCATGCTTTAGGATCTATACTATGGATAATTTTAGCATTGGACATGCAATAGTGACCATAACGTCGTACCAATCAGATAACAAACATTCAATTTTTGGGTGTCATTTTAATGAATACGTTGTATATTGTAAGCTAAATGGGCTGGATTCTAGAATACCTACCACACTTGAAATAGCAATTTTCTTGTTGCGATGTATTCTTTTAGCTAAAATATGATAAAGAATTATAAAATTCGGGCGCGAAAGCATATATTTATATGATTTTGTACAAAAATAAAGCCAGATTTTACCTTTTCTTGATGAATACGTTGTATATTGTAAGCTACATTGGCTGGTTTCTTTAATACCTACCACACTTATAATAGCAATTTTCTTGTTGCAATGTTTTCTTTTAGCTAAAATATAATAAAGAATTATAAAATTTGGGCGCGGAAGAAAATATTTATATGATTTTCTACAAAAATAAAATTAGATTTTACCTATTCTTTAAATTGATATTTTTGTTAAAACATTCATATTCATGCTTTAGGATCTATACCATGGATAATTTTAGCATTGGACATGCAAAAGTGACCATAACGTGGTACCAATCAGATAATAAACATTTAATTTTCGGGTGTCATTTTAATGAATACGTTGTATATTGTAAGCTACATGGGCTGGATTCTAGAATACCTACCACACTTGAAACAGCAATTTTCTTGTTGCAATATTTTCTTTTAGCTAAAATATGATGAAAAATTATAAAATTCGGGCGCGGAAGCAAGTATTTATATGATTTTTTACACAAATAGAGTCAGATTTTACCTATTCTTGAAATAGATATTTTTGTTAAAAAATTTATATTCATGCTTTAGGATCTATACTATGGGTAATTTTATCATTGGACATGCAAAAGATACCATAACGTAGTACCAATCAGATAATAAAAATTAAATTTTCGGGTGTCATTTTAATGAATACGTTGGATATTGTAAGCTATATGGGCTGGATGTAGTATACCTACTACTCTTGAAATAGCAATTTTCTTGTTGCAATGTTTTCTTTTAGCTAAAATAAGATTTATAAAAGTCGGGCGCGGAAGCAAATATTTATATGATTTTTTACAAAAATAAAGTTAGATTTTACGTTTTCTTGATGAATACGTTGTATATTGTAAGCTACATGGGCTGGATTCTAGAATACCTACCACACATGAAATAGCAATATTCTTGTTGCAATGTTTTCTTTTAGCTAAAATATGATGAAGAATTATAAAATTCGGGCGCGGAAGCAAATATTTATATGATTTTTTACAAAAATAAAGTTATATTTTACCTATTCTTGATGAATACGTAGAATATTGTAAGCTACATGGGCTGCATTCTAGAATATCTACCACACTTGAAATAGGAATTTTCTGTTGCAATGTTTTCATTTAGCTTAAATATGATGAAGAATTATAAAATATGGGCGCGGAAGCAAATATTTATATGATTTTTTACAAAAATAAAGTCAGATTTTACCTATTCTTGATATATATGTTGTATATTGTAAGCTACATGGGCTGCATTCTAGAATACCTACCACTCTTGGAATAGCAATTTTCTTGTTGCAATGTATTCTTTTAGGTAAAATATGATAAAGAATTATAAAATTCGGGCGCGAAAGCATATATTTATATGATTTTTTACAAAAATAAAGTCAGATTTTACCTATTCTTGATGAATACGTTGTATATTGTAAGCTACATGGGCTGGATTCTAGAATACCTACCACATTTGAAATAGCAATTTTCTTGTTGCAATGTTTTCTTTTAGCTAAAATATGATGAAAAATTATAAAATTCGGGCGTGGAAGCAAATATTTATATGATTTTTTACAAAAATAAAGTCAAATTTTACCTATTCTTAATGAAAACGTTGTATATTGTAAGCTACATGGGCTGGAATCTAGAATACCTACCACACTTGAAATAGCAATTTTCTTGTTGCAATATTTTCTTTTAGCTCAAATATAATGAAAAATTATATAATTCGGGCGCGGAAGCAAGTATTTATATGATTTTTTACAAAAATAAAGTCGGTTTTTCCTATTCTTATAATGGATATTTTTGTTAAAATATTCTTATCCATGCTTTAGGATCTATACTATGGATAATTTTAGCATTGGAAATGCAATAGTGACCATAACGTCGTACCAATCAGATAATAAACATTCAATTTTTGGGTGTCATTATAATGAATACGTTGTATATTGTAAGCTACATGGACTGGATTCTAGAATACCTACCACACTTGAAATAGCAATTTTCTTGTTGCAATGTATTCTTTTAGCTAAAATATGATAAAGAATTATAAAATTCGGGCGCGAAAGCATATATTTATATGATTTTTTACAAAAATAAAGTCAGAGTTTACCTATTCTTGACGAATACGTTGTATATTGTAAGCTACAAGGGCTAGATTCTAGAATACCAACAACACTTGAAATAGCAATTTTCTTGTTGCAATATTTTCTTTTAACTAAAATATGATGAAGAATTATAAAATTCGTGCGCGGAACCAAATATTTATCTGATTTTTCACAAAAATAAAGTCAGATTTTACCTATCCTTGATGAATACGTTGTATATTGTAAGCTACATGAGCTGGATTCTAGAATACCTACTACACATGAAATAGTAATTATCTTGTTGCAATGTTTTCTGCTAGGTAAAATATGATAAAAAATTATAAAATTCAGGCGCGGAAGCAAATATTTATATAATTTTTTACTAAAATAAAGTCAGATTTTACCTTTTCTTGATAAATACGTTGTATATTGTAAGCTACATGGGCTGGATTCTAGAATACCTACTACACTTGAAATAGTAATTTTCTTGATGTAATGTTTTCTTTTAGCTAAAATATGATGAAAAATTATAAAATTCGGGGGCGGAAGCAAATATTTATATGATTTTGTAAAAAAATAAAGCCAGATTTTCCCTTTTCTTGATGAATACGTTGGATATTGTAAGCTACATGGGCTGGTTTTTAGAATACCTACCACACTTATAGTAGCAATTATCTTGTTGCAATGTTTTCTTTTAGCTAAAATATGATGAAGAATTTTAAAATTCGGGCGCGGAAGCAAATATTTATATGATTTTTTACAAAAATAAAGTCAGATTTTACCTATTCTTGATGAATACGTTGTATATTGTAAACTACAAGGGCTGGATTTTAGAATACCTACAACACTTGAAATAGTAATTTTCTTGTTGCAATGTTTTCATTTAGCTAAAATATGATGAAAAATTATAAAATTCGGGCGCGGAAGCAAATATGTATATGATTTTTTACAAAAAAAAAACAGATTTTACCTTTTCTTGATGAATACGTTGTATATTGTAAGCTACATGGGTTGGAGTCTAGAATACCTACCACACTTGAAATAGCAATGTTCTTGTTGAAATATTTTCTTTTAGCTAAAATATGATGAAGAAATATAAAATTCGGGCGCGGAAGCAAATATTTATATGATTTTTTATAAAAATAAAGTCAGATTTTACCTATTCTTGATCAATACGTTGTATATTGTAAGCTACATAGGCTGGAATCTTGAATACCTACCACACTTCAAATAGCAATTTTCTTGTTGCAATGTTTTCTTTTAGAAAAAATATGATGAAAAATTATAAAAGTCGGGCGCGGAAGCAAATATGTATATGATTTTTTACAAAAAGAAAGTCAGATTTTACCATTTCTCGTTGAATACGTTGTATATTGTAAGCTACATGGGCTGGATTCTAGAATACCTACCACACTTGAAATAGCAATTTTAGTAGTATAGCTAGTATCGTTCTGGCGCACTTCCGGTGTTCTCGATGACCGTGGTCATCCACATCGACCATTCTTCAGCTGAAGACATCCGGTATGTTAGTTCTTCACGTACTTATTGCACAACCCTTTCGAATCCGAACCCCTTCGATGCTTCACCCCCGTCACTCTTCACTTCAACCCCTCGTCCCCTTTAGGGGTGCACTCTTCACTTCAACCCTTGTCTTCTTTAGGTGTGCACTCTTTACTTCAACCCCTCGTCCTCTTTAGGGGTTCACTCTCCACTTTGGTTTGTAGTGCCCCCTGGGATGCAGTCTCCACTTCAGTTTGTAGTGCCCATGGGGGTGCAGTCTCCACTTTAGAATGGAGTGCCTATAGGGAGCACTCTTTACTTCAGTTGGGAGTGCCTATGGGGGTTCATTTTCCACTTCAGTTAGGAGTGCCTATGGGGGTGCACTCTCCACTTCAGTTATGAGTGCCTTTTGTGGGGGTGCACTCTCCACTTTAGTTAGAAGTGCCTTTTGTGGGGGTGCATTCTCCACTTCACTCCACTTTAGTTGGCAGTCCCTAGGTTAAGAATCTGGATCCGGGATCTATTTCAGCGCGCGCGCGAAATATGAATTTTTGTGATTTTTGATCTGGGATCTGGGTTCTGGGTCTGGAATCTGGAATATGAATTTTTATGATTTTTGATCTGGGATCTGGATCTAGGTCTGGGATCTGGATCTGGGTCTGGGATCTGGATCTGGATCTGGATCTGGATATGGATCTGGGAATCTGTTTGTATATATTATACTATGATTTATGGTAAATACTGGGGGTGAGTTTGAATAAATGAAAAAAATACATTTTATATATTTATTTATTTGAGTAAAAACAGTATTATAAATATCTTAAAAACAACAATTACAATTATTCATATTTGTACACAAATTTAATTTGGTTATTATATATGTAACACATTTACATCGACAATAACAGAAAGATTTACATAATATGCATGCCATTCCATCAACTTGTACTTTAGGTATAGGGAAACATTTTAGTTCACAACAATATTCCTCGTTTGTGGTAACTTCTGTGTTGGCAGCTGAGGTGGTTGCAGTGGCCATGTTGTTTGTTTGATTATGAATAAATTCACATGAATAATTATATTTTTGATGTTCTTTTAAAGGGTCATCTCCATGTATCCAGTTGTATAGTTCAATAGTACAGAAAGCACAGCGGACGATGTCAAGAAAGCCTATGTAATAGAATCCAGCTTTTGCTAGATGTATTGGATTTATGAATTTATTTGGCCAGCTGTTAAATGTAGCCAAACGTGCTTCTTCATTTGTCATATCATTTTTGATTTGATGTAGAATCTGCATAGCCTGTACAAATAAGAAATAAAATAGTTATTAATAAATACAACGTAAATATATAAATACTTTGAAATTTAGTTTGTTAATCAATTGTAAAATCTAAAAATAATAATAATAATAATAATAAAAAAATAAAAATAATAAGAATTTTAAATTATATTTACTTCGTAACTTAGCTTATTGTACGGTGTAATTTGCATTCTGGCTGTTGTGGACTACTGTGTGTTTTAAATACTGAGTTTGTTTTATATACTACAAAATGTTGTGTATTAATCAGTAGAAAAATATAATTAACCATATTTTTTCTATAAATATGTTATGAAAAACCATGAATTCCTGTATACAAGTTAGTTGGGAACACGTGTTAATCAGTAAAAAACTAATGAACCACATACAAGTTGATATTTCATAAAATTATCAAAACCATGAATTCCTGTTTTTAAAACTTAGTTTGATAGAGAGAAAAAATAATGAACCACATACAAGTTGATATTTCATTATATTTTAGATTATGCATATATAAACTTATAAAAGCAAATTCCAGTATATTTGATTACCAGTCGTAGCAGCTGAACGAAGAGATTCGTTTGTTACAGTTCTACAAACATACTTAAGGTATTTTTTATGATTTTATTCTATTACAAACATACTTAAGTTATACATTTTTTGTTTGTTTAGGAAATAAAACGATTACTCGTCATAGCAGCTGAACGGGGAGATTCAATCATACTTAAGGTATTTTTTATTATTTTTATTCTATTACATAAACACTTAAGTTATATATTTTTTTTTTTTGTTTAGAACATAAAACGAATCATGAAGTATATTGTAGATGTTCAAGGATTCTACATAAAGGAGTTTATATTAAAAAAAATTACAATAATGTGCGAAGACAATAACTTAGAACATTTTATATTACTTCCACCATATCCGTGGACAAATTTAAATTCAAAAGAAAAACAAAATGTGTTTTGGTTGAAAAAGAATTTTCATGGAATGGATTGGCATGATGGATATGTCAATTATTTTGAATTTATGAATTACATATTACCCAACATATTAAAGAATGCCACAACAATATACGTTAAAGGTGATCAGAAAAAAAAATTTCTATCATCTTTAAATTTAAATATCCATATAATTGATATGGATGACGCACCATCACTACTTAATTGTAAAGTGGAACAACAAAAATGTCTATTCCATACAAAGAATAATGTATGCTCAACAAAAAATGTATACAAAATACTTAATTATTTGAGGTATAATAAAATGTTTTAATAATATACATTTGTTTTATTTATTAACCCTTTATTAAATCCTTTTATTTGAACATATAAATAAACATTGTGAGTGTAATGATTTGTTGTATTTCCTAAACAAAAAGTATGTATGTATGTAGACAATAAATAATGATTTGAAATGTAATAAATAGTTTTATTTCAACAGATATAATCATTCATTCAATATGAATGTAACAACAAGTGAACAATTACACTGTGATTCAGAGATGGAACCATTGTTACGTAAAAATCCTAATAGATTTGTAACATTACCAATTCAGTATCATGATATGTGGCTTATGTATAAGAAAGCTGAAGCTTCCTTCTGGGTAGCTGAAGAGGTTGATCTTTCAAAAGATTTACATGATTGGAATAATAAACTCAATAAAGATGAGAAATATTTTATTTCACATATATTAGCGTTTTTCGCAGCCTCAGATGGAATTGTGAATGAGAATCTTGTTGAAAGATTCAGCCATGAAGTACAAGTAACGGAAGCACGTTGCTTTTATGGTTTACAAATTGCAATTGAAAATATTCACTCTGAAATGTACAGTTTACTTATTGACACATACATTGAAAACTCTGAAGAGAAGCAATTTTTATTTAATGCAATAGAAACAATTCCATGTGTGAAGAAGAAGGCTGATTGGGCATTAAGATGGATATCAAGTACATCTACATTTGGTGAGAGAATTGTAGCTTTTGCAGCTGTTGAGGGAATATTTTTTTCGGGTAGTTTTGCTGCTATTTTTTGGTTAAAAAGTCGAGGATTAATGCCAGGACTAACATTCAGCAATGAACTAATATCACGTGATGAAGGTCTACATTGTGATTTTGCATGCTTAATGTTTAAACATTTACAACAGAGACCATCTTGTGAAAAAATTGTTGAAATTATCCGTGATGCAGTTACTATAGAACAAGAATTTCTTACAGAAACATTACCTGTACGTTTGTTAGGAATGAACTGTGAACTAATGAGTCAATATATTGAATTTGTTGCTGATAGATTACTCTTAGAGTTAGGATTTGAAAAGCTATATAATTCTAAAAATCCATTTAGTTTTATGGAGTTAATTTCACTAGAAGGTAAAACTAATTTTTTCGAAAAGAAAGTTGGTGAATATCAGAAATATGGAGTTATGAATAAGATTGATGGTGTTTTTAGAACAGATGTAGATTTTTAAAAATTCATAATAAATGTGTAATAATGGATAAAAATATTAAAAAAGTTTGTTTTAATGATAAAGTAATAGTACATTACCTTTATGTGTGGCAGTTTGCTTCACAGAATGCACGTAAAGGAAATTGGGAAATGTATTCACGTGATAGGGAAAGATTTCAACAAAGGATTAAGAAATTTGAATTATTATACAAAAATATTTTAAAATAAAATATTATAATATTTATTATGTGTATATATTTACAATAATTTTTTTTATTATGTATGTGTGTATAAATTTACAACTTAAAATATATTTTATCACTCTCCCATACTGTTGTATAGTTCGTTTTAATTTTCTTAGTTCTGTAACAAAAGAAGAAAAATAAATAAATAAATAAATAAAAAAAAACAAACAAAAATTTACTTATGCACGCAAATGGATGATGATACCCCATCATCATCATCATCATCATTGTTATCGTTTAAAGTCATTTGATGCATTCTTTTTGTTAATTTTTTTTCTTCCTCTTCTTCATCTTCTTTTCTTTTGATATTTGAAATATCTACTTCCATCATATCAACAATTGGAATTTTTTCCTCATCATAATCGTCATTGTATAATTTGACATTATCTATGATACTGAAAATTATTATAATTAATAAAATAATAACAATAACATAAACAAATTATTACCTATCAATACTGTCTTTGTTGACTGTTTCTAGAATTTTAAATATTTCCTCATCATCTTCTACTGATGTTATATTATTATGTATTATTACATCATCTTTAAATTTTAATATTTCTGTTTCGATTTTATTTAATTTTGAAAATATTTGTTCTTTAAAAATATTTTGTTCTTCATTATATTTCATTAAATCATTTTCTAGACGATCGAGTTTTGTGAAAATTTTTTTTAATAAATACATTTGTGCATCCATCTATTAAACATAAATATTTAAATTAAAATTTTGATATAAAGATAAAAGATTCTACTTACAGTTTTTTACACAAATCACACAAACACACACAGAATTTCTAGAACTGTAATGAGTAATAGGAGGAGAAAATTTGCACTTTTAAAGCAAATTATATCTCTTGTGGTTAGTGTTATCAGAGGCATGGAGTGGTGGAATAAACTTTTTTAAAGATTTTTTTACTTTAATATGTTATCAATGTACATAAATATTAAATTAGAAGACTAATTATTTGTAAAAATAGGTAGAAAACAGGTACAATAATGATTGAACACCGTTGCAGCATTTTATAAACTGATTTGACTTTCATAATAGAAAATATTATAATAACAGTCTAACAGTTAGACATCAACTGACTTCTATTTGTTTGTTTGTTTCTTTGGTAAATATATATATATATATATATATATATATATATATATATATATATATAGGAATTCAGGGTATAAGTTTATAAGTACATAAATATATTTAATAAAAACATTTATTTTTTAAAAAAAAGTAGTACATATCATTAAAAATTATATAAATGAGTTATTCTATGTAACAAATTTTTTAGTTGTTTAAATACACTTATTTTAGCACATTCTATATTAAACAAAGATAAATCAAATTGTCCTGCCTTTACAAGTTTATTGGTAAATTCATTAAACGAATAGTAATTTTTGTTTTTGAAAAAATAGATTAGCCCATCAATGTAACGAAATACTCCATCAATATTTGTAGGTATTTCTGGAAATTTCTTATAAACATATGAATTTTCTTTAATAGCTAAATTACATTCGTTTAATTCAGAACAAAATGTATTACTATAAAAAATAAATGTATGACCTTGATATGAATTGAATATACCTGTAATATTATTTATATTTGGTAAGGATATATAATTTTCTATTTCAAATGATGGAAACTTAATATTATAAATTTTATCTGCAACAATTACAATATTACCGTTTGGCCTCTGATAAATTGCTGAAATGTCACTAAAATTTTTAATAAACGGTATCCATGTTTTCAAATGAACAGGTTTGTAATTAAAAGTATTATCTAACAAATTTTTTATCCATACCCATTCATTATATATTATATATAAATTTTCTTTAATAACTAAAAATTTATTTAATTTTTCATTAATGTTGCAAATATTTGGTATTTTAGTGTCATCCTCCTCCTCCTCATCGTTCTTCGTTGTTTGTTTAGTAACAGGAGTAGTAGTAGTATACTGCATGATTTTTGTTGTATTTAATATTTTAGTAAAACGAGTACCATATAAACTCTGAATTATCTTTTGGTCTATATTACTTAATACAGGTGTATTATTATTATTATTATAAAGCACATTATAATTATATGTAGGATACATAATTGATTCTTCATCATATATGTGTCCTAAACCGATAGCATGACCAATTTCATGCACTGCAACTTTAAAAAATTTATAATAATCGTTATCTGAATAACGTAACTCATAATCCCAATTTTCATCTATGTCAAAATGAATTTCTATAGGTGATTGTTGATAGTTAGGTAAATTTGCATGTGCTAATACTTTCCCACGTCCATCGAAAACATCAGGGCAATATTGATAACTATTTGCTTTTAAATGTTTTCCTCTTCCAAATGAAATACGTATATTTGGATTGTAAATATCTCTAGTAAAATTTATATCTGCTACTTTAGACCACATTTTAAACGCTTCTTCTAGTAAATAGTTTTGTTGTGCAGACATATGATATGAATTCCATCTTACTAATTTATTACGCCATTTTATGTTATTATTAAGAGCTTGTAAATTATCCGGAACACCACATCTTGGATGTTGCATAAATGTTAATGTTTCATTGTTCATTGTTCCATTTCCAGGTAAACCAAATTTTTGTTGATATAAGTTTAAAGCATGTTTGTACTCAAATGATTCCAAATTCGAACTATTTTCATTGGTGAAATTTAAGTAACCATAAATATTCAAATATACTATGATTTCAGTTTCGTCAAATGTGTAAACATATTGTGTAAATAAAATAAATATTAAAGAGAGCACCTTCATATTACAACAGTTAATAAATAACTAAAGTATTTTTTCAAAAACATATCTTTTAAATAGTTTTAACAATACCTGTCAATGGGGTGTACTCAACTAATTTGTCATGTAATATTAAACAGTATGCTATTGTTGAAGCTGGAAATATTTCCATTGCTTCAAATTGTAATTTAATATCAACCGTAGAAGATTTAAGTTTCTCACTTTGTTTTGAGCAGTCAATTACAATTAAAGGTGCAGTTTCCTTAAAAGATTTCCAATTTAGTAAGGGGTAACTAGTTTCGTTATAATATGACGCTTGAAACTTAGTATACATTTCATATAGTATTAAGTATTGATTCTTTTCAAAATTAATATTCATGTTTTCATAGGGGTACGTTTCAGAGTTTAGAATTAACTTGATATTTCTAATTTTACAATGATTAAATTTGCTAATATCGGCATTAAACTTATTTCTATAATCTGTTTGAAAACCAATAATAACATATCGAGGAGTTTCTAATTGACTAGATGATTTTATTTGCCATGTTTGTTGTGATGTAACTTGTAACACTGGAAACTCATGTAAATCCCAACTTCTAAATGGAATATATAAGGAGTTATTTTTGTTATTAACAATTTTTAATAAATTCAATTTTTCCTCATCATTTGGATAAATATGTTTGATACGCCACTGAATTTTATTTATCTTAATTTTTAATTCTTGTTGACTAATATAGACGTTACTGTCATTTCTAGCACGTATTAAAACAAGTTCTTGCTTGGCATTCACAATAACTTTCTTAAAATCTTCTGCGAAACCCAAAAGCAGTTTTAGAGGTATCGAAACTATGAATTCTCCAGTGTCATTAATAATATTGTCGTTGTACCATCCCGCAGTTTCATATATTGATTTTTCATTAGAATTCATTGAAACATATGCTTTCATTGTACTGCAAATACCAACATTCTTTACTTTATCTATTTCCATGCCAAATAATTCATATCGTATTTCATCAAACAGGTGTGCAAAACCGTTATTAGCTAATTTAGCCTTGATAGGAGTTTTTCCGTCCTTTTCTAAAAATTTTCCTTCTATTACAATGTAACTATCGTGGGGTACTGTGTAAATATCTTAATAATGTATAGGTATTCGAATTTCATCATTGTTCTCATACTGTGTGGGTGCATATGAATCATAAGTATGTAATTCTTCACGCCTAATAGCAGTACTGAATCTCACACCCTCATTGATGTTTAATAGCTCATTCATTGTTCTTTTTTGTTTTTTTCTTTAGTTTTAAACCGAGTGATTGCAGAAAGTTTATATTTTTACGTGTTAACGAGTATGCAGTTGACAATGAATTGAATTTATTTGAACTTTTCTTCTTATTATATACTTTACAGGTATTAAAATTAATACCCATAATTTATACTTTTTTTAAATGCAATCTGATTGTAACTTCTTCACCCCTAAAATCTACCAATTGTCCGTTTTGATCAACAATACGTAAAGTTATGTTGTTTATAGTTCCAACGTTCACAGGCAAATAAATAATATTTCCTGGTGTTTCTATTATTTTATAGCCTGGGGGGACGGAAAGATTGAACTCATGAATTGTGTGAACTAATTCGTTATTTCTATATGCTCCAGTAACAATATTACACTCAATTGCTATTGTATTTACTTTCATTATGTTAACAGGAAAATCAGAAGTATGAATTACATTTGGTATCAGTTTTCGTTTGGAAAAACCCAGTAATTCACGAATACTATCATCGGGTTCGAAATTTATTTCACAGGTAGATGCAATTTCACATTTTAAAGTAGTAGTGTTAGCCTTAATTGTTAGTAAATTTTCTTTTTGTCTTTTCTTAATTTCATTCTGATAGTTTAAAATTTTTTCAAAATTGTCATCCGCACTGGGGTCACCAATTTTCAAACGTAAAAAGTAATTTAAATCATTAATTTCATAATTACCCGTGGGTAATTCTATTACATCATAATTGTTATTATTATTACTATTATTATTTTTATAATAAAATTTATTATTTGATTCATTTATATTTGGTACTGAATTATATGTACTAAAATTAATTAGACCTATTACATAGTGTTCATCATTGTTTAATTCAATAGGTGTGAAAAAATCTACACTTAGTATATTTGATTTTCCCGATAATGTTATCGTTCTCGACATTTTGAGTAAAATGAATTAAACTAAAGTGTTTATTGTTTATATAGAAATTTTAAACATAAATGACCACATTTAAATGAATCATAACTCTGATCAGTATTGTAATTGTATTTTATTTTTACATTATTACCAAAGTATTTTATTAATTCAAGGGGTGGGGGTAATTTACCAAAACTATCATAATACATAACAGAATTTCCATTTTTTCTATAAGCAACCCAATGAGTTCCAGATCCATCAAAATTATCTAAATTAATACTAGCGTTTTCATATTTTAATGGTTTTTTAGGTAATTTATTGCGCATGTAAATACCACGAAAATTTGGAATTTTGTGTGTGTACTTTAATAAATCGTGATTTGTCAACGCACGATTAGGTAATTTTTTTAATGTTTTTTTTTTTCTTCCTTCTCTTTTGGGTTTTTTTTTAGAATGACCACTACCATATTTATAGGGTTTCAAATATAATCCTGAACCACCCAACATTTTTTTCACACCATGTGATGCAACACCAGTGGCGGCGCCCGCCAATATTGCCTTACCAATTAAGGGTAATAACGGACCCAGTAATGGTAAAAATCCTCCCGTTTTCACCTGCTTTCTGCGTTTTACACTACTTTTACGTTTATTACAACCCATTCCAAATTTTCTCTTTAATTTCATAGAATGTTTTACAATCCAAGCTGCACGCTTTTCACCTGCAGATGCACTTTTTGATTTAATTCTTGATATCGCAGCTTCTTGTAATATTTTATCTGCTATATGCCGATCTTCTAAATTATTACTTTTAGAATATGCTATATCATGTTGTTTACAGGCTGCATCCAAAGCATTAATACCTGGATCACCTCGGGTTAATCGTTTTTGTAAATTTGTACCAGGTGCGCAATATTGGTATCCAGGTATGTGTAATTCAAAAGGTAATTTATTTATAACAGAATTGATTAAACCCTGTCCGCTGTGATGTGTAATCATGAAGAGTTGCAAATCAAATGAATATAAATAAAGAAGTTTTCTTCTATTTATATCAATTATGTAACATACCTCTGAACAGAATGCATTTCAAACACCAAAATAAAAGTTTAAACGTTGATAATTTTGATATAAACACCAATAATATTAATAAAAAACATGGTGATTTATTACCAAATACTATTAGATGTATAATTTGCGGTCCCTCTAATTGTGGTAAAACAAATGTCATTCTAAGTTTATTAACTAATAAGAATGGATTAAAATTTGAAAATATTTACTTATACTCAAAGTCACTAAATCAACCAAAGTATAGATTTTTAGAAAATTGCATATCACGTGTTAAAGGTATGAGATTTTTTCCCTATACAGATAACAGTGAAATCGTTAAACCGCAAGATTCAAAACAAAATTCTATTTTCATATTCGACGATATTGCATGTGATAAACAAGACTGCATGAGGGAATATTTTAGTCAAGGACGTCATAATTCAGTTGATTGTTTCTATCTTTGTCAGACATATGCTCGTATACCTAAACATTTAATACGAGATAATGCAAATTTAATAATACTTTTTAAGCAAGATGAAAAAAATTTACAACATGTGTATTCAGATCATTGTAATACTGATATGACTTTTCAAAAATTTAAAGATTTTTGTTCTTACTGTTGGACTAATAAGTATGGATTTGCTGTTATCGATAAAGATAGTGATTTGTTAAACGGTCGTTATAGAAACGGATTTGATAGTTTTCTAAAAAAAATTTAATATGCACTATAAAAGTTATATATATGATATATTGTACTTAGTTACATAATAAACATTACCAAGTAAAGAACTAAACAAAGAATGGAGAAAAGTAAGCAAGATACACTTAAAAAAATTATACGTGTAAGTAAAGATATAAGAAGTAAATATCAAAGTTTAAAACGAGGTCAAGTTGAATCTGAGCATGAGCTTGCCAAAACATTCAAGCCAATCACAGAACCTTTAGAAGAATTAGTTAAAAAAGAACAAATAAAATTAGAATTACCAGATAACGTGTCACCTGTAAAACAATCACCAGAAAAAAGTCCTGAAGATACATTTTATTCTACATTTACGCCTGCAAGAAGTTCTAAAAAACGTAAAGTGAGCAGGACACCTTTTCAAACACCAAGGACAACACCATTTGTACTTGACAGCGAAATTATAGCGGAAACAGATGGTGAAGAATCACCCACAAAAATTATACAAGATCATTTGGAAAAATCTATTGAAACACGTGAAGAATTGAAAGATTTGTTGGGTAACATTGCTGCAGAATATTTTAAATTCTACTTAACTTCAAATGATAGAGATAAGGATAATATTTATGGGATTCGTCGAACTTCAAATGGAGATTGGATGATTGGAAATTCAAAAGTTGAAATTGACAATAATGATTTAAAGATAAAAGATAAATGGTATGAAGGTACACCTGGTCTATATGAGTTGCTTTTCAAAAAAAATTATAAAAATTATACTGAAGAAGACCAAAAAAATTACATTGATATAGTTCTAAGTACAAGTGCACACAGATATGGTTATAATGAGTTAAATAGACTTAACAATAATCGAAGTAAAAAATACAGAGATATTATTAAACCCGCCATTGAAGCGGGCGGTGGAGGCGAGAAAATTAGGAGTTATTCTCTTACAGACACTACTACAGGATATGGTATTTTACCAAAATATATGAGTGTTACACCCAATCACCGTGAATATATTTACTGGGATAATCCCAACGAACTTGTTGAAAGACTACAATTGTTAATTGCTTCCAAAGAGGCTGGTCACACAGGACATGATAATGAAATTTTATCAATTATAGAAGAGATGCGTGAAGCTAATATAATTGAATAGTTGCTGTTACACAGTGTGTATATGTACAGTTATACTTATAGCAATGAATAAAAACAAAGAATTATTATCAAAAATTGATAATTATTTATTAAACCTTAAACATTTAAAATATATAACTGAAATGTATTGTATAACTAAAGGGATAACACAACTTCATTTAGAACATAATAATAATACTAATAATAAAATGGTAAATAAATCGTTTAAACAAATTTGTGAACAAATTAAACCAATTCTGTTAAAAATAGAAGAATTAAAACAGTATATGAAAGACTTTATAAGAATAATAAATTTAAACAACAACAACAAATGTAATAAAACAAAAAGTTATAAAAGGAAACGTGAACATAACGAACATACAATAATAAAAAAACGCAAAAGAAATTATTAAATAATATCATGTATAAATGTAGCTTGTTAAAAATAATCAGAAATGTGTGGTTCAGTATGTAGCTTGTTAAAAATAATCAGAAATGTGTGGTTCATTAGTTTTCCTTTGATTAACACGTGTTCACAACTAACTTGTAAACAGGAACCTGAGGTTTGATAAAGTATTTACAGAAAAAAAATGGTTAGTTATTTTTCTCTACTAATTAACATAAACTAATATAAAATGTGTGCATAAAGCTAACATTTCATTATAACAAGAACTGTACAGCTACCGTTGTCGTTGCTGATTCCTCCAGTTACTACAAACAAAAGAAGGGTAAGTAATATTTGTATATTTATATTAAATTTATATTTTATAATGTATATATTTATATTAAATTTGTTCTTTTCTTATTAGAAATAATGGATTCTGCTGCGGCTGTTGAGAAGCTAAATCTACTTGGACGATATCCAAGCAAAAATATAATAAAAATAAAAGACTTAGAAGAAAATACACCATACTACATTAAAGAAGCTCGCTATGTGTTTACAAAATTTGGACGCTCGATACTACTAGACATGGGTGACTTCGTAATATTTCTACCAAAACGTTTCAACACGTTGGAGATAGATGAAGTGGAGTCGTTGTTCCCAACACAATATTTGTTTATACGAAAAAATCAGCTAAATAACATTGAGATTTTCTTCAAAACTAAAAATGAAATGGATTATAATAAAATGTAACAGAATGTTTTTATAAATATATATTTATATACATACATATAGGTACATAATGTAATATTTTTACAAAATAATAAAATATATATATACAATTTATTTTTATTTATTAATATTTTCTTGTAAATTATATATATTGAGCATATTAGTTTTTAAAATATCTGTAATTATATTGATTTGACTTTGAATTTCTTCTTTTATTTGATTTGTTGCAGTGACGTGTTGTTGTATTTGGTGTTCATTATTTAAACATTTTTGTTGCAAATTTTTCATATTTGTTTGTTGTGTATGCATGTTAGTTTCAAAAATATTTTTAATTTGATTGACTTGATTTTGAATGTCTTCTTTTATTTTATTATTTGTTATAGTGATTTGTTCTTGTATAGTTTTATTTACATTATTAAGATTTGTTGCAGTGACGTGTTGTTGTATTTGGTGTTCATTATTTAAACATTTTTGTTGCAAATTTTTCATATTTGTTTGTTGTGTATGCATGTTAGTTTCAAAAATATTTTTAATTTGATTGACTTGATTTTGAATGTCTTCTTTTATTTTATTATTTGTTATAGTGATTTGTTCTTGTATAGTTTTATTTACATTATTAAAATATGTTGAATATTTGTTATCTAACGTAATAATTTCTTCTTTTATTTTATCAAATTCCTCAAATTCACCATAAACCACAAATGAGTTCTTTTTGTAAAGTTCTATTTACATTACTAAAATCTTCTTTGTATCTGTTTTGGAGCTTAATAATTTCTTCTTTAATTTTATTATTTACTGTAGTAAATTGTTCTTGTATTTTGAGTTCTTCTATTTTTCTTTCTTTATTTAAATTTATATTTAAGTTTTTAAAATTTGTTGAATATTTGTTGTCTAACTCAATAATTTTTTTATTTAAATTATTTATAAGTATCAAAAATTTGTTTTGTAAGTTTGTAGATAACGCAGTAGGCGTTAGTTCAGAACATTGTCCAAATTTGTTGACGTTCATTTTGATAATGACTAACTTTATATTAAAACAATCCATTTTATATTATTTAATAGTCAACATTTTCCCCTCCTCTTCTATGTAATACTTGTTCAGGAATAAGATTCCCCCAATCTTCGTAAAATACAGTATGTTCTAGTATAACGTAACTTGTACACACTGTCTCCTCCACATTTTCAATGTGAATAATATGATAATCTTTAAGTGATTGTCTATATCTACATACACTATACACTTCTCTATTTTTAAATAAAACTATAATATATGAATTAGGGTTAAAGTCATTTACTCTAATTTCTATGTTATCTAATATTTCATCTGTACTATATGGTAGAAACACACGATGGTGGTATGCAAAACACATTTTTTATATGTTTACTGTTCAACGTACAAGTTAGAAAGTAATTTAATTTTTCATTTACTTTATATATATATATATATATATATATATATATATATATATATATATATGATTTTTGATAAATTAACTTTTATTTTATCTATACTTTCAAAATGTCTGATTTATTGATCCATAATCGTTTGGATATTTTGTTTTTTGTAACTCAAATTCGTAAAAACCACCTTCAATTGGATTATTTTGTAGATCTTTTAATTTGTAAGTAATCGGGTTTGTACACTGAACTTTATTGATTACAAAAATTTCTGTTGACCAATTAGGTTCATACCCCTTTTGAAATATATGTTTATGTTTACTAATTCTTACAAAATCGCCTACTTTGTATTTACTTTTGTAACAAATCTTAATATTATTATAAACATTTTTTAATAAATATTTCTCAACTTTCTTAGTCACGTTAACAGGTTTCATATGTATTGTTCTATGTACTTTATTATTATAGTTATTTATTAAATTTGATAATATTTTTAACCAGTTATGAGATCCCTGATAATTAAAATGACGCCACATATTTGTTTTGAGTGTTCGATTAAACCTTTCACAGACAGATGCTTTTAAATTACTATACGTTGAATAATGATTTATATTAAATTTTTTCATTAAACTATTAAACTTAGTATTATAAAATTCTTTCCCATTATCTGTTTGTAAATTTTTTGGAATACGACCTTGTTTAAAAATTTTACTCATTGTTAGAACAATATCATCAGCCGATTTTGATTTTATAGGTTCAGCCCAAGCATATTTGGAAAATACATCAATAACTGTCAATAAATATTTATGATTTTTATTTTCCTTAGCATAAGGAATCATTTCTACGAGATCTGCTTGCCATAAATCATCAATTCCCTTCACTATTACACGCCTACGTGGATAATTTCGACGAGCTGGTTTATGTAATTCATTTACAATTTGAATTTTAGTCATTATTTGAAATCTATATGTATTTTTTAAAATAAAATACTAGTTTCCATTTCTAACTACGGATGTATACTAATGAAATATTTACTTTAATAATGTTTATCAATAATGAACCACATACAAGTTGATATAAAATTATCAAAACCACAAATTCCTGTTTACAACTCATATAGAACGATATTCACAGTGAATTCTCGCAAACAAGAACAATTGTTCTGAAGAATATATACACACATTTAAAACTTATCCAAAATCAAAATACAAGAAGTATTCATGTAAGTAATAATATTAATATGAATTAAATAATATAATGGTGTTTTCTCTGCTTACTAGCAGGTGAAACCTGTTCAGAGAATGAACAAAAATCATCAAATTCAAGATTAGAAGAAGAAGACAACAAATAACGTTAGATTATTAAAACTTATCTGATATTATTTTATAAATATAAAAAACAAACACCGCTCAGTTTTCATCAATTGTTTGAAAGCATTGTTCTGAAGAATAACTATTTTGTGTACCGCTAAACAATGAATAGTAGTTTAAGTTCACTTAGTGATCAAACAATAACTCATATTCGAAAAGCAATAAAATTAATTAAAACCGATGATGAAATTAATAGATGGCGTAAACATTTAAATAAAATAATTACATTACTAAATAAATATATAAAAAAGAAAGGCTATAAAAATAATAAAGAAGAAAATTTATTAAAACTTGAAGCTAATTTAACAATTTTAAAAACATATAAAGAAAAAATAAAAAACTTAAAAACTAAAACTGGATCTGGATTATCTAAAAACGGAAAACCAAAACATAACTTACTATGGCAAGATATAAAATCTGTTTTTCAAAAACGTATTAAAACCGGTGTAATAATAAACAAAGCGGGAATTAAAGATCCTAAAATATTTCTACAACATGCAATTACAATATTTAAAAATAAAATAAAGAAAGCTTTACAGTCATCAATATTAAAAGTGAATGTTATATTTAGTGGACATTTCATTTTACCAAGTTCAGGTACAAGTGAAATTAAAACATTCAATACAAGAAACGAAGTAATTGACAATTCAACAAACATAAAAGAATGGTATAAAGAAAATGTATTAGATAAAATAATGAACGGTTTAGAAGAGTTTCAAGAACGAGACTCAGGTTGGGCTTTATATGAAGTTCTACACCTGAAAGTAAACATAAACAATTATTCACCGATCACTGCTTCTGGAAAGGGTTATGTATCGTTACCAGCAGACATAAAAGCAAAAAAAGCAATTATTAATGTTAACAATGATGACGATTATTGCTTTCTTTGGGCTGTTACATCAGCGCTATATCCAGCATGTAAAAGTTCTAACCGTACATCTGCATACCCCCATTTTTCAACAATTCTAAAGTATGATGGAATAGAATTTCCAATAAAATTAAAAAATATTGTGAAATTCAAAGAAATGAATGGACTTAACATAAATATCTACACACTTGAAAAGGTGGGCAAGAAAAAGCATGTTGTCGTACCAGTACGTCTAACCAAATGTGAATATAATAAAACAATACATTTACTGATGATGTATGCCGGAGACGATAAAGGGGAGGAGGAAAAAGAAGCAGAAGAAGATCAGATTCAAAATAATGACAGCATGTATGTTGACATCACTGACAATGTTAGAAGACTTAGATCTCTTGAAAATTATCATTTTATGTGGATAAAAAATCTTTCACGATTATTGAGAAGTCAAATTTCAACTTATCAACCATTCTTTTGTGATAGATGTTTATATCATTTTAGAAGCGAGTGTGGTTTAGAAAAACACAAAGAAAACTGTAGAAATGTTAATGAGTGTAAAATAACATTGCCCACGGAAGAAAATAAAATATTGAAATTTAAAAACTTTCATCACAAAGAAAAAGTACCGTTTGTAATATATGCTGATATAGAATCAATTTTGGAAAAAGTTGAAGAAGCACATGGCAAAAATACGGTATATACACAGAAACATGTACCGTTTAGTATTGCGTATTACCTGAAATGTTCATACAATAACTCATATTCAAAATTTAATATTTACCGTGGAAGACACTGCATTGACTGGTTTGTTGAAGAACTCAGCAATATAGCGAACCAAATTGACACTATAATGAAAGATATTAAACCGATGAAATTAACTTCTGATGAAGAAATACATTTTATAAATAGTAAAAAATGTCATATTTGTGATGAAGTATTCACTCTGCTTAACATAAAAGTACGTGATCATTCACATTTAACTGGAGAATACAGAGGAGCCGCTCATCAAAATTGCAATTTAAATTATACAAATTCACATGCTATACCTGTTGTATTTCATAATTTATCTTCGTACGATGCACACTTTATTATAAAAGAAATAACTACAAAAATTCCAGGCTCTGTATCGCTATTACCAATAAACAAAGAACGATATATATCCTTCACAAAATACGTAAAAAATACAAAAATTAATTTCAGATTTATAGACTCTTTCCGCTTTATGGCAAGCAGTTTAGAAAATTAGCTTCTTATCTAACAGATAGTGAAAAGTTAATAACAAGAGCTCACACTGATTCAGAAGAGAAATTTATATTAGTTACAAAAAAAGGTATATTCCCATATGAATATCTAGATAGTTGGGATAAACTAGATGAGGAACAACTGCCTAGTATAGACAAATTTTACAGTTCACTCAAAGGGGAAAACATATCAAATGAAGACTATCAGCATGCTATAAATGTTTGGAATTTATTTGAAATTCAAAATTTAGGACAATATGCCGATTTATATTTAAAAACTGATGTTTTATTACTAAGTGACATATTTGAAAATTTTCGTGAAAGTTGTTTAGAAACATATCAGTTAGATGCATTACACTACTATACTGCACCCGGATTAGCATTTAGTGCCATGTTAAAATGCAGTAAAATTCAATTGGAACTTTTAACAGACATAGATAAAATTTTGTTTATTGAAAAGGGAATCCGGGGTGGAGTGTCACAGTGTTCAAATAGATATGGGAAAGCGAATAATAAATATATGGGGGAAAAATATAATTGTAATGAATCTGACTCTTATTTAATGTATTTTGATGTAAATAACTTATATGGTGCTGCCATGAGTAATTATTTACCCTACTCGGAATTTGAGTGGGTTGATATTTTAGACATATACAAAATAGATTTGATGAATTTAAGTAATGAATCTCCCATAGGCTACATTTTTGAAGTTAATTTAGAGTATCCGAAAGAATTACACAATGATCATAAAGATTTGCCGTTATGCCCTGGACATTTTATACCACCTCAATCGAAACTACCAAAATTAGTAACAAATTTGTATGATAAAAAAAACTATGTGATTCATTATCAAAATTTAAAACAATGTTTGAAATTGGGTTTAAAAATATCTAAAATTCATAAAGTTCTAAAATTTAAACAAAGACCATGGTTAAAAACATATATAGATATAAATACAAACATGCGAAAACAATCAAATAATGAATTTAAAAAGAATTTTTATAAATTAATGAATAACGCGGTGTTTGGTAAAACCATGGAGAACGTTCGTAAATATAAAGATATAAAAATAGTTTCAAATTGGGAGGGAAGATACGGTGCAAAATCTTACATACAACAACCAAATTTTCATAGTTGTACCATATTAGATGATGATATTATATTAATAGAAATGAGTAAAAAAAATATTACTTTTAACAAACCCATATATGTTGGTTTCTCTATTTTAGACATTTCAAAAACTTACATTTATGACTTTCACTACAATTATATTAAGAAAAATGTTTGTAACAATACAAAATTATTGTACACAGACACAGATAGTCTTATTTACTTATTTAAAAATATTGATATCTATAACGTAATGAAACGAGATATTTATAAATTTGATACTTCTGATTATCCACATAATAATATTTTCAACATACCTCTTGTTAACAAAAAAATTATTGGTCTCATGAAGGATGAGAATAATGGTGAAATTATGACAGAGTTTATTGGTTTGCGATCAAAAATGTACACGTACAAAGTCTTGCAAGATGTTAATAAAGAAAAAATCAATAAAAAAGCAAAGGGCATAACAAAAGCAGCACTCAATACTATAACTTTTAGTGATTACTATAATTGTTTATTTAACAATAAAACTATAAATATAAATCAATGTTCTGTTAGATCTAAGAAACATGTTGTACATACAATAAAACAAAATAAGTTAGCTTTAAGTCCGTTTGACGACAAACGAATTATAAACTATTTATATACAGATACACACCCATGGGGTTATAATTTTCAATAAATATTATCAAAGATAAAATGTGTTAATTATTTACATCACAGCTCCCTCTAATCACCCCAACAAAAAGAAATTACACAGGCTGTGTAAGATAGATCTAGATCCCAGACCCAGATCCAGATCCCAGATCCAGATCCAGATCCAGATCCAGATCCCAGATCCAGATCAAAAATCATAAAAATTCATATTCCAGATTCCAGACCCAGAACCCAGATCCCAGATCAAAAATCATAAAAATTCATATTTCGCGCGCGCGCTGAAATAGATCCCGGATCCAGATTCTTAACCTGGGGACTGCCAACTAAAGTGGAGTGAAGTGGAGAATGCACCCCCACAAAAGGCACTTCTAACTAAAGTGGAGAGTGCACCCCCACAAAAGGCACTCATAACTGAAGTGGAGAGTGCACCCCATAGGCACTCCTAACTGAAGTGGAGAGTGCACCCCCATAGGCACTCCTAACTGAAGTGGAGAGTGCACCCCCCATAGGCACTCCTAACTGAAGTGGAAAATGAACCCCCATAGGCACTCCCAACTGAAGTAAAGAGTGCTCCCTATAGGCACTCCATTCTAAAGTGGAGACTGCACCCCCATGGGCACTACAAACTGAAGTGGAGACTGCATCCCAGGGGGCACTACAAACCAAAGTGGAGAGTGAACCCCTAAAGAGGACGAGGGGTTGAAGTAAAGAGTGCACACCTAAAGAAGACAAGGGTTGAAGTGAAGAGTGCACCCCTAAAGGGGACGAGGGGTTGAAGTGAAGAGTGACGGGGGTGAAGCATCGAAGGGGTTCGGATTCGAAAGGGTTGTGCAAGAAGTACGTGAAGAACTAACATACCGGATGTCTTCAGCTGAAGAATGGTCCATGTGGATGACCACGGTCATCGAGAACACCGGAAGTGCGCCAGAACGATACTAGCTATACTACTAATTTTCTTGTTGCAATGTTTTCTTTTAGGAAAATATAAAAATAATTATAACATTCGGGCGCGAAAGCAAATATTTATATGATTTTTTACAAAAATAAAGTCAGATTTTACCTTTTCTTGATAAATACGTTGTATATTATAAGCTACATGGGCTGGGTTCTAGAATAGCTACCACACTTGAAATAGCAATTTTCTTGTTGCAATGTTTCCTTTAGCTAATATATGATGAAGATTTATAAAAGTCGGGCGCAGAGGCAAATATATATATGATTTTTTACAAAAATAAAGTTAGATTTTACCTATTTTTGATGAATACGTTGTATATTATAAGCTACATGGGCTGGATTCTAGAATACCTACCACATTTGAAATAGCAATTTTCTTGTTGCAATGTTTTATTTTCGCAAAAATATGATAAAAAATTATAAAATTCGGGCGCGGAAGCAAATATTTGTATGATTTTTTACAAAAAAAAAGTCAGATTTTACCTATTCTTGATAAATTCGTTGTATATTGTAAGCTACATGGGCTGCATTCTAGAATACCTACCACACTTGGAATAGCAATTTTCTTGTTGCAACGTTTTCTTTTAGCTAAAATATGATGAAGAATTATAAAATTCGGGCGCGGAAGCAAATATTTATATGATTTTTTACAAAAACAAAGTCAGGTTTTACCTACTCTTGATGATTACGTTGTATATTGTAAGTTACATGGGCTCGATTCTAGAATACCTACCACACATGAAATAGCAATTTTCTTGTTGCATTGTTTTCTTTTAGCTAAAATATGATGGAAAATTATAAAATTCGGGATCGGATGCAAATATTTACATTATTTTTTACAAAAATAAGGTCAGATTTTACCTATTCTTGATGAATACGTTGTATATTGTAAGCTACCTGGGCTGGTTTCTAGAATACCTACCACACTTAAAATAGCAATTTTCTTGTTGCAATGTTTTCTTTTAGCTAAAATATGATGCAGAATTATAAAATTCGGGCGCGAAAGCAAATATTTATATGATTTTTACAAAAATAAAGTCAGATTTTACGTATTCTTGATGAATATGTTGTATATTGTAAGCTACATGGGCTGGATTCTAGAATACATACCACATATGAAATAGCAATTTTCTTGTAGCAATGTTTTCTATTAGCCAAAATATGATGAAGAATTATAAAATTCGGGCTCGGATGCAAATATTTACATTATTTTTTACAAAAATAAAGTCAGATTTTACCTATTCTTTAAATGGATATTTTTGTTAAAACATTTATATTCATGCTTTAGGATCTCTACTATGGACAATTTTAGCATTGGACATGCAAAAGTGACCATAACGTCGTACCAATCAGATAATAAACATTCAATTTTTAGGTGTCATTTTAATGAATATGTTGTAAATTTTAAGCTACATGGGCTATATTTAGAATACCTATCACACTTAAAATAGCAATTTCCTTGTTGCAATGTTTATTTTTAGCTAAAATATGATAAAGAATTATAAAATTCGGGCGCGAAAGCAAATGATTATATGATTTTTTTTAAAAATAAAGTCAGATTTTACCTATTCTTGATGAATACGTTGTATATAGTAAGTTACATGGGCTGGTTTCTAGAATACCTACCACACTTGAAATAGCAATTTATTTGTTGCAACGTTTTCTTTTAGCTAAAATATGATAAATAATAATAAAATTCGGGCGCCGAAGCAAATATTTATATGATTTTTTACAAAAATAAAGTCAGATTTTACCTATTCTTGAAATGGATATTTTTGTTAAAACATTTATATTCATGTTTTAAGATCTATACTATGGATAATTTTAGCATTGGACTAGCAAAAGTGACCATAACGTGGTACCAACCAGATAATAAACATTCAATTTTCTGGTGTCATTTTAATGAATACATTGTATATTGTCAGCTAAATGGGCAGGATTCTAGAATACCTACCACACTTGAAATAGCAATTTTCTTGTTGCAATGATTTCTTTTAGCTAAAATATGATGCAGAATTATATAACTCGGGCGCGGAAGCATATATTTATATAATTATTTACAAAAATAAAGTCAAATTTTACCTATTCTTGATGAATAAGTTGTATATTGTAAGCTATATGGGCTGGATTCTAGAATAACTACCACACTTGAAATAGCAATTTTCTTGTTGCAATGTTTTCTTTTAGCTAAAATATAATGAAGATTTATAAATTTCGGGAGCGGAAGCAAATATTTATATGATTTTTTACAAAAATAAAGTCAGATTTTACCTATTCTTGGTGAATACGTTGTACATTATAAGCTACATGTGCTGGATTCTAAAATACCTACCACCTTTGAAATAGCAATTTTCTTGTTGAAATGTTATCTTTTAGCTAAAATATGATAAAGAATTATAAAATTCGGGCGCGAAAGCAAATATTTATATGATTTTTTACAAAAATAAAGTCAGATTTTACCTAGTCTTGATAAATACGTTGTATGCTCTAAGCTACATGTTCTGTATTCTAGAATATATATCACACTTAAAATAAAAATTTTCTTGTTGCAATGTTTCCTTTTAGCTAAAATATGATGAAAAATTATAAAATTCGGGCGCGGAAGCAAATATTTATATGATTTTTTACAAAAATAATGTCGGATTTTACCTATTCTTGATGAAAACATTGTATATTGTAAGCTACATGGGCTGGATTCTAGAATACCTACCACACTTAAAATAGCAATTTTCTTGTTGCAATGTTTATTTTTAGCCAAATTATGATGAAGAATTATAAAATTCGGGCGCGGAAGCAAATGTTTATATGATTTTTTACAAAAAAAATGTCAGATTTGTCCTATTCTTGATGAATACGTTGTATATTGTAAGCTACATGGGCTGGATTCTAGAACACCTACCACACTTGAAATAGCAATTTTCTTGTTGCAATGTTTTCTTTTAGCAAATATATGATGAAAAATTGTAAAATTCGGGCGCGGAAGCAAATATTTATATGATTTCTTACAAAAATAAAGTCAGACTTTACCTATCCTTGATGAATACGTTGTATATTGTAAGCTACATGGGTTGGATTCTAGAATACCTACCACACTTAAAATACCAATTTTCTTGTTGCAATGTTTTCTTTTAGCTAAAATATGATGCAAAATTATAAAACTCGGGCGCAGAAGCAAATATTTATATGATTTTTTACAAAAATTAAGTCAGATTTTACCTTTTATTGATGAATACTTTGTATATTATAAGCTACATGGGCTGGATTATAGAATACATACCACACTTGAAATATCAATTTTCTTAATGCAATGTTTTGTTTTAGCTAAAACGGAGCGGAAGCAAATATTTATATGATTTTTTACAAAAATTAAATCAGATTTTAAATATTCTTGAAATGGATATTTTTGTAAAAAAAATTCATATTCATTCTTTAGGATCTATACTAAGAATAGTTTTAGCATTGGACATGCAAAAGTGACCATAACGTGGTACCAATCAGATAATAAAAGTTCAATTTTCGGGCGTCATTTTAATGAATACGTTGTATATTGTAAGCTACATGGGCGAGATTCTAGAATACCTACCACACCTGAAATAGCAATTTTCTTGTTGCAATGTTTTCTTTTAGCAAAAATATGATAAAGATTTATAAAATTCGGGAGCGGAAGAAAATATTTATATGATTTTTTACTAAAATAAAGTCAGATTTTACCTATTCTTGATTAATACGTTGTACATTGTAAGCTACATGGACTGGATTCTAAAATACCTACCACCCTTGAAATAGCAATTTTCTTGTTGCAATGTTTTCTTTTAGCTAAAATATGATGAAGAATTATAAAATTCGGGCGCGGAATATTTATATGATTTTTTACAAAAATAAAGTCAGATTTTACCTATTCTTGAAATGGATATTTTTGTTAAAAAATTCATATTCATGCTTTATGATCTATACTATGTATAATTTTAGCATTGGACATGCAAAAGTGACCATAACGTGGTACCAATCAGATAATAAAAATTCAATTTTCGGGTGTCATTTTAATGAATACGTTGTATATTGTAAGCTACATGGGTTAGATTCTAGAATACATACCACACTTGAAATAGCAATTTTCTTGTTGCAATGTTTTCTTTTAGCTAAAATATGATAAAGATTTATAAAATTCGGGCACGGAAGCAAATATTTATATGATTTTTTACAAAAATTAAGTCAGATTTGACCTATTCTTAATGAATACGTTGTATATTGTAAGCTACATGGGCTGGATTCTAGAATACCTGCCACACTTAGAATAGCAATTTTTTTGATGCAAGGTTTTCTTTTAGCTAAAATATGATAAAGAATTATAAAAGTTGGTCGCGGAAGTAAATATTTATATGATTTTCTACAAAAATAAAGTTAGGTTTTACCTATTCTTGAAATAGATATTTTTGTTAAAACATTCATATTCATGCTTTAGGATCTATACTATGGATATTTTAGCATGGGGCATGCAAAAGTGACCATAACGTGGTACTAATCAGATAATAAATATTCAATTTTCGGGTGTCATTTTAATAAATACGTTGTATATTGTAAGCTACATGGGCTGGATTCTAGAATACCTACCACACTTAAATTAGCAATTTTTCTTGTTGCAATGTTTTTTTTTTTAGCTAAAATATTATAAATAATTATAAAATTTGGGCGCGGAAGCAAATATTTATATGATTTTTTACAAAAATTAAGTCAGATTTTACCTATTCTTAATGAATAAGTTGTATATTGTAAGCTACATGGGCTGGATTCTAGAATACCTACCACCCTTGAAATAGCAATTTTGTTGTTGCAATGTTTTCTTTTAGCTAAAATATGATGAAGAATTAAAAAATTCGGGCGCGAAAGCAAATATTTATAGGATTTTTTACAAAAATAAAGTCAGATTTTACCTATACTTCAAATGGATATTTTTGTTAAAAAATTCATATTCATTCTTTAGGATCTATACTATGGATAACTTTAGCATTGGACATGCAAAAGTGACCACAACGTGGTACCAATCATA
Source organism: Stenolophus ochropezus (assembly GCA_035578165.1). Taxonomy (NCBI): domain Eukaryota; kingdom Metazoa; phylum Arthropoda; class Insecta; order Coleoptera; family Carabidae; genus Stenolophus; species Stenolophus ochropezus. The sequence continues at coordinate 106,935 of JAQOWZ010000134.1, read as the reverse complement.
TAATAAAAATTCAATTTTCGGGTGTCATTTTAATGAATACGTTGTATATTGTAAGCTACATGGGCTGGATTCTTTAATACCTACCACCCTTGAAATAGCAATTTTCTTGTTGCAATGTTTTCTTTTAGCTAAACTATGATAAAGAATTGTAAAATTCGGGCGAAGAAGCAAATATTTATGTGATTTTTTACAAAAATAAAGTCAGATTTTACTTATTCTTGATGAATACGTTGTATATTGTAAGCTACACGTGCTGGATTCTAAAATACCTACCACACTTGAAATAGCAGTTTTCTTGTTGCAATGTTTTTCTTTTAGCTAAAATATGATGAAAAATTATAAAATTCAGGCGCGGAAGCAAATATTTATATGATTTTAAATATAATAAAGTCAGATTTTACCTAGTCTTAATGATTACGTTGTATAAGGAATGAAAAATCAGATTGACTTTCCTTTTTTAAAAATATTTTTTTATTAACAACGAAGTGTACAGTTTGATTACAAGAATGAGAATGAATGTATATTATTTAATTACAGTATATATACAGTTCTGCAGGGATTACTCATAAGGGCTAAGATTTCTGGCTAGACATGTTTATAAAGCGTAGTATGGCATATTTTGTAGTTACATAACTCCTCCCTTCTAAAACGGAGCTTTATCTCTTTTTTTCGGAATTTCCGTTAATTCTAATGTTGATTGCTTTACAGGTTCTCTTTTCTTAACTTTATATTTTACAAGTATAATTATTGATATTATTATAACAATAATGGTTAATATTATAGAATTTATAATAGAGTGATAATTTTCTGTTTCCAATTTCAATTTCTGAATTTTAGGGATTTCATTTACAATTATGATTTGAGTATCAATTTGTTTTAATTTTATACTTCTATTAGTTAAATGTTCGTTTTTGATATTAAAATTGTAGTTCTCGAAAATTATTTCTTTACTATTTGTTACATAATTTTCTAAATTGTAATTATTTATTATACAATTATTGTTAGTTTTAAATTTGTATATACCAACAATATGTTTCTGTTTTTCAAAATCTTTACACTTTATTTTTAAATTTTGGTTAACTGTACTGGCTATTATTATAATGTTTAAATTTTCTATTTTAGTTATAACAAAAGTTTCATCAATTTGGTGGTATCTACAGTTATCGTTATTTTGTAGGTTAATAATATTACTTAAACATATATCTACTTGTAAATAATCTGTCTTGCAATAATAATTATTTTTTATTGGGATACAATTATTCATTAAAACTATGTTATCGTTATTTTTCAGAATTAATTTTTTGCTTAAATCTAACATATACATTGTTCTATTTTTATATATGGGTATGGGTGTTATTTGAAAAAGTTTATTGGAATTGTTTATATATATGGGTATTTCCAACAAATATTCTATTATGTTGTTTTCCAATTTACAATGGCTTGTGTAACAGTCAGTGCGTTTGGGTAGTGAACCGCACTGTCGTTGACGTATTGAACTATTACCCGGACAACCACAGAAAGAATAATGAAATTTATACTTACCTGTGTCACTACGCTGCCTGGGTAGACACACTGCTGCAGAATGAAATAATGGGTGCACACACGAAAGAACGAAACAAGTTGATAAAAATATAAATATAATTAAAGTTTAATTAATCACAAAATCTAAGATATAAATACAATTTCGAAAGTGCGACTGTTCGCTTCCACGACCGAATCGAGAATCCTCTCTGCTGGAAACGCACAGTCTTTGCAAGCTGGTTCATTTGACCACGTTAACAATTTTCGGCCGGTAAGTTTCCGCGATTCTACTAGAATTTACGTGTGCGGAAACTCGCCAGCCGCGAGTCAGCGAGTACAACGAACACGGTGCACCATAAACAGAAAATTAATAAAATTTCCGAAGGCACGCACGTGGTTGTTACAAGTGCTGATATTTCCCAAAAGTTTATGTCAGTTATTTCTGCAATGATTTTCTGCAACTCGTCTAAATTTATAATGGAGGAATGTAGTTTATTTATATTACAAAAAGTAAGGCTTGTTTCTATTTCCGATATAATTTCGATTAAATTTATTGTTAAAATAATTAGTTGCGTAAATATTTCTTTTATTAATAATATATTATTCCAATCGATAGTTTTATTAAGAATTTCTTCACTTTGGATTATTCTAGATTTCAATACTTCTTCATTATGTTGTAAATTTCTTATTTGCAAATTAAATTTATTGATCATTTCTTTATTCATTTTAATATTTTCTAAATTTTGAGTTTGAAGTATGTCTTGATTTTTCTCAATTTTTGAGAATAATTCCTCGTATTTTTGGCCATCGTTAGCATCTAAATTTCCAGTGATAGTTTTAATTATATTTCCGAGACCATTAATTAATCCTCTTTTGACACGTTTCTTGTTAGAAATGTTTTTGATTTTATTATCTAAACGGTTTAAGTTAAACTGTAAAATGTTAGTATATGTTTCAAATTCACGTTTAAAACGATTATTTTTTATGTTAGTAGTGTGATTATATATTTTAATATCTAATTCATTTTTATAGTAAATAATTTTATAATATTCATTTATAATACTACTAAGATTATATTTATAATAATTATAGCGTGAGTTAATATGCGTATATACATGTCCTAATTCTAAAATGTTTATGTCGGGATTTTCGTTTATCTCTTCGAGATCTTCTTGTCCAGTAGTTATTGTGCATCTGTAACATACAAACGCGGTTTCTTTATTTTATCAATTTTAAATTTCTTATTATTATTGGTTTTTATTACACCGAGTTTAGATTTATAATTTTTAATTTCGTGTATTTTAAATATTGGTTTTTTAATCTTTTGAATTCTTCGTTTGTCTTCTTTGATAAGAATTTGTTGTGGTAACTTATCAGGTTTGTTATTGTTGTTTTTAGTTTGTAATGACAATCGCTTATTTTTCTCTGCTTGTATGTTATGTCTGACTTGGTTTTCAATTACTTGTATTTTGTTTTTGTACTCAGCTATAGAATCTTCTGATGCAATATTAGTTTTAAATATATTTTTATTATCGTTATCTTTACCAAACAATATTTCGGAAGGGGATATTTTAGTTATGGAATTTATTGAATTATTATAACCGATTAATGCAAATTAAATTTTTTCTTAATTATTATTGTTTTTAAATTCGTTTCTTTGATTAATTATTCGTAAATGTTCGATAAGTGTTGAATGGAATCTTTCTATGGGTCCATTACTTTTCGGATTAGCTGTACAAGTCATATGGATCTTAATATTGTACATTTTTAATAAATCTCTTACTAAGTTATTGTTAAACTCAGTACCATTGTCGTGAATAATTTCGTCTGGTATTTTATATGTATTAAAGAAATTTAGTAATTCTATTACTATGGTAATAGCATTCAGATTTTTCAAATGATAAACTTGTGCAAATTTGGAAAATTGGTCAATTATTGTCAAGTACTTTTCCTGTTCTAGTGTAAGGGTGTCTATATTAATTATTTGAAAAGGTTTTGTAGGAGTTTTTGTAAGGTTGTCGTTGATTTGAAAAGGGGTTCTTTCATATTTGTTAATTCGACATATATCGCAATTATTAATATATTTTTGAATACTCGACTATAAATTTGGCCAGTAATATTTTTGTTTTAATTTATGGTAAGATTCTAGAATACCTCTATGATTTGTTTTTCCTTGATGATAATTTAATAAAATTTCTAATTGTTCCTCATCTTTTTCTGTCTTCTAATAGAGATTCACATTTAATTAATTTATAAGAGTCATGAGTGAAATTATTTTTAAGTATATCGTTTATTTTGAAATGTAATTCGTCTTCTATTAAACAATAATATTTAACTTTCGGAACGAGATATTCTTTTATAAATGTTATTATTTCTTTATCTAAATTTTTATTATTTAATTTTATCATTAATCTTTGTTTAGAATGTTTAAATAATTTTTGCAATTTAACTTGTGTAGGTAAATTATGTGTCGAGATAATTAATTGGTTTTTTCCTATGTTTATGGCGGTGTCTTTGTATGTTATACCGTTTACGATATTCTCGTCATCGGAGTAGCATGTCTCTGAGTCAGTTTCACTGATTTGGGGGGTAGTACTGTCATTGTCATTAACATTTCCTTCGTCTAATAATTTGTGAATTATAATTTGAATATGTGTTTCTTTAAAAATTTGGATTATTAAATCTTTTATTATTTCAAAATTTACTCTATCATGTCCGCTGGAAATTTTCGGCATGTGAAGTTCGTATATTTTATTTTTAATACAATATTCTTTTAATTTGGTTAAACAATTTTTAATCGTATCTATTGTCGGTTTATAGTAAAAATGTTCTTTAGTTATTAAATTAAATAATTTATGCCTATTATAAATGGGTTGTATTAATATATTGCCTTTTGTTTTATTTTGATTTTTAAAATATTCTTTACATTTAAATTTTGATTCTATTTGTTTTGCAAATCCTATACCAAATTTTTTATCTGCAGATATGCAAGGTACTAAGTTGTGATAATTATCGAAAATGTCTTTAGTTGTCTCATTAATTTCAAATTTTTGTCTAATTCGGGATAAGGCATCTGCATTACTGTTAAGAGTACCTTTTTTGAATCCTATTTCATAATTATATTCGTCTAATTTTATTTTGTAACGCATGAGTTTTGAATTCGGGTCTTTTACATTCATAAGCCATTCTAATGGTTGATGGTCAGTGAAAATTTTGAATTTGTTACCGTAAAGATAAGGTCTGAAATATTTAGTAGCCCATACTATAGCTAAAAGTTCTTTTTCTGTGGTACTGTAATGAATTTCGTGTTCGTTAAGGGTTCTGGAAGCATATGCAATTGGCAAATCTTTACCAGTTAAATTTTGACTCAATACGGCTCCTATAGCATAATCGCTAGCGTCCGTAGTTAAAATAAATTTCTCATTAAAATTTGGATATTGTAGTATTGGGGCATTTATTAATAAATTTTTACTTTCTTCAAAACAGTTTTTATACTCTAAATTCTCAATATCAATTTTACTACCTTTCTTTAAACATTTTGTCATGGGTTTAGTAAGTTTTGCAAAATTTGGAATAAATTTTCTGTAGTACCCTAATAATCCTAAATATGATTTAATTTCTTTGGGGGTCTTTGGAATTGGATATTCTTTTACGGCTTGAATTTTTGAGGGGTTAGGTTTTACGCCTTCTCTCGACACAATATGTCCGAGGTAAGCAACTTCTTTCTGCAAGAATTCATACTTATCAAGCTGAATCTTTAAATTGTGTTCGCGTAGTCTTTCAAAGACTTTTTTGATGTTTTCCATATGCTCTTGTAATCTAGTACCTAGTACAATAATATCATCTAGGTAAACGAGACATATTTTATTTATGTAGTCTTTTAGAACAAAGTTCATAAGACATTGAAATGTTGCGGGGCGTTCTTCAAACCAAAGGGCATGCGAGTAAACTCGTGATGTCCATGTTCCGTATTAAAAGCTGTTTTCTGTATTGAGTTTTCGTGCATTTGGATCTGATGAAAATCGGAAGTAAGGTCTAATGTCGTATAGTACATATTGCGTCCTAGTTTGTCTAAAACGTCAGTAATATTTGGTATGGGAAATTTATCGTCTATTGTTTTTGAATTTAATTTTCTGTAAACGATAACCATTCGAAATTTGCGTTTTCCAGAGGCGTCTTATTTTTTTGGAACCATCCAAATGGGTGAGCTCCATGGTGAATAACTTTCGCGGATAATTTTGTCTTCTAATAATTTATCAATTTGGGAGTCAATTTCTTTTTTATAACATTCAGGATATCTGTAAGATTTTGAATGAACTGGGACTTCGTCTGTTGTTCGTATTTCGTGTTTTATTGCACTTGTATGTGTTAGAACTTGATATTCGCGCGGGAATAATTCGTTAAATACATTTATTACTTTAAAAATTGCTCTTTTTTCTTCTTTGTTTAAGTGTTCTGCGCGAATTTTTATTTCTTCAATTTCGGTGTGATTTATATTATTTTCGGTTTTAAAGTATTGTAATTTAAATTTTTTATTATTAATTTTAACGCTGTTATTTTCAAAATTTAGGTTTATTTTAATTGTAACAATGCTGGTAATCCTAATAATACATTAAAGTTTTTGTGAAAGTTAAATAGAAAGCATTTAATTTTTTGATTTTCTATATTTAAAATAATGAATTCGTTTTCAGATGTTTTTCCTAAAGCTGTTGTAAAACTAAATTGTTCGTTATAAATTTTAAAGCGATTTTTAACAAAATCTTTATTAATTAAATTTATTGATGAACCGGTGTCTAATAACATAATATAATCTTTAACGTTTAAAAATGCTAATTTAGAATTGCAATTTATGTTTAAGAGTTCTCCATCATATTGAGGCTGGTTAAATCTAAAAAAGAGTCATTGTCTTCGGTGGATTCGTAAGTTTGTTTGTACTCAAAATCAGAGGATTCGTCATTATTCATATTTTGTATATTGGTTTCGTCATGATTTATTTCCTCAGTGTTGAATAATTCTTCAACATGATATTTTGGTGAGGAATGAGTCTGTGGATGGAAATAACTTTGTTGATTTCGGGGTTGAAATGTTTGTCGAGTTTGCACCGACATAGGTGTAGGTTGAGAGGCATTGGTTGTTTGAGCATTTTTAATTTGCTGCCTTGGTGCAAATGGTTTATTTGGTCTATTATTATTAAAATTAATAGGACCAGTTGGGAATTGAGGTTGTTTTGTAATGTAGGGTTGTGACATATGTTGAGGTGGTTTATTTGGAAATTTAATTCATTGATTATTTGTTACTTTATTTGGAAATTTATTATAAGAATTTCCTAAATATTCAAAATCGTTAAATAAGAGTTGTCTTACTTCTAAGAGTGTATTAGGGTTCCTTGTCGCGAGATTATTGCGATAGGGATAATTTAAATTTGTGATGAATTTTCTTATTACTAATTTTTCTAAGTAGTTAACCAAATATTGTTTTTCTTCTTTAGTTCCGTTTTGTAACAGAATTTTTGATTTACATTTATTAAAATTTGATTCAATATATTTAAATTGATCAAGAGGATTTTTATTTATTTGTTTATCTTAAATTTTACATAATAATGTTAATGATGTTTCTCTATCATCAAAATTTGATGCTAACTGAATCTTAAGTTCATTCCAAGTATCTATATTATTATATTTAATTGTATTTTGAGCTTCGTTTATTAATCGGCTCTTAATTATTTGAAACGCACAAGCCGTTTCGAAATCATTTAGGGGTGGTTGCAATAAACCTATTGCATCTTGAGCGGCATCTACTGCTGCTATGAGACATGACAGATATTCGATGTTTCCATCGTAATTTGGAACAGCACTTAGGGCAAAATTAATTTGACTTATTCTGTCAGCCATTGTATTTTAGATTTTTAATAGAATATTTATTGAAATTTTACTTACAATAAAATTATGCACACACTGAACACTGCACTTTTCATGGGCGTGTTGGGGGTTGTAGTATGTGGAACAGACAGGCTCTCGGTATACGCGGGCACTGGGTCTGGAAGGGGTTGGCTGCTGGCACTACGCTTGGTGGCTCTCTGCAACTGGGGTTGAACAGGGGTTGGCTGCTGGCACTACGCTTGGTGGCTCTCTGCAACTGGGGTTGACGATGCTGGCACTACACTTGGTGGCACTCTGCACCGGATTCTCACTCTACTGCACTTCTTGATGAAAGAAAGATACGGGCACTCGCCTTGCGGGCTCTGGGTAACTTCTTTGATTCAAATAGCGAATTAACGTTTAAAAACGAACAAAATATTACTTAAACGAATTGATACTTTTGCACAGTATTCCGATAATAAATTTGTTTCGCTATCCTACCGACTGCGCCAGTAATGAAAAATCAGTTTGACTTTCCTTTTTTAAAAATATTTATTTATTAACAACGAAGTGTACAGTTTGATTACAAGAATGAGAATGAATGTTTATTATTTAATTACAGTATATATACAGTTCTGCAGGGATTACTCATAAGGTCTAAGATATCTGGCTAGACATGTTTATAAAGCGTAGTATGACATATTATGTAGTTACATAACTTATACTGTAAGCTACATGGGCTGGATTCTAGAATACCTACCACACATGAAATAGCAATTTTCTTGTTGCAATGTTTTCTTTTAGCTAAAATATGATAAAGAATTATAAAATTCGGGCGCGGAAGCAAATATTTATATGATCTTTTACAAAAATAAAGTCAGATTTTACCTATTCTTGATGAATACGTTGTATATTGTAAGCTACATGGGCTGGTTTCTAGAATACCTACCACACTTAAAATAGCAATTTTCTTGTTGCAATGTTTTCTTTTAGCTAAAATATGGTGCAGAATGGGGTATTTCAAGCCTACGGCTTTTAAAGAAATTCTTATTGGATATCATTGTTTACCATATATAAGTAATATTAAAGTGAATAAAACCTTTTTTTTCTGATTTTCAATACCATAATATCAAAATGAAATTGTAATGCATTTGAATCGAGTACGTAAAATTCAGTATCAGCCTTGTTGTGATGAAGAAGGCACTCGCGTCAGCCTATTGGCTCTTGTTCGAACGCGCCACGCCTCTGACTCAGATCTACGAATGATGTTCTCAGCTGATTCTCAGTGCCTGTGACGTCACACGCACGGCCGATTTTCTAGGGTGCAATTTATTGAAACTTTAAAAATTTATTTCTGGCGTGTTTGTAACCTTTCGGCGAAAAGAAAAAATACGGGTCTAATATTTTTATGCATAGAATAACATATTAAAAAATGAAAATAAATTGGAATACCCCATTATAAAATTCGGGCGCGAAAGCAAATATTTATATGATTTTTTACAATAATAAAGTCGGATTTTACCTAGTCTTGATGAATACGTTGTGTACTGTAAGCTAGATGGGCTGGATTCTAAAATACCTACCACACTCAAATTAGCCATTTTCTTGTTGCAATGTTTTCTTTTAGCTAAAATATGATAAAGAATTATAAAATTCGGGCGCGAAAGCAAATATTTATATGATTTCTTACAAAAATTAAGTCATATTTTACATAGTCTTGATGAATACGTTGTATACTGTAAGCTACATGGGCTGGATTCTAGAATATATATCACACTAGAAATAAAAATTTTCTTGTTGCAATGTTTCCTTTTAGCTAAAATATGATGAAAAATTATAAAATTCGGGCGCGGAAACAAATATTTATATGATTTTTTACAAAAATAATGTCGGATTTTACCGATTCTTGATGAAAACATTGTATATTGTAAGCTACAAGTGCTGGGTTCTAGAATATCTACCGCACTTGAAATAGCAATTTCCATATTGCAATGTTTCCTTTAGCTAAAATATGATAAAAAGTTATAAAATTGGAGCGCGGAAGCAAATATTTATATGATTTTTTACAAAAATTAAGTCAGATTTTATCTTTTCTTGATGAATTCGTAGTACATTGAAAGCTACATGGGCTGGATTCTAGAATACCTACCACCCTTTAAATAGCAATTTTCTTGTTGCAGTGCTTTCTTTTAGCTAAAAGATTATGAAGAATTATAAAATTCGAAAGCGGAAGAAAATATTTATATGATATTTTACAAAAATAAAGTCAGATTTTATCTATTCTTGAAATTAATATTTTTGTTAAAATATTCATACTCATGTTTTAGAATCTATACTATGGATAATTTTAGCATTATACATGCAAAAGTGACCATAACGTGGTACCAACCAGATAATAAACATTAATTTTCTGGTGTCATTTTAATGAATACGTTTTATATTGTCAGCTAAATGGGCTGAATTCTAGAATACCTACCACACTTGAAATAGCAATTTATTTGTTGCAATTTTTCTTTTAGCTAAAATATGATAAAGAATTATAAAATTCGGGCGCCGAAGCAAATATTTATATGATTTTTTACAAAAATAAAGTCAGATTTTACCTATTCTTGAAATGGATATTTTTGTTAAAACATTCCTATTCATGTTTTAAGATCTATACTATGGATAATTTTAGCATTGTACTTGCAAAAGTGACCATAACGTGGTACCAACCAGATAATAAACATTCAATTTTCTGGTGTCATTTTAATGAATACGTTGTATATTGTCAGCTAAATGGGCTGGATTCTAGAATACCTACCACACTTGAAATAGCAATTTTCTTGTTGCAATGTTTTCTTTTAGCTAAAATATGATAAAAAATTATAAAATTCGGGCGCGGAAGCAAATATTTATATGATTTTTCACAAAAATAAAGTCAGATTTTACCTATTCTTGATGAATACGTTGTATATTGTAAGCCACATGGGCTGGATTCTAGAATACTTACTACACTTGAAATAGCAATTTTCTTGTTGCAATGTGTTCTTTTAGCTAAACTAAAATGAAAAGTTATAAAATTCGGGCGCGGAAGCAAATATTTATATGATTTTTTACAAAAATAATGTCAGATTTTACCTTTTCTTGAAGAATACGTTGTATATTGTAAGCTACATGGGCTGGATTCTAGTATACCTACCACACTTGAAATAGCATTTTTCTTGTTGCAATGTTTTCTTTTAGCTAAAATAAAATTAAAAGTTATAAAATTCGGGCGCGGAAGCAAATATTTATATGATTTTTTTCAAAAATAAATTCAGATTTTACCTTTTCTTGATGAATAAGTTGTATATTGTAAGCTATATGGGCTGGATTCTAGAATAACTACCAGACTTGAAATAGCAATTTTCTTGTTGCAATGTTTTCTTTTAGCTAAAATATGATAAAGAATTAAAAAATTTGGGCGCGGAAGCAAATATTTATATGATTTTCTACAATAAGAAAGTATGATTTTACCTATTCTTGAAATGTATATTTTTGTTAAAACATTCATATTCATGCTTAAGGATCTATACTATGGATAATTTTAGCATTAGACATGCAAAAGTGATCATAACGTGGTACCAATCAGATAATAAACATTAAATTTTCGGGTGTCATTTTAATGAATACGTTGTATATTGTAAGCTACATGGGCTGGATTCTAGAATACCTACCACACTTGAAATAGCAATTTTCATATTGCAATATTTTCTTTTAGCTAAAATATAATGAAAAATTATATAATTTGGGCGCGGAAGCAAGTATTTATATGATTTTTTACAATAATAAAGTCAGATTTTACCTAGTCTTGATGAATACGTTGTGTACTGTAAGCTAGATGGGCTGGATTCTAAAATACCTACCACACTCAAAATAGCCATTTTCTTGTTGCAATGTTTTCTTTTAGCTAAAATATGATAAAGAATTATAAAATTCGGGCGCGAAAGCAAATATTTATATGATTTCTTACAAAAATTAAGTCATATTTTACATAGTCTTGATGAATACGTTGTATACTGTAAGCTACATGGGCTGGATTCTAGAATATATATCACACTAGAAATAAAAATTTTCTTGTTGCAATGTTTCCTTTTAGCTAAAATATGATGAAAAATTATAAAATTCGGGCGCGGAAACAAATATTTATATGATTTTTTACAAAAATAATGTCGGATTTTACCGATTCTTGATGAAAACATTGTATATTGTAAGCTACAAGTGCTGGGTTCTAGAATATCTACCGCACTTGAAATAGCAATTTCCATGTTGCAATGTTTCCTTTAGCTAAAATATGATAAAAAGTTATAAAATTGGAGCGCGGAAGCAAATATTTATATGATTTTTTACAAAAATTAAGTCAGATTTTATCTTTTCTTGATGAATACGTAGTACATTGAAAGCTACATGGGCTGGATTCTAGAATACCTACCACCCTTTAAATAGCAATTTTCTTGTTGCAGTGCTTTCTTTTAGCTAAAAGATTATGAAGAATTATAAAATTCGAAAGCGGAAGAAAATATTTATATGATATTTTACAAAAATAAAGTCAGATTTTATCTATTCTTGAAATTAATATTTTTGTTAAAATATTCATACTCATGTTTTAGAATCTATACTATGGATAATTTTAGCATTATACATGCAAAAGTGACCATAACGTGGTACCAACCAGATAATAAACATTAATTTTCTGGTGTCATTTTAATGAATACGTTTTATATTGTCAGCTAAATGGGCTGAATTCTAGAATACCTACCACACTTGAAATAGCAATTTATTGGTTGCAATTTTTCTTTTAGCTAAAATATGATAAAGAATTATAAAATTCGGGCGCCGAAGCAAATATTTATATGATTTTTTACAAAAATAAAGTCAGATTTTACCTATTCTTGAAATGGATATTTTTGTTAAAACATTCCTATTCATGTTTTAAGATCTATACTATGGATAATTTTAGCATTGTACTTGCAAAAGTGACCATAACGTGGTACCAACCAGATAATAAACATTCAATTTTCTAGTGTCATTTTAATGAATACGTTGTATATTGTCAGCTAAATGGGCTGGATTCTAGAATACCTACCACACTTGAAATAGCAATTTTCTTGTTGCAATGTTTTCTTTTAGCTAAAATATGATAAAAAATTATAAAATTCGGGCGCGGAAGCAAATATTTATATGATTTTTCACAAAAATAAAGTCAGATTTTACCTATTCTTGATGAATACGTTGTATATTGTAAGCTACATGGGCTGGATTCTAGAATACCTACCACACTTGAAATAGCAATTTTCTTATTGCAATATTTTCTTTTAGCTAAAATATAATGAAAAATTATATAATTTGGGCGCGGAAGCAAGTATTTATATGATTTTTTACAAAAATAGAGTAAGATATTATCTATTCCTGAAATGGATATTTTTGTTAAAAAATTTATATTCATGCTTTAGGATCTATACTATGGATAATTTTAGCATTGGACATGCAAAAGAGACCATAACGTAGTACCAATCAGATAATAAAAATTCAATTTTTGGGTATCATTTTAATGAATACGTTGTATATTGTAAGCTATATGGGCTGGATCTAAAATACCTACCACACTTGAAATAGCAATTTTCTTGTTGCAATGTTTTCTTTTAGCTAAAATATGATAAATATTTATAAAAGTCGGGCGCAGAAGCAAATATTTATATGATTTTTTACAAAAATAAAGTCAGATTTTACCTATTCTTGATGAATACGTTGTATATTGTAAGCTACATGGGCTGGATTCTAGAATACCTACCACATTTGAAATAGCAATTTTCTTGTTGCAATGTTTTTTTTAGCTAAAATACAATGAAGAATTATAAAATTCGGGCGCGGAAGCAAATATTTATATGATCTTTTACAAAAATTAAGTCAGATTTTACCTATTCTTGATGAATACGTTGTATATTATAAGTTACATGGGCTGGATTCTAGAATACCTACCACACATGAAATAGCAATTTTCTTGTTGCAATGTTTTCTTTTAGCTAAAATATGATGAAGAATTATAAAATTCGGGAGCGGAAGCAAATATTTATATGATCTTTTACAAAAATAAAGTCAGATTTTACCTATTCTTGATGAATACGTTGTATATTGTAAGCTACATGGGCTGGTTTCTAAAATACCTACCACACTTAAAATAGCAATTTTCTTGTTGCAATGTTTTCTTTTAGCTAAAATATGGTGCAGAATGGGGTATTCCAAGCCTACGGCTTTTAAAGAAATTCTTATTGGATATCATTGTTTACCATATATAAGTAATATTAAAGTGAATAAAACCTTTTTTTTCTGATTTTTAATACCATAATATCAAAATGAAATTGTAATGCATTTGAATCGAGTACGTAAAATTCAGTATCAGCCTTGTTGTGATGAAGAAGGCACTGGCGTCAGCCTATTGGCTCTTGTTTGAACGCGCCACGGCTCTGACTCAGACCTACGAATGATGTTCTCAGCTGATTCTCAGTGCCTGTGACGTCACACGCACCGCCGATTTTCTAGGGTGCAATTTATTGAAACTTTAAAAATTTATTTCTGGCGTGTTTGAAACAGCGAAAAGAAAAAATACGGGTCTAATATTTTTATGCATAGAATAACATATTAAAAAATGAAAAAAACTTGGAATACCCCATTATAAAATTCGGGCGCGAAAGCAAATATTTATATGATTTTTCACAATAATAAAGTCAGATTTTACCTAGTGTTGATGAATACGTTGTGTACTGTAAGCTAGATGGGCTGGATTCTAAAATACCTACCAGACTCAAAATAGCCATTTTCTTGTTGCAATGTTTTCTTTTAGCTAAAATATGATGAAGAATTATAAAATTCGGGCGCGGAAGCAAATACTTATATGATTTTTTACAAAAAAAAGTTAGATTTCACCTATTCTTGAAATGGATATTTTTGTTAAAATATTCATATTCATGCTTTGGGATCTATACTATGGATAGTTTTAAGCATTGGACATGTAAAAGTGACCAAAACGTGGTACAAATCAGATAATAAACATTTAATTTCCGGGTGTCATTTTAATGAATACTATGTATAATGTAAGCTACATGGGCTGGATTCTAGAATACCTACAACACTTGAAATAGCAATTTTCTTGTTGCAATGTTTTCTTTTAGCTAAAATATGATAAAGAATTATAAAATTCGGGCGCGGAAGCAAATATTTATATGATTTTTTTAAAAAATAAAGTCAGATTTTACTATTCTATTTTAATGAATACGTTAAATATTGTAAGCTACATGGGCTGGATTCTAGAATACCTACCACACTTGAAATAGAAATTTTCTTGTTGCAATGTTTTCTTTTAGCTAAAATATGACGAAGAAATATAAAAGTCGGGCGTGAAAGCAAGTATGTATACGATTTTTTACAAAAATTAAGTCAGATTTTACCTATTCTTGATGAATACGTTGTATATTGTAAGCTACATGGGCTGGATTCTAGAATACCTACCACATTTGAAATAGCAATTTTCTTGTTGGAATGTTTCCTTTTAGCTATAATATGATAAGGAATTATAAAATTTGGGCGCGGAAGCAAATATTAACATGATTTTTTACTAAAATAATGTCAAATTTTACGTATTCTTGATGAATACGTTGTATATTATTAGCTAAATGGGCTGGATTCTAGAATACCTACCACACTTACAACGACAATTTTCTTGTTGCAATGTTTTCTTTTAGCTAAAATATGATGAAGAATTATAAAATTCCGGCGCAGAAGCAAATATTTATATGATTTTTTACAAAAATAAAGGCAGCTTTTACCTATTCTTGAAATGGATATTTTTGTTAAAACATTCATATTCATGCTTTAAGATCTATACTATGGATGGTTTTAAGCATTGGACATGCAAAAGTGACCAAAACGTGGTACCAATCAGATAATAAACATACAATCTTCTTGTATCATTTTAATGAATACGTTGTATATTGTAAGCTACATGGGCTGGATTCTAGAATACCTACCACACTTGAAATAGCAATTTTCTTGTTGCAATATTTTCTTTTAGCTAAAATATGATAAAAAATTATAAAATTCGGGCGCGAAAGCAAATATTTATATGATTTTTTACAAAAATAAAGTCAGATTTTACCTATTCTTGATGAATACGTTGTATATTGTAAGCTACATGGGCTGGATTCTAGAATACGTCCCACACTTGAAATAGCAATTTTCTTGTTGCAATGTTTTCTTTTAGCTAAAATATGATGAAGAATTATAATATTCGGGCGCGGAAGCAAATATTTATGTGATTTTTGCAAAAAAAAGTCACTTTTTACCTATTTTTGTTGAATACGTTGTATATTGCAAGCTACATGGGCTGGATTCTAGAATACGTCCCACACTTGAAATAGCAATTTTCTTGTTGCAATGTTTTCTTTTAGCTAAAATATGATGAAGAATTATAAAATTCGGGCGCGGAAGCAAATATTTATGTGATTTTTGCAAAAAAAAGTCACATTTTACCTATTTTTGTTGAATACGTTGTATATTGCAAGCTACATGGGCTGGATTCTAGAATACCTGCCACACTTGAAATAGCAGTTTTCTTGTTGCAATGTTTTCTTTTAGCTAAAATATGAGGAAGAATTTTAAAATTCGGGCGAAGAAGCAAATATTTATGTGATTTTTTACAAAAATAAAGTCAGATTTTACCTATTCTTGATGAATACGTTGTATATTGGAAGCTAAATGGGCTGGATTCTAGAATACCTACCACACTTGAAATAGCAATTTTCTTGTTGCAAAGTTTTCTTTTAGCTAAAATATGATAAAAAAATTATAAAATTCGGGCGCGGAATCAAATATTTATATGATTTTTTACAAAAATAAAGTCAGATTTTACCTATTCTTGATGAATACGTTGTATATTGTAAGCTACATGGCTGGATTCTAGAATACGTCCCACACTTCAAATAGCAATTTTCTTGTTGCAATGTTTTCTTTTAGCTAAAATATGATGAAGAATTATAATATTCGGGCGCGGAAGCAAATATTTATGTGATTTTTGCAAAAAAAAGTCACATTTTACCTATTTTTGTTGAATACGTTGTATATTGCAAGCTACATGGGCTGGATTCTAGAATACCTACCACACTTGAAATAGCAATTTTCTTGTTGCAATGTTTTCTTTTAGCTAAAATATGATAAAGAATTATTAAATTCGGGTGCGAAAGCAAATATTTATATGATTTTTTACAAAAAAAAGTCAGATTTTACCTATTCTTGAAATGGATATTTTTGTTAAAACATTCTTATTCATGCTGTAGGATCTATACTATGGATGGTTTTAAGCATTGGACATGCAAAAGTGACCAAAACGTGGTACCAATAAGATAATAAACATTTAATATTCGGGTGTCATTTTAATGAATACGTAGTATATTGTAAGCTAAATGGGCTGGATTTTAGAATACCTACCACACTTGAAATAGCAATCTTATTGTTTTAATGTTCTCTTTTAGCTCAAATATGATAAAGAATTATAAAATTCGAGCGGGGAAGCAAATATTTATATGATTATTTACAAAAATAAAGTCAGATTTTTCTTTTTCTTGATGAATACGTTATATATTGTAAGCTACATGGGCTGGATTCTAGAATACCTACCACACTTAAAATAGCAATTTTCTTGTTGCATTAATTTGGTATAGCTAAAATATGATAAAGAATTATAAAATTCGAGCGCGGAAGCAAATATTTATATGATTTTTTACAAAAATAATGTCAGATTTTACCTATTCTTGAAATGGATATTTTTGTTAAAACATTCATATTCATGCTTTAGGATCTATACTATGGATAATTTTAGCATTGGACATGCAAAAGTGACCAAAATGTGGTACTAATCAGATAATAAACATTCAATTTTCGTTTGTCATTATAATGAATACGTTGTATATTGTCAGCTACATGGGCTGGATTCTAGAATACCTCCTACACTTGAAATAGCAATTTTCTTGTTGCAATGTTTTCTTTTAGCTAAAAAATGATGAAGAATTATAAAATTCGGGCGCGGAAGCAAATATTTATGTGATTTTTGCAAAAAAAAGTCAGATTTTACCTATTCTTGATGAATACGTTGTATATTATAAGCTACATGGGCTGGATTCTAGAATACCTACCACACTTGAAATAGCAATTTTCTTGTTGCAATGTTTTCTTTTAGCTAAAATATGATGAAGAATTATAATATTCGGGCGCGGAAGCAAATATTTATGTGATTTTTGCAAAAAAAAGTCAGATTTTACCTATTCTTGATGAATACGTTGTATATTGTAAGCTACATGGGCTGGATTCTAGAAGACCTACCACACTTGTAATAGCAATATTCTTGGTGCAATGTTTTCTTTTAGCTAAAATATAACGAAAAATTATGAAGTTCGGGCGCGGAAGAAAATATTTATATGATTTTTTTCAAAAATAAAGTTATATTTTAACTATTCTTGATGAATATGTTGTATATTATAAGCTACATGGGCTGGATTCTAGAATACCTACCACACTTGAAATAGCAATTTTCTTGTTGCAATGTATTCTTTTAGCTAATATATGATAAAGAATTATAAAATTCGGGCGCAGAAGCAAATATTTATATGATTTTTTACAAAAATAGAGTCAGATTTTACCTATTCTTGATGAATGCGTTGTATATTGCAAGCTACATGGGCTGGATTCCAGAATACCTACCACACTTTAAATGGCAATTTTCTTGTTGCAATGTTTTCTTCTAGGTTAAATTTAAAAAAGAATTATAAAATTCGGGCGCGGAAGCAAATATTTATATGATATTTTACAAAAATAATGTCAGATTTTACTTATTCTTGAAATGGATATTTTTGTTAAAACATTCATATTCATGCTTTAGGATCTATACTGTGGATGCTTTTAGCATTGGACATGCAAAAGTAACCAAAACGTGGTACCAATCAGATAATAAACATTCAATTATCGGGTGTCATTTTAATGAATAAGTTGTATATTGTAAGCTACATGGGCTGGATTCTAGAATACCTACCACACTTGAAATAGCAATTTTTTTGTTGCAATGTTTTCTTTTAGCTTAAATATGATGAAAAATTATAAAATTCGGGCGCGGAAGCAATATTTATATGATTTTTTACAAAAATAAAGTCAGATTTTACCTATTTTTGAAATGGATATTTTTTTAAAATATTCATATTCATGCTTTAGGATCTATACTATGGATGGTTTTAGCATTAGACATGCATAAGTGACCAAAACGTTCTACCAATCAGATAAGAAACATTCAATTTTCGGGTGTCATTTTAATGAATACGTTGTATATTGTAAGCTACATGGGCTGTATTCTAGAATATCTACCACACTTGAAATAGCAATTTTCTTGTTGCAATGTTTTCATTTAGCTAAAATATGATGAAGAATTATAAAATTCGGGCGCGGAAGCAAATACTTATATGATTTTTTACAAAAAAAAAGTTAGATTTCACCTATTCTTGAAATGGATATTTTTGTTAAAATATTCATATTCATGCTTTGGGATCTATACTATGGATAGTTTTAAGCATTGGACATGTAAAAGTGACCAAAACGTGGTACAAATCAGATAATAAACATTTAATTTCCGGGTGTCATTTTAATGAATACTATGTATAATGTAAGCTACATGGGCTGGATTCTAGAATACCTACAACACTTGAAATAGCAATTTTCTTGTTGCCATGTTTTCTTTTAGCTAAAATATGATAAAGAATTATAAAATTCGGGCGCGGAAGCAAGTATTTCTAAGATTTTTTTAAAAAATAAAGTCAGATTTTACTATTCTATTTTAATGAATACGTTAAATATTGTAAGCTACATACTCTGAGATAGCGCGTACCTACCACACTTGAAATAGAAATTTTCTTGTTGCAATGTTTTCTTTTAGCTAAAATATGACGAAGAAATATAAAAGTCGGGCGTGAAAGCAAGTATGTATACGATTTTTTACAAAAATTAAGTCAGATTTTACCTATTCTTGATGAATACGTTGTATATTGTAAGCTACATGGGCTGGATTCTAGAATACCTACCACATTTGAAATAGCAATTTTCTTGTTGGAATGTTTTCTTTTAGCTATAATATGATAAGGAATTATAAAATTTGGGCGCGGAAGCAAATATTAATATGATTTTTTACTAAAATAATGTCAAATTTTACGTATTCTTGATGAATACGTTGTATATTGTAAGCTAAATGGGCTGGATTCTAGAATACCTACCACACTTACAACGACAATTTTCTTGTTGCAATGTTTTCTTTTAGCTAAAATATGATGAAGAATTATAAAATTCCGGCGCGGAAGCAAATATTTATATGTTTTTTTACAAAAATAAAGGCAGATTTTACCTATTCTTGAAATGGATATTTTTGTTAAAACATTCATATTCATGCTTTAAGATCTATACTATGGATGGTTTTAAGCATTGGACATGCAAAAGTGACCAAAACGTGGTACCAATCAGATAATAAACATACAATCTTCTTGTATCATTTTAATGAATACCTTGTATATTGTAAGCTACATGGGCTGGATTCTAGAATACCTACCACACTTGAAATAGCAATTTTCTTGTTGCAATGTTTTCTTTTAGCTAAAATATGATAAAAAATTATAAAATTCGGGCGCGGAAGCAAATATTTATATGATTTTTACAAAAATAAAGTCAGATTTTACCTATTCTTGATGAATACGTTGTATATTGTAAGCTACATGGGCTGGATTCTAGAATACGTCCCACACTTGAAATAGCAATTTTCTTGTTGCAATGTTTTCTTTTAGCTAAAATATGATGAAGAATTATAATATTCGGGCGCGGAAGCAAATATTTGTGTGATTTTTGCAAAAAAAAAGTCACATTTTACCTATTTTTGTTGAATACGTTGTATATTGCAAGCTACATGGCCTGGATTCTAGAATACGTCCCACACTTGAAATAGCAATTTTCTTGTTGCAATGTTTTCTTTTAGCTAAAATATGATGAAGAATTATAATATTCGGGCGCGGAAGCAAATATTTATGTAATTTTTGCAAAAAAAAGTCACATTTTACCTATTTTTGTTGAATACGTTGTATATTGCAAGCTACATGGGCTGGATTCTAGAATACCTACCACACTTGAAATAGCAGTTTTCTTGTTGCAATGTTTTCTTTTAGCTAAAATATGAGGAAGAATTTTAAAATTCGGGCGAAGAAGCAAATATTTATGTAATTTTTTACAAAAAATAATGTCAGATTTTACCTATTTTTGATGAATACTTTGTATATTGGAAGCTAAATGGGCTGGATTCTAGAATACCTACCACACTTGAAATAGCAATTTTCTTGTTGCAATGTTTTCTTTTAGTTAAAATATGATAAAAAAATTATAAAATTCGGGCGCGGAAGCAAATATTTATATGATTTTTTACAAAAATAAAGTCAGATTTTACCTATACTTGATGAATACGTTGTATATTGTAAGCTACATGGGCTGGATTCTAGAATACGTCCCACACTTGAAATAGCAATTTTCTTGTTGCAATGTTTTCTTTTAGCTAAAATATGATGAAGAATTATAATATTCGGGCGCGGAAGCAAATATTTATGTGATTTTTGCAAAAAAAAGTCACATTTTACCTATTTTTGTTGAATACGTTGTATATTGCAAGCTACATGGGCTGGATTCTAGAATACCTACCACACTTCAAATAGCAATTTTCTTGTTGCAATGTTTTCTTTTAGCTAAAATATGATAAAGAATTATTAAATTCGGGTGCGAAAGCAAATATTTATATGATTTTTTACAAAAAAAAGTCAGATTTTACCTATTCTTGAAATGGATATTTTTGTTAAAACATTCTTATTCATGCTGTAGGATCTATACTATGGATGGTTTTAAGCATTGGACATGCAAAAGTGACCAAAACGTGGTACCAATAAGATAATAAACATTTAATATTCGGGTGTCATTTTAATGAATACGTAGTATATTGTAAGCTAAATGGGCTGGATTTTAGAATACCTACCACACTTGAAATAGCAATCTTATTGTTTTAATGTTCTCTTTTAGCTCAAATATGATAAAGAATTATAAAATTCGAGCGGGGAAGCAAATATTTATATGATTATTTACAAAAATAAAGTCAGGTTTTTGTTTTTCTTGATGAATACGTTATATATTGTAAGCTACATGGGCTGGATTCTAGAATACCTACCACACTTAAAATAACAATTTTCTTGTTGCATTAATTTGGTATAGCTAAAATATGATAAAGAATTATAAAATTCGAGCGCGAAAGCAAATATTTATATGATTTTTTACAAAAATAATGTCAGATTTTACCTATTCTTGAAATGGATATTTTTGTTAAAACATTCATATTCATGCTTTAGGATCTATACTATGGATAATTTTAGCATTGGACATGCAAAAGTGACCAAATGTGGTACTAATCAGATAATAAACATTCAATTTTCGTTTGTCATTATAATGAATACGTTGTATATTGTCAGCTACATGGGCTGGATTCTAGAATACCTCCCACACTTGAAATAGCAATTTTCTTGTTGCAATGTTTTCTTTTAGCTAAAAAATGATGCAGAATTAATAAAATTCGGGCGCGGAAGCAAATATTTATGTGATTTTTGCAAAAAAAAGTCAGATTTTACCTATTCTTGATGAATACGTTGTATATTGTAAGCTACATGGGCTGGATTCTAGAAGACCTACCACACTTGTAATAGCAATATTCTTGGTGCAATGTTTTCTTTTAGCTAAAATATAACGAAAAATTATGAAGGTCGGGCGGCGGAAGAAAATATTTATATGATTTTTTTTCAAAAATAAAGTTATATTTTAACTATTCTTGATGAATATGTTGTATATTATAAGCTACATGGGCTGGATTCTAGAATACCTACCACACTTGAAATAGCAATTTTCTTGTTGCAATGTTTTCTTTTAGCTAAAATATGATGAAGAATTATAATATTCGGGCGCGGAAGCAAATATTTATGTGATTTTTGTAAAAAAAAGTCACATTTTTACCTATTTTTGTTAAATACGTTGTATATTGCAAGCTACATGGGCTGGATTCTAGAATACATCCCACACTTGAAATAGCAATTTTCTTGTTGCAATGTTTTCTTTTAGCTAAAATATGATAAAGAATTATAATATTCGGGCGCGGAAGCAAATATTTATGTGATTTTTGCAAAAAAAAAGTCACATTTTACCTATTTTTGTTGAATACGTTGTATATTGCAAGCTACATGGGCTGGATTCTAGAATACCTACCACACTTGAAATAGCAATTTTCTTGTTGCAATGTTTTCTTTTAGCTAAAATATGATAAAGAATTATAAAATTCGGGCGCGGAAGCAAATATTTTTATGATTTTTTACAAAAAAAAAAGTTAGATTTCACCTATTCTTGAAATGGATATTTTTGTTAAAACATTCATATTCATGCTTAAGGATCTATAATATGGATGGTTTTAAGCATTGGACATGGAAAAGTGACCAAAACGTGGTACCAATCAGATAATATACATTCCATTTTCGGGTGTCATTTTAATGAATACGTTGTATATTGTAAGCTACATGGTCTAGATTCTACAATACCTACCACACTTGAAATAGCAATTTTCTTGTTGCAATGTTTGTTTTAGCTATAATATGATGACGAATTTTTAAATTCGGGCGCGAAAGCAAATATTTATATGATTTTTTACAAAAAAAAGTTAGATTTTACCTATTCTTGAAATGAATATTTTTGTTAAAACATTCTTATTCATGCTGTAGGATCTATACTATGGATGGTTTTAAGCATTGGACATGCAAAAGTGACCAAAACGTGGTACCAATAAGATAATAAACATTTAATATTCGGGTGTCATTTTTAGGAATACGTTGTATATTGTAAGCTACATGGGCTGAATTCTAAAATACTTACCACACTTAAAATAGCAATTTTCTTGTTGCAATGTTTTCTTTTAGCTAAAATATGATGGAGAATTATAAATTTCGGGTGCGGAAGCAAATATTTAAGGTATAATATTTTTTACAAAAATTAAGTCAGATTTGACCTATTCTTGAAATGGATATTTTTGATAAAACATTCATATTTATGCTTTAGGATCTATACTATGGATGGTTTTAGCATTGGACATGCAAAAGTGACCAAACGTGGGATTAATCAGATAATGAACATTCAATTTTCGGGTGTCATTTTAATGAATACGTTGTATATTATAAGCTACATGGGCTGGATTCTAGAATACCTACCACACTTAAAATAGAAATTTCTTGTTGCTATGTTTTCTTTTAGCTAAAATATGATGAAAAATTACGAAATTCGGGCGCGCAAACTAATATTTATATGAGTTTTTACAATAAATAAAGTCAGATTTTAAATATTCCTAAAATAGATATTTATGTTAAAACATTCATATTCATGTTTTAGGTTCTATACTATGGATGGTTCTAGCATTGGACATGCAAAAGTGACCAAAACGTCGTACCAATCAGATAATAAACATTCAATTTTCGGGTGTCATTTTAATAAATACGTTGTATATTGTAAGATACATGGCTGGATTCTAGAATACCTACTACACTTGATATAGCAATTTTCTTGTTGCAATGTTTTCTTTTAGCAAAAATATGATGAAGAATTGTAAAATACGGGCGCGGAAGCAAATATTTACATGATTTTTTACAAAAATAATGTCAGATTTTACTTATTCTTGAAATGGATATTTTTGTTAAAACATTCATATTCATGCTTTAGGATCTATACTATGGATGTTTTAGCATTAGACATGCATAAGTGACCAAAACGTTCTACCAATCAGATAAGAAACATTCAATTTTCGGGTGTCATTTTAATGAATACGTTGTATATTGTAAGCTACATGGGCTGTATTCTAGAATATCTACCACACTTGAAATAGCAATTTTCTTGTTGCAATGTTTTCATTTAGCTAAAATATGATGAAGAATTATAAAATTCGGGCGCGGAAGCAAATACTTATATGATTTTTTACAAAAAAAAGTTAGATTTCACCTATTCTTGAAATGGATATTTTTGTTAAAATATTCATATTCATGCTTTGGGATCTATACTATGGATAGTTTTAAGCATTGGACATGTAAAAGTGACCAAAACGTGGTACAAATCAGATAATAAACATTTAATTTCCGGGTGTCATTTTAATGAATACTATGTATAATGTAAGCTACATGGGCTGGATTCTAGAATACCTACAACACTTGAAATAGCAATTTTCTTGTTGCCATGTTTTCTTTTAGCTAAAATATGATAAAGAATTATAAAATTCGGGCGCGGAAGCAAATATTTCTAAGATTTTTTTAAAAAATAAAGTCAGATTTTACTATTCTATTTTAATGAATACGTTAAATATTGTAAGCTACATGGGCTGGATTCTAGAATACCTACCACACTTGAAATAGAAATTTTCTTGTTGCAATGTTTTCTTTTAGCTAAAATATGACGAAGAAATATAAAAGTCGGGCGTGAAAGCAAGTATGTATACGATTTTTTACAAAAATTAAGTCAGATTTTACCTATTCTTGATGAATACGTTGTATATTGTAAGCTACATGGGCTGGATTCTAGAATACCTACCACATTTGAAATAGCAATTTTCTTGTTGGAATGTTTTCTTTTAGCTATAATATGATAAGGAATTATAAAATTTGGGCGCGGAAGCAAATATTAATATGATTTTTTACTAAAATAATGTCAAATTTTACGTATTCTTGATGAATACGTTGTATATTGTAAGCTAAATGGGCTGGATTCTAGAATACCTACCACACTTACAACGACAATTTTCTTGTTGCAATGTTTTCTTTTAGCTAAAATATGATGAAGAATTATAAAATTCCGGCGCGGAAGCAAATATTTATATGTTTTTTTACAAAAATAAAGGCAGATTTTACCTATTCTTGAAATGGATATTTTTGTTAAAACATTCATATTCATGCTTTAAGATCTATACTATGGATGGTTTTAAGCATTGGACATGCAAAAGTGACCAAAAACGTGGTACCAATCAGATAATAAACATACAATCTTCTTGTATCATTTTAATGAATACCTTGTATATTGTAAGCTACATGGGCTGGATTCTAGAATACCTACCACACTTGAATTAGCAATTTTCTTGTTGCAATGTTTTCTTTTAGCTAAAATATGATAAAAAATTATAAAATTCGGGCGCGGAAGCAAATATTTATATGATTTTTTACAAAAATAAAGTCAGATTTTACCTATTCTTGATGAATACGTTGTATATTGTAAGCTACATGGGCTGGATTCTAGAATACGTCCCACACTTGAAATAGCAATTTTCTTGTTGCAATGTTTTCTTTTAGCTAAAATATGATGAAGAATTATAATATTCGGGCGCGGAAGCAAATATTTGTGTGATTTTTGCAAAAAAAAGTCACATTTTACCTATTTTTGTTGAATACGTTGTATATTGCAAGCTACATGGCCTGGATTCTAGAATACGTCCCACACTTGAAATAGCAATTTTCTTGTTGCAATGTACTCTGAGATAGCGCGTATGATGAAGAATTATAATATTCGGGCGCGGAAGCAAATATTTATGTAATTTTTGCAAAAAAAAGTCACATTTTACATATTTTTGTTGAATACGTTGTATATTGCAAGCTACATGGGCTGGATTCTAGAATACCTACCACACTTGAAATAGCAGTTTTCTTGTTGCAATGTTTTCTTTTAGCTAAAATATGAGGAAGAATTTTAAAATTCGGGCGAAGAAGCAAATATTTATGTAATTTTTTACAAAAATAAAGTCAGATTTTACCTATTTTTGATGAATACTTTGTATATTGGAAGCTAAATGGGCTGGATTCTAGAATACCTACCACACTTGAAATAGCAATTTTCTTGTTGCAATGTTTTCTTTTAGTTAAAATATGATAAAAAAATTATAAAATTCGGGCGCGGAAGCAAATATTTATATGATTTTTTACAAAAATAAAGTCAGATTTTACCTATACTTGATGAATACGTTGTATATTGTAAGCTACATGGGCTGGATTCTAGAATACGTCCCACACTTGAAATAGCAATTTTCTTGTTGCAATGTTTTCTTTTAGCTAAAATATGATGAAGAATTATAATATTCGGGCGCGGAAGCAAATATTTATGTGATTTTTGCAAAAAAAAGTCACATTTTACCTATTTTTGTTGAATACGTTGTATATTGCAAGCTACATGGGCTGGATTCTAGAATACCTACCACACTTCAAATAGCAATTTTCTTGTTGCAATGTTTTCTTTTAGCTAAAATATGATAAAGAATTATTAAATTCGGGTGCGAAAGCAAATATTTATATGATTTTTTACAAAAAAAAGTCAGATTTTACCTATTCTTGAAATGGATATTTTTGTTAAAACATTCTTATTCATGCTGTAGGATCTATACTATGGATGGTTTTAAGCATTGGACATGCAAAAGTGACCAAAACGTGGTACCAATAAGATAATAAACATTTAATATTCGGGTGTCATTTTAATGAATACGTAGTATATTGTAAGCTAAATGGGCTGGATTTTAGAATACCTACCACACTTGAAATAGCAATCTTATTGTTTTAATGTTCTCTTTTAGCTCAAATATGATAAAGAATTATAAAATTCGAGCGGGGAAGCAAATATTTATATGATTATTTACAAAAATAAAGTCAGGTTTTTGTTTTTCTTGATGAATACGTTATATATTGTAAGCTACATGGGCTGGATTCTAGAATACCTACCACACTTAAAATAACAATTTTCTTGTTGCATTAATTTGGTATAGCTAAAATATGATAAAGAATTATAAAATTCGAGCGCGAAAGCAAATATTTATATGATTTTTTACAAAAATAATGTCAGATTTTACCTATTCTTGAAATGGATATTTTTGTTAAAACATTCATATTCATGCTTTAGGATCTATACTATGGATAATTTTAGCATTGGACATGCAAAAGTGACCAAAATGTGGTACTAATCAGATAATAAACATTCAATTTTCGTTTGTCATTATAATGAATACGTTGTATATTGTCAGCTACATGGGCTGGATTCTAGAATACCTCCCACACTTGAAATAGCAATTTTCTTGTTGCAATGTTTTCTTTTAGCTAAAAAATGATGCAGAATTATAAAATTCGGGCGCGGAAGCAAATATTTATGTGATTTTTGCAAAAAAAAGTCAGATTTTACCTATTCTTGATGAATACGTTGTATATTGTAAGCTACATGGGCTGGATTCTAGAAGACCTACCACACTTGTAATAGCAATATTCTTGGTGCAATGTTTTCTTTTAGCTAAAATATAACGAAAAATTATGAAGGTCGGGCGCGGAAGAAAATATTTATATGATTTTTTTCAAAAATAAAGTTATATTTTAACTATTCTTGATGAATATGTTGTATATTATAAGCTACATGGGCTGGATTCTAGAATACCTACCACACTTGAAATAGCAATTTTCTTGTTGCAATGTTTTCTTTTAGCTAAAATATGATGAAGAATTATAATATTCGGGCGCGGAAGCAAATATTTATGTGATTTTTGTAAAAAAAAGTCACATTTTACCTATTTTTGTTAAATACGTTGTATATTGCAAGCTACATGGGCTGGATTCTAGAATACATCCCACACTTGAAATAGCAATTTTCTTGTTGCAATGTTTTCTTTTAGCTAAAATATGATAAAGAATTATAATATTCGGGCGCGGAAGCAAATATTTATGTGATTTTTGCAAAAAAAAGTCACATTTTACCTATTTTTGTTGAATACGTTGTATATTGCAAGCTACATGGGCTGGATTCTAGAATACCTACCACACTTGAAATAGCAATTTTCTTGTTGCAATGTTTTCTTTTAGCTAAAATATGATAAAGAATTATAAAATTCGGGCGCGGAAGCAAATATTTTTATGATTTTTTACAAAAAAAAAAGTTAGATTTCACCTATTCTTGAAATGGATATTTTTGTTAAAACATTCATATTCATGCTTAAGGATCTATAATATGGATGGTTTTAAGCATTGGACATGGAAAAGTGACCAAAACGTGGTACCAATCAGATAATATACATTCCATTTTCGGGTGTCATTTTAATGAATACGTTGTATATTGTAAGCTACATGGTCTAGATTCTACAATACCTACCACACTTGAAATAGCAATTTTCTTGTTGCAATGTTTGTTTTAGCTATAATATGATGACGAATTTTTAAATTCGGGCGCGAAAGCAAATATTTATATGATTTTTTACAAAAAAAAGTTAGATTTTACCTATTCTTGAAATGAATATTTTTGTTAAAACATTCTTATTCATGCTGTAGGATCTATACTATGGATGGTTTTAAGCATTGGACATGCAAAAGTGACCAAAACGTGGTACCAATAAGATAATAAACATTTAATATTCGGGTGTCATTTTAATGAATACGTAGTATATTGTAAGCTAAATGGGCTGGATTTTAGAATACCTACCACACTTGAAATAGCAATTTTATTGTTTTAATGTTCTCTTTTAGCTCAAATATGATAAAGAATTATAAAATTCGAGCGGGGAAGCAAATATTTATATGATTATTTACAAAAATAAAGTCAGATTTTTCTTTTTCTTGATGAATACGTTATATATTGTAAGCTACATGGGCTGGATTCTAGAATACCTACCTCACTTAAAATAGCAATTTTCTTGTTGCATTAATTTCGTTTAGCTAAAATATGATAAAGAATTATAAAATTCGAGCGCGGAAGCAAATATTTATATGATTTTTTACAAAAATAATGTCAGATTTTACCTATTCTTGAAATGGATATTTTTGTTAAAACATTCATATTCATGCTTTAGGATCTATACTATGGATAATTTTAGCATTGGACATGCAAAAGTGACCAAAATGTGGTACTAATCAGATAATAAACATTCAATTTTCGTTTGTCATTATAATGAATACGTTGTATATTGTCAGCTACATGGGCTGGATTCTAGAATACCTCCCACACTTGAAATAGCAATTTTCTTGTTGCATTGTTTTCTTTTAGCTAAAAAATGATGAAGAATTATAAAATTCGGGCGCGGAAGCAAATATTTATGTGATTTTTGCAAAAAAAAAGTCAGATTTTACCTATTCTTGATGAATACGTTGTATATTGTAAGCTACATGGGCTGGATTCTTGAATACCTACCACACTTGTAATAGCAATATTCTTGGTGCAATGTTTTCTTTTAGCTAAAATATAACGAAAAATTATAAAGTTCGGGCGCGGAAGAAAATATTTATATGATTTTTTTCAAAAATAAAGTTATATTTTAACTATTCTTGATGAATATGTTGTATATTATAAGCTACATGGGCTGGATTCTAGAATACCTACCACACTTGAAATAGCAATTTTCTTGTTGCAATGTATTCTTTTAGCTAATATATGATAAAGAATTATAAAATTCGGGCGCAGAAGCAAATATTTATATGATTTTTTACAAAAATAGAGTCAGATTTTACCTATTCTTGATGAATGCGTTGTATATTGCAAGCTACATGGGCTGGATTCCAGAATACCTACCACACTTTAAATGGCAATTTTCTTGTTGCAATGTTTTCTTCTAGGTTAAATTTAAAAAAGAATTATAAAATTCGGGCGCGGAAGCAAATATTTATATGATATTTTACAAAAATAATGTCAGATTTTACTTATTCTTGAAATGAATATTTTTGTTAAAACATTCATATTCATGCTTTAGGATCTATACTATGGATGCTTTTAGCATTGGACATGCAAAAGTAACCAAAACGTGGTACCAATCAGATAATAAACATTCAATTATCGGGTGTCATTTTAATGAATAAGTTGTATATTGTAAGCTACATGGGCTGGATTCTAGAATACCTACCACACTTGAAATAGCAATTTTCTTGTTGCAATGTTTTCTTTTAGCTAAAATATGATGAAAAATTATAAATTTCGGGGGCGGAAGCAAATATTTATGGTATAATATTTTTTACTAAAATAAAGTCAGATTTGACCTATTCTTGAAATGGATATTTTTGATAAAACATTCATATTTATGCTTTAGGATCTATACTATGGATGGTTTTAGCATTGGACATGCAAAAGTGACCAAAACGTGGGATTAATCAGATAATGAACATTCAATTTTCGGGTGTCATTTTAATGAATACGTTGTATATTATAAGCTACATGGGCTGGATTCTAGAATACCTACCACACTTAAAATAGAAATTTTCTTGTTGCTATGTTTTCTTTTAGCTAAAATATGATGAAAAATTATGAAATTCGAGCGCGCAAACTAATATTTATATGAGTTTTTACAATAAATAAAGTCAGATTTTAAATATTCTTAAAATAGATATTTATGTTAAAACATCCTTTTAGCAAAAATATGATGAAGAATTGTAAAATACGGGCGCGGAAGCAAATATTTACATGATTTTTTACAAAAATAATGTCAGATTTACTTATTCTTGAAATGGATATTTTTGTTAAAACATTCATATTCATGCTTTAGGATCTATAATATGGATGGTTTTAGCATTAGACATGCATAAGTGACCAAAACGTTCTACCAATCAGATAAGAAACATTCAATTTTCGGGTGTCATTTTAATGAATACGTTGTATATTGTAAGCTACATGGGCTGTATTCTAGAATATCTACCACACTTGAAATAGCAATTTTCTTGTTGCAATGTTTTCTTTTAGCTAAAATATGATGAAGAATTATAAAATTCGGGCGCGGAAGCAAATACTTATATGATTTTTTACAAAAAAAAAGTTAGATTTCACCTATTCTTGAAATGGATATTTTTGTTAAAATATTCATATTCATGCTTTGGGATCTATACTATGGATAGTTTTAAGCATTGGACATGTAAAAGTGACCAAAACGTGGTACAAATCAGATAATAAACATTTAATTTCCGGGTGTCATTTTAATGAATACTATGTATAATGTAAGCTACATGGGCTGGATTCTAGAATACCTACAACACTTGAAATAGCAATTTTCTTGTTGCAATGTTTTCTTTTAGCTAAAATATGATAAAGAATTATAAAATTCGGGCGCGGAAGCAAATATTTATATGATTTTTTTAAAAAATAAAGTCAGATTTTACTATTCTATTTTAATGAATACGTTAAATATTGTAAGCTACATGGGCTGGATTCTAGAATACCTACCACACTTGAAATAGAAATTTTCTTGTTGCAATGTTTTCTTTTAGCTAAAATATGACGAAGAAATATAAAAGTCGGGCGTGAAAGCAAGTATGTATACGATTTTTTACAAAAATTAAGTCAGATTTTACCTATTCTTGATGAATACGTTGTATATTGTAAGCTACATGGGCTGGATTCTAGAATACCTACCACATTTGAAATAGCAATTTTCTTGTTGGAATGTTTTCTTTTAGCTATAATATGATAAGGAATTATAAAATTTGGGCGCGGAAGCAAATATTAATATGATTTTTTACTAAAATAATGTCAAATTTTACGTATTCTTGATGAATACGTTGTATATTGTAAGCTAAATGGGCTGGATTCTAGAATACCTACCACGCTTACAACGACAATTTTCTTGTTGCAATGTTTTCTTTTAGCTAAAATATGATGAAGAATTATAAAATTCCGGCGCGGAAGCAAATATTTATATGATTTTTTACAAAAATAAAGGCAGATTTTACCTATTCTTGAAATGGATATTTTTGTTAAAACATTCATATTCATGCTTTAAGATCTATACTATGGATGGTTTTAAGCATTGGACATGCAAAAGTAACAAAAACGTGGTACCAATCAGATAATAAACATACAATCTTCTTGTGTCATTTTAATGAATACGTTGTATATTGTAAGCTACATGGGCTGGATTCTAGAATACCTACCACACTTGAAATAGCAATTTTCTTGTTGCAATGTTTTCTTTTAGCTAAAATGAAGGGTATGGGGAAAGAACAAGGTATGTCACATTTTTAACAAAATTTGAATTGTTAGTGCCATCTATTGAAAATGCCGGTCTCTATCTTTGGTAAAATTATAGGGGGATATAAGTAGATAGGTTTCACTTTATTTTAAAAATTAAAATCACTGCATGGGGAAAAAACAAGGATTGTCCGCGCGCAAAGTGTAAAGAACAAGGAATGTCCATTCACACGATAATGAAAATTATGTGTTTCATTAGATGTCGTTGTGCTTATTTAAGGTTATATTATTTTCTGTACTGTCATAAGAAATTTAGTAATAATATAGATTGAAATAAACATGCCACCGCTTAAAATTTTTAATTCTATCAGTAGTGTAAGTAGTGAGAATAGTGTAAGTGAAAATTTGTGTAAAAAATGAAAAAAGACAGGGAGAATGTCCGATGTACTAAAAAAAATGAGACTTCAGACGCATGAAGAAGGTGATCCTTGTCAATGCAAACGCCTTAAGTGCTACGAAACAACAACATCTGACGAAAGAAAACGAATACTATTAAATTTCAATAGTCTTCCAAATCATGATGCTCAAAATTTATATTTATGTGGTTTAATTAACATAATTTCTGTACAACGACATCGTAGTAGAGACCCAGAAAATGCAAATTTTCACCAAGCATCGTTTTCCTATAAATTAAGACTACAAAGAGACAATAATTCATCTGAAGATATTCTTGTTTGTGCTCAAGCTTTCCGCGCAGTCCATGGTATAAGTAAACAGTGATGCCAGATGGCCGTGATACGAAATCGCCTTGTCAAACTTAAAATATCGCCAAAAATCGCCAAGTTCGTTACTGAAATATACTGCTTATGATTTGTCAAATAAATAAAATTTCTTTTAAAAAATATTAATTTTGTAAATAAGATAAGGTTAGTAATACTCTATCAAAAATACACTCCTAACGAAAATATATTTATATATTCTACTTATTAGTAATTATAATTTTTAGATGAAGAAGGAGCACACCAATAGTAATAAATTATTACTACTGGTAAGAACCCTCTTCTTCTAAAATTTATATCATTTCATTAATACACAGATAGGCAAGCCTGCATATTTTTGCGTACCTCTGTTTTGGAATCAGATTTGATAGAGCCATCTAGTTCGTAATTCCAGGAACTACTTTGCAGAATTGAACATACAAAATTTCACTTAATTAAAAATGTTTTACATATTTACTGTATTTTTTGGTATATATGAAAAAAGTTCATTCAATAATTCATTGGTATATTTTATAAAAGAACTAATTTGTAATATTCAATATTTGACTTTTACTTTTTTCTTTATATTTTCCTGTCACGCCTGATATTAACCCAAATGCAACCAGCCAAACAGTTTTTCATTATGTCGCCAAATATCGCCAAACATTTCTAATTAATCGCAAATTTAATCGCCAATCGCCAAATTGAAAATTTTGTCGCCGAATACTGTAAAATATCGCCCAAATGGCGACAAGTCGCCAAATCTGGAAACACTGTAAGTAAAGGTAAACTAGAATATCTTCAAAAATCGTTAAAGGATAGTGGAGTTGCTCCTTGTGATAAACGAGGAAAACATAGTGGTAAGCACAGAAAGTTAAAAAATGAATATTTTGAAGCTATTTACGAACATATAAACTCGTTCAAGTCAAGGCAGTCCCATTACAGTCTACATGAATCTAAAAAAAAATATCTTCCCGAAGACTTGAATATTAAGAAAATGTTTGTGATGTTCGAAGAAAAATATCCGGAAATTAAAGTTTCTTATGATACCTATAAACATATTTTTAATACAAAATTTAATTTATCCTTCGGATATCCAAGATCGGATACTTGTTCTACCTGTGATAAGTTTAATGGAATGTTAAGAACTTTATCAGCTGCTACCGAAGCTGAAGAAATTAAAAAGCTGACTCTGGAAACTGAATTGCATAAAAGAAAATCACAAACTTTTTATGATAGAAAAAGAAATGCCCGACTATACGCAAAAAGGCAACCTGACCATCTTGCTGTTGCTATGGATTATCAAAAGAATATATCATTGCCAAACGTTTCTAAGAATGATGTGTATTACCGGAGACAATTATCAGTCTTCTCATTCAATATCCATGTTCTTCATTCAGGAGAATCAATTTTCTATACGTATCCAGAGATCATTGGAAAGAAAAGTCCAAATGAAGTTGTATCTTTTTTATTCCATTTTTTGTACAACTATGTTCCTGATGAAGTCAAACACTTGCATATTTTTTGCGATGGTGCTGGCGGACAGAACAAGAATTTTGTTGTGCTTAGATTCATGCATTATGTGGTCCATGAAATGAAAAAATTGCATAGTATTAAAATAACATTTTCGGAGAGGGGTCATTCTTATTTAGAGTGCGATAAAAATATGGGAAACATTAATTTAAAAACTAAAATAGAAACTCCAGATGATTGGTATGAACTTCTGGCGGTATCTCGCAGGAAACCATTACCATTCACTGTACAACAGGTCACCCAAACTATGATAAAGAATTGGACTTCATTTTTACAGGAATTGTATGTCAAAAAATGTCCATTTCCTATCCAAAAAATGAAAGAAGTTTCGTGTTCAGTGGATTATTGTCGATTTATTCTAAACAGAGATTCCTACAATGGTTCTTGGAATCAAAGTGTAATCAGAGGAAAAATTCAGAAGAATAGAGAATTACTACCAAACGAATGTAAACTACCAGATAACCTATACGATGGTAAGGTTAAAATTTAATTAGTTACAAAAATTTATTTGCAGATATATATTTGCTTTTACAGATTTAATACCAATTAAAAATGAAAAATTTAAGGACTTAATGGTTTTGAAACAATTCTGTGGGCCAGTTGCTGCCGAGTTCTTTTCCAACCTACCGCACGATTAAATGGACATTCCCTCTTTTTTTCGCATCTTATATGTATAAGAGTGACATTTTATTTTATTATCAATAGAAGACAAAATATTTTTTATTTGTAAAGTTTAGTTTAGAAAATAAACATATTATAATTTATCTATAATTTATTTGAGCCTATTCCTTCAACAAATTAATAAGGTATTCGAGCAGTAAATCTTAAAATTCAATTTACTTGAATTCTTGTCTGCGGGACATACCTTATTTTTTCCCCATACCCTTCAAATATGATAAAAAATTATAAAATTCGGGCGCGGAAGCAAATATTTATATGATTTTTTACAAAAATAAAGTCAGATTTTACCTATTCTTGATGAATACGTTGTATATTGTAAGCTACATGGGCTGGATTCTAGAATACGTCCCACACTTAAAATAGCAATTTTCTTGTTGCAATGTTTTCTTTTAGCTAAAATATGATGAAGAATTATAATATTCGGGCGCGGAAGCAAATATTTATGTGATTTTTGCAAAAAAAAGTCACATTTTACCTATTTTTGTTGAATACGTTGTATATTGCAAGCTACATGGGCTGGATTCTAGAATACGTCCCACACTTGAAATAGCAATTTTCTTGTTGCAATGTTTTCTTTTAGCTAAAATATGATGAAGAATTATAATATTCGGGCGCGGAAGCAAATATTTATGTGATTTTTGCAAAAAAAAGTCACATTTTACCTATTTTTGTTGAATATGTTGTATATTGCAAGCTACATGGGCTGGATTCTAGAATACCTACCACACTTGAAATAGCAGTTTTCTTGTTGCAATGTTTTCTTTTAGCTAAAATATGAGGAAGAATTTTAAAATTCGGGCGAAGAAGCAAATATTTATGTGATTTTTTACAAAAATAAAGTCAGATTTTACCTATTCTTGATGAATACGTTGTATATTGGAAGCTAAATGGGCTGGATTCTAGAATACCTACCACACTTGAAATAGCAATTTTCTTGTTGCAATGTTTTCTTTTAGCTAAAATATGATGAAGAATTATAATATTCGGGCGCGGAAGCAAATATTTATGTGATTTTTGCAAAAAAAAAGTCACATTTTACCTATTTTTGTTGAATACGTTGTATATTGCAAGCTACATGGGCTGGATTCTAGAATACCTACCACACTTGAAATAGCAATTTTTTTGTTGCAATGTTTTCTTTTAGCTAAAACATGATAAAGAATTATTAAATTCGGGCGCAAAAGCAAATATTTATATGATTTTTTACAAAAAAAAGTCAGATTTTACCTATTCTTGAAATGGATATTTTTGTTAAAACATTCTTATTCATGCTGTAGGATCTATACTATGGATGGTTTTAAGCATTGGACATGCAAAAGTGACCAAAACGTGGGTACCAGTAAGATAATAAACATTTAATATTCGGGTGTCATTTTAATGAATACGTAGTATATTGTAAGCTAAATGGGCTGGATTTTAGAATACCTACCACACTTGAAATAGCAATTTTATTGTTTTAATGTTCTCTTTTAGCTCAAATATGATAAAGAATTATAAAATTCGAGCGGGGAAGCAAATATTTATATGATTATTTACAAAAATAAAGTCAGATTTTTCTTTTTCTTGATGAATACGTTATATATTGTAAGCTACATGGGCTGGATTCTAGAATACCTACCACACTTAAAGTAGCAATTTTCTTGTTTCATTAATTTGGTGTAGCTAAAATATGATAAAGAATTATAAAATTCGAGCGCGGAAGCAAATGTTTATATGATTTTTTACAAAAATAATGTCAGATTTTACCTATTCTTGAAATGGATATTTTTGCTAAAACATTCATATTCATGCTTTAGGATCTATACTATGGATAATTTTAGCATTGGACATGCAAAAGTGACCAAAATGTGGTACTAATCAGATAATAAACATTCAATTTTCGTTTGTCATTATAATGAATACGTTGTATATTGTCAGCTACATGGGCTGGATTCTAGAATACCTCCCACACTTGAAATAGCAATTTTCTTGTTGCAATGTTTTCTTTTAGCTAAAAAATGATGAAGAATTATAAAATTCGGGCGCGGAAGCAAATATTTATGTGATTTTTGCAAAAAAAAAGTCAGATTTTACCTATTCTTGATGAATACGTTGTATATTGTAAGCTACATGGGCTGGATTCTAGAAGACCTACCACACTTGTAATAGCAATATTCTTGGTGCAATGTTTTCTTTTAGCTAAAATATAACGAAAAATTATGAAGTTCGGGCGCGGAAGAAAATATTTATATGATTTTTTTCAAAAATAAAGTTAGATTTTAACTATTCGTGATGAATATGTTGTATATTATAAGCTACATGGGCTGGATTCTAGAATACCTACCACACTTGAAATAGCAATTTTCTTGTTGCAATGTCTTCTTTTAGCTAATATATGATAAAGAATTATAAAATTCGGGCGCAGAAGCAAATATTTATATGATTTTTTACAAAAATATAGTCAGATTTTACCTATTCTTGGTGAATGCGTTGTATATTGCAAGCTACATGGGCTGGATTCCAGAATACCTACCACACTTTAAATGGCAATTTTCTTGTTGCAATGTTTTCTTCTAGGTAAAATTTAAAAAAGAATTATAAAATTCGGGCGCGGAAGCAAATATTTATATGATATTTTACAAAAATAATGTCAGATTTTACTTATTCTTGAAATGGATATTTTTGTTAAAACATTCATATTCATGCTTTAGGATCTATACTATGGATGCTTTTAGCATTGGACATGCAAAAGTAACCAAAACGTGGTACCAATCAGATAATAAACATTCAATTATCGGGTGTCATTTTAATGAATAAGTTGTATATTGTAAGCTACATGGGCTGGATTCTAGAATACCTACCACACTTGAAATAGCAATTTTTTTGTTGCAATGTTTTCTTTTAGCTTAAATATGATGAAAAATTATAAAATTCGGGCGCGGAAGCAATATTTATATGATTTTTTACAAAAATAAAGTCAGATTTTACCTATTTTTGAAATGGATATTTTTTTAAAATATTCATATTCATGCTTTAGGATCTATACTATGGATGGTTTGAGAATTGGACATGCAAAAGTGACCAAAACGTAATACCAATCAGATAATAAACATTCATTTTTCGAGTGTCATTTTGAGGAATACGTTGTATATTGTAAGCTACATGGGCTGGATTCTAAAATACCTACCACACTTAAAATAGCAATTTTCTTGTTGCAATGTTTTCTTTTAGCTAAAATATGATAAAGAATTATAAAATTCGGGCGCGGAAGCAAATATTTATATGATTTTTTTAAAAAATAAAGTCAGATTTTACTATTCTATTTTAATGAATACGTTAAATATTGTAAGCTACATGGGCTGGATTCTAGAATACCTACCACACTTGAAATGGAAATTTTATTGTTGCAATGTTTTCTTTTAGCTAAAATATGACGAAGAAATATAAAAGTCGGGCGTGAAAGCAAGTATGTATACGATTTTTTACAAAAATTAAGTCAGATTTTACCTATTCTTGATGAATACGTTGTATATTGTAAGCTACATGGGCTGGATTCTAGAATACCTACCACATTTGAAATAGCAATTTTCTTGTTGGAATGTTTTCTTTTAGCTATAATATGATAAGGAATTATAAAATTTGGGCGCGGAAGCAAATATTAATATGATTTTTTACTAAAATAATGTAAAATTTTACCTATTCTTGATGAATACGTTGTATATTGTAAGCTAAATGGGCTGGATTCTAGAATACCTACCACACTTACAATGACAATTTTCTTGTTGCAATGTTTTCTTTTAGCTAAAATATGATGAAGAATTATAAAATTCCGGCGCGGAAGCAAATATTTATATGATTTTTTACAAAAATAAAGGCAGATTTTACCTATTCTTGAAATGGATATTTTTGTTAAAACATTCATATTCATGCTTTAAGATCTATACTATGGATGGTTTTAAGCATTGGACATGCAAAAGTGACCAAAACGTGGTACCAATCAGATAATAAACATACAATCTTCTTGTGTCATTATAATGAACACGTTGTATATTGTAAGCTACATGGGCTGGATTCTAGAATACCTACCACACTCGAAATAGCAATTTTCTTGTTGCAATGTTATCTAGCAAAAATATGATGAAGAAGCATAAAATTCGGGCGCGGAAGCAAATATTTATATTATTTTTTACAAAAATAAAGTAAGATTTTACCTATTCTTGAAATGGAAATTTTTGTTAAAACATTCATATTCATGCTTTAGGATCTATACTATGGATGGTTTTAAGCATGGGACATGCAAAAGTGACCAAAACGTGGTACCAATCAGATAATAAACATTTAATTTTTGGGTATCATTTTAATAAATACGTAGTATATTGTAAGCTACATGGGCTGGATTTTAGAATACCTACCACACTTGAAATAGCAACTTTCTTGTTGCAATGTTTTCTTTTAGCTAAAAAATGATGAAGAATTATAAAATTCGGGCGCGGAAGCAAATATTTATGTGATTTTTGCAAAAAAAAAGTCAGATTTTATCTATTCTTGATGAATACGTTGTATATTGTAAGCTACATGGGCTGGATTCTACAATACCTACTACACTTTTAATAGCAATATTCTTGGTGCAATGTTTTCTTTTAGCTAAAATATGATGGAGAATTATAAAATTCGGGCGCAAAAGCAAATATTTATATGATTTTTACAAAAATAAAGTCAGATTTTACCTATTCTTCAAATAGATATTTTTGTTTAAACATTCATATTCCTGCTTTAGGATCTATACTATATATGGTTTTAAGCATTGGACATGCAAAAGTGATCAATACGTGTTACCAATCAAATAATAAACATTCAATTTTCGGGTGTCATTTTAATGAATACGTTGTATATTGTAAGCTACATTGGCTGGATTCTAGAATACCTACCACACATGAAATAGCAATTTTCTTGTTGCAATGTTTTCTTTTAGCTAAAATATGATATAGAATTATAAAATTCGGGCGCGGAAGCAAATATTTACATGATTTTTTACTAAAATAAAGTCAGATTTTACCTATTATTGATGATTACGTTGTACATTGTAAGCTACATGGACTGGATTCTAGAATACCTCCCACACTTGAAATAGCAATTTTCTTGTTGCAATGTTTTCTTTTAGCTAAAATATGATAAAGAATTATAAAATTCGGGCGCGGAAGCAAATATTTATATGATTTTTTACAAAAAAAAAGTTAGATTTTACCTATTCTTGAAATGGATATTTTTGTTAAAACATTCATATCCATGCTTTAGGATCTATACTATGGATGGTTTTAAGCATTGGACATGCAAAAGTGACCAAAACCTGGTATCAATCAGATAATAAACATTCAAGTTTCGGGTGTCATTTTAATGAATACGTTTTGTAAGCAAGCAAAAGTGACCAAAACGTGGTATTAATTAGATAATAAACATTCAAATTTCAGGTGTCATTTTAATGAATACGTTGTATATTGTAAGCTACATGGGCTGGATTCTAGAGTACCTACCACACTTGAAATAGCAATTTTCTCGTTGCAATGTTTTCTTTTAGCCAAAATATGATAAAGAAATATAAAATTCGGGCGCGGATGCAAATATTTATATGATTTTTTACTAAAAAAAGTAAGATTTTACCTATTCTTGAAATGGTTATTTTTGTTAAAACATTCATATATATGCTTTAGAAACTATAGTATGGATGGTTTTAGCATTGGACATGTAAAAGTGACCAAAACTTGGTACTAATCAGATAATAAACATTCAATTTTCGGGTGTCATTTTAATGAATTCGTTGTATATTGTAAGCTACATGGGCTGGATTTTAGAATACATACCACACTTGAAATAGCAATTTTCTTGATGCAATGTTTTCTTTTAGCTAAAATATGATGAAGAATTAAAAAATTCGGGCGCGAAGCAAATATTGCTACGCGCACCACACAGTCGTGTATTACTGTAGCTCTTACGCATCTAAGATGACAGTGAATGCGGCCGCCAGCTTTTAGACAGTGGAGAAGGGGGTTGTTCAAATAATGAAATAGTATAAATTACTAGCGAATTCTCGGCTACGCCGAGCATTCCCTAGACCTCCGCTGTCAGTGCAAAAAACAAATGCCGATCGACATGAAACATTTTTGTCATTTATGTACCCCAGCCTTCACCAAGACCTTTCATTTGATACCAAACACGACATAATTCTGACAACTTTCTACATAAAACAAAAGTCGATCGACATGAAACATTTATATCATATCTGCACGCTAGCCCACACCAAGATTTTTTATTTGATACCAAACACAATATACTTGTGACAACCTTTTACAAAAAACAAAAGCCGATCGACATTGACAATTTTTGTTAATTCTGCACACTAGTTCTCATTGAAACCTTTCATTTGATACCAAACACCATACACTTCTGACAACTTTTTGCAAAAAACAAAAACCGATCGACATTTTTGTCAATTCTGCTCGCTAGCCCTCAACAAGTCGTTTCATTTGAGACCAAACTCGACATACTTTTGACAACTTTTCGCAGATAACAAAAGCCGATCGGAATTGAACATTTCTGACAATTCTGCACGCTAGCCCTCAACGAGACTTTTCATTTGAGACCAAACTCGACAAACTTTTGAGAAATTTTTCTAAAAAACAAAAGCCGATTAACATTGATCATTTTTGTTAATTTTACACGCCAGCCCTTATCGAGCCCTTTCATTTGATACCAAACACCACATAGTTCTCACAACTTTTTCCAAACACGATACTTTTCTGACAACATTCTGCAAAAGAAAATTCTAATCTATGTAGAACATTTTTGTCATTCATGCAAACCCGTCCACATTGTTTCGTTTCCTTAAATCCCAAGGACGACCTACTTCTAAGAACTTTTTACGAAAAACAAATGCAGATCGACATGAC
Source organism: Stenolophus ochropezus (assembly GCA_035578165.1). Lineage (NCBI taxonomy): Eukaryota > Metazoa > Arthropoda > Insecta > Coleoptera > Carabidae > Stenolophus > Stenolophus ochropezus. Next base: position 64,566 of record JAQOWZ010000134.1, on the reverse strand, counting down.
ACATTTTTTTTGTCATTTCAAAACCGGCCCTTATGGTTTTCTTTCTTTTGATATCAAACAAAGCAAAGTGTTTAAATTTAATTACGAACATTTGATTTTTATTTAGGTACTTAATAATTTGGAAACACTGTTTGTATTAAAATATTATAGTTAATTTTTAAATTTATAAATTACCATCGGCAATCCTAATATATAATAGCCACTGTCTTCAGTGAAGTTCATTTAGACATATATGTTTTTTGTTTAGAAATTTCATCACACATTTGGCAACATTGACTTATGTAATTCGAAACGTCAAAATTTAAAATAATTAAATGTGTTGTGTAATAAACTTAAAATAATGGTAAAACCTTTGCTCAGGACTATTATTCATGACACTGTTTTCAAATCTTTGATATCAATGTTCTATTAAAAGATACAATCATTTAAAGTTCATAGACAGATTGTCAAAAGTGACGGATAACTGCGTGATTCTTCTTAAAGATAGACATGGCCTCTGGGATCCATTGTTTCAAGGTACCAATTATGCACAGTTTTTGATTTTTTACACGAAAACCACTCACAGTAAAAATACGAGACCCCAAAAATGCCCTATTCCACTTTAAACCACATCTAATAAAATAATATTAAAATTATTCCATGAATGGTTTGACCTGTACCCGTCAGCAAAATTTTTGCGATGCTCAAAATGAATCCAAATATAGATAGATAGATAGATATATCGATTGTGAATCTATCAAAATAGTATATGACTAGCGAATTCTCGGCTATGCCGAGCATTCCCTAGAGCTCCGCTGTCAGTGCAAAAAACAAATGCCGATCGACATGAAACAATTATTTCATATTTCCACGTCAGGCCTCACCCAGACCTTTCATTAGATTGCAAACACGATATACTTCTAATAATTTTTTGCAAAAAACAAAAGCCGGTCGACATGAAACATTTTTATGATTTATGTATCCCAGCCCTCACCGAGACCTTTCATTTGATACCAAACACGACATACTTCTTACAACTTTCTGCATAAAACAAAAGTCGATCGACATGATACATTTTTATCATATCTACACGCTAGCCCACATCGAGACTTTTCATTTGATACCAAACACTATATACTTGTGACAACCTTTTGCAAAAAACAAAAGCCGATCGACATTGACCATTTTTGTCAATTCTACACACCAGCCTTTATTGAAACATTTCATTTGATACCAAACACCACACACTTCTGACAACTTTTTGCAAAAAAAAATACCGATCGACATGGCACATTTTTGTCAATTCTGCACGCTAGGTCTCATCAAGACGTTTCATTTGAGACCAAATTTGACATACTTTTGAGAACTTTTTGCAGAAAACAAAAGCCGATCGGAATGGAACATTTTTGTCAATTTTGTACGCGAGCCCTCGCCAAGACCTTTCATTCGATACCAAATACGACATATTTGTGACAACTTGTTGCAAAAAACAAAAGCCGATCGACATGGAACATTTTTGTCAATTTTGCATTTCAGCCCTTAACGAGACCTTTCATTAGATACCAAGCACGATATACTTCTATTAACTTTTTGCATAAAACAAAAGCCGATCAACATAGAAAATTTTTAATTCTGCACACCAGTCCTTCCCGGGGCTTTTCATTCGATACCAAACACGACATATTTCTGACAACATTTTGCAAAAAACAAATTTTAATCGACGTGGAACATTTTTGTCATTCGTGCACACCAGTCCACATTGTGTCGTTTCATTAAAACTCAAGAACGACCTACATCTAACAACTTTTTGCGAAAAACAAATGCAGGTCGACATGACACATTTTCTTTTGTCATTTCAAAACCGGCTCTTATGGTTTTCTTTTGATATCAAATATTTGATTTTTATTTAGTTACTTTATAATTTGGCAACACTGTTTGTATTAAAAAATAGTAGTTAATTTTTAAATATATAAATTAATATTGTCAATCCTAATACAACTGCCACCCTCTTCAGTGAAGTTAGATTAGGAATATTTGGTATTAATTTAGTTACTTCATCACCCATTTGGCAAAATTGACTTTTGACATTGGAAACGTCAAAATTTATATTAATTAAATACGTTATGTTTTATGAATCTATCAAAATAATATATGACTAGCGAATTCTCGGCTGCGCCGAGCATTCCCTAGAGCTCCGCTGTCAATGTAAAAAAACAAATGCCGATCGACATTAAAAAAAAATTATATCTGCTTGTCAGCCCTCAATTTGATCTTTTATTAGATTCCAAACATGATATATTTCTAATTCTCGACATACCTTTGAGAAACTTTTGCAAAAAACAAAAGCCGATCAACACTGACCGTTTTTGTTAATTCTACACGCCAGCCCTTATCGAGCCTTTTCATTTGATACCAAACACCATACACTTCTGACAACTTTTTGCAAAAAACAAAAGCCGATTGACATGGCACATTTTTGTCAATTCAGCACGCTAGCTCTCAACCAGACGTTTTGTTTAATACCAAACTCGACATACTTTTAAGAACTTCTTGCAGAAAACAAAAGCCGATCGGAATGGAACATTTTTGTCAATTTTGCACGCTAGCCCTCAACGAGACCTTTCATTTGAGACCAAACTCGACATACTTCTAAAAACTTTTTGCAAAAAACAAAAGCCGATCAACGTTAACCATTTTTGTTAATTTTGCACACCAGCCCTTATCAAAACCTTTCATTTGATACCAAACACCACACAATTGTAACAACTTTTTGCAAAAAAAAAAAACCAATCGACATAACAAATTTTTGTCAATTCTGTACGCTAGCCCTCAACGAGACGTTTCATTTGAGCCCAAACTCGACATACCTTTGAGAACTTTTTGCAGAAAACAAAAGTCGATCGGAATGGAACATTTTTGTCAATTCTGTTCGGTAGCCCTCAACGAGACCTTTCATTTGAGACCAAACTCGACTTACCTTTGAGAAATTTTTGCAAAAAACAAAAGCCGATCAACATTAGCCATTTTTGTTAATTCTGTACACCAGCCCTTATCGAACCCTTTCATTTGATACCAAACACAACACACTTGTGACAACTTTTTGCAAAAAACAAAAACCAATCGACATAGCACATTTTTGTCAATTCTGCACGTTAGCCCTCAACGAGACGTTTCATTTGAGCCCAAACTCGACATACCTTTGAGAACTTTTTGCAGAAAACAAAAGCCGATCAGAATGGAACATTTTTGTCAATTCTGTTCGGTAGCCCTCAACGAGACCTTTCATTTGAGACCAAACTCGACATACCTTTGAGAAACTTTTGCAAAAAACAAAAGCCGATCAACACTGACCGTTTTTGTTAATTCTACACGCCAGCCCTTATCGAGCCTTTTCATTTGATACCAAACACCACACACTTCTGACAACTTTTTGCAAAAAACAAAAGCCGATTGACATGGCACATTTTTGTCAATTCAGCACGCTAGCCCTCAACCAGACGTTTTGTTTAATACCAAACTCGACATACTTTTAAGAACTTCTTGCAGAAAACAAAAGCCCATCGGAATGGAACATTTTTGTCAATTTTGCACGCTAGCCCTCAACGAGACCTTTCATTTGAGACCAAACTCGACATACTTCTAAAAACTTTTTGCAAAAAACAAAAGCCGATCAACGTTAACCATTTTTGTTAATTCTGCACACCAGCCCTTATCAAAACCTTTCATTTGATACCAAACACCACACAATTGTAACAACTTTTTGCAAAAAAAAAACCAATCGACAAAACACATTTTTGTCAATTCTGTACGCTAACCCTCAACGAGACGTTTCATTTGAGCCCAAACTCGACATACCTTTGAGAACTTTTTGCAGAAAACAAAAGTCGATCGGAATGGAACATTTTTGTCAATTCTGTTCGGTAGCCCTCAACGAGACCTTTCATTTGAGACCAAACTCGACTTACCTTTGAGAAATTTTTGCAAAAAACAAAAGCCGATCAACATTGATCATTTTTATTAATTTTACACGCAAGCCCTTATCGAGCCCTTTCATTTGATACCAAACACCACACACTTGTGACAACTTTTTACAAAAAACAAAAACCAATCGACATAGCACATTTTTGTCAATTCTGCACGCTAGCCCTCAACGAGACGTTTCATTTGAGCCCAAACTCGACATACCTTTGAGAACTTTTTGCATTTTTGAATAAATTGAAAAATATCACTAAATATCGTATACTCATAACAGGTGATTTCAATATTAATTTCCTTGAGAATAATGAACATACAAATACCCTTTTGAATTTAATAACATTGTTTGGTTTATATAAAACCATTCACACCTATACAAGAGTAACAAAGAACAGTAAAACATGTATAGATAATGTATTTGTTAATTTCGAATCTTCAATGTATAAAGCAAAGGTTATTAATCCTCACTTATCAGATCACCATGGTATTTCAGTAAATGTACATTTACAACAAAGTAAATCAAATGAAAATTGTAGCTCCTATACTCAGGAAATAACAAAAAATGTTTTGCAGTTATTTGTAATGCACATTAAAAACATAAATTGGAATTTCATTTACTCAATCAATTTTCAGACTTGTTTTCCCTATAAAAGGGTTAAAAACAATAAAATCACACATAACAAAAACAAAAAATGGTTTACAACTGAATTATTTTATATTAAAGAAACTCTTGCATTTTTATATGAACTTTCAAAGAATAATCCAAATGATAAATATCAAAATTTATATAAAAATTATAAAAAGTATTTTAAGGCCAAAATAAAAAAATCTAAAATGAATTATAATAATAACTTAATTGTAAATTCCACCAATAACAGCAAGTCAATCTGCTCAGTTATAAACAATGAATTGCAAAATAAATACACAAAAAATAAAAATAATAATAACAATATAGCAAGTGATGATTTTAACTCATACTTTGCAAAGGTTGCCAGTGAAGTAGTAAATTCTCTACCACCCCCTAGTAAATCAGTAGAACATTTTATTTCTAAGGTACCCATTAACTTCAGTAATTCTTTCTACCTGGAGCTTACAACAGAATATGAAGTTGAAACAGCGATGGAAAATCTAAACAATAATAAGAGTAGAGACATTTACAATTTCAATGTAGCTGTTATTAAAGAAGTTAAAAAATTTATTTCTAAACCACTGAGCTACATAGTAAATCTTTCTTTTAACACAGGAATCTTTCCGAAATTGTTAAAAATTGCCAAAGTAATCCCAGTCTATAAAAAGGGTGAAGAAGCAGATATTTCAAATTATAGGCCAATCTCTCTTCTACCAATTATCTCTAAAATATTTGAAATTATAATTCACAAAAGATTAATAAAATATTTCGAAAGTAAGTCACTATTATCAAAGTGCCAATATGGTTTCAGGCAGAATAAATCAACCAGCAACGCACTAACAAATGCTATTCAACCGATTGTTGACTTTGTTGATAACGGAAATTATGTAGCAGCCACTTTCTGTGATCTGTCAAAAGCATTTGACTGTGTTTCGCATGATATTTTATTGAATAAACTTAATTATTATGGTGTAAGAGGACTTCCCCTACAATTGTTAACTTCTTACTTAAAAGATCGGTATCAATCAGTCTTTGTTAATAATGAAACTTCTAATTTACAAGTAATACAACACGGAGTCCCTCAAGGATCAATTTTGGGGCCATTATTATTTGTTATTTATATAAATGATCTACCACATAACATGACAAATGTCAATACTATATTATTTGCAGATGATACCACATTCTTTACTGACTTTAAAGATATAGAATGTGCTAACAGTTTGTTTTCAAGTATTTCAAACACAGCAAAAGAATGGTTCACAACAAATAAACTAAAACTAAATAACAATAAAACGCAATCCATGACAATTTCAAATAGAAATATACAAAATGACAATAACTCAAACAATATTAAATTTCTTGGTATACATTTAAGCAGTAATTTAGATTAACTACCACAAATAAATCAACTCTGTAAAAAACTGTCTTCTGCGATATTTGCACTACACAAAATTGCAATATCTTGTAACAAACAAACATTAAAAACGGCATACTTTGCTCTTTTTCACTCACATCTGTGTTATGGAATATTATTATAGGGTTCCTCCTCAAAATGTAAAAGAGTATTTAATCTACAAAAAAAGGCAATCCGTATAATTTCTAAAGTTAATTCAAATGAACATTGCAAACCACTTTTTGAGTCAATGAAAATAATGTCACTACCCAATATATATATTTACCATTGCTTGCTCCATGTCAAATTAAATCTCAAGAAATATATAACACATACACATGTACATAATCATGAAACAAGAAATAAGAATAATATTGTACCAAAAACTAGGCTTAATAAAACTAAAAACTGTGTTGATTATTAGGGTCCACTGTTCTTTAATAAGCTAAATAATGATGTAAAAAAAATGTCTATTGTTAAGTTTAAAAAGACTGTTAAGAACATTTTTACATCACACTGCCTGTATAAAATTGAGGAATATTTTCCTTTGTAATCATTTTGTATAGTTTAAATTGTGTTAAATTGTTATTTTGTGACTAGGTTATACATCTATGTAATGTTTCTAAACCGAATAAATTATTATTATTATTATTATTATTATAAATAATTGCTTCCGCGCCCGAATTTTATAATTTGTCATCATAATTTAGCTAAAAGAAAACATTGCAACAAGAAAATTGCTATTTCAAGTGTGGTAGGTCTTCTACAATCCAGCCCATGTAACTTACAATATACAACGTATTTATTAAAATGACACCCGAAAATTAAATAATTATTATCTGATTGGTACCAAGTTTTGGTCACTTTCGCATGTCCAATGCTTAAATCCAACAATAGTATAGATTCTAAATCATGAATATGAATGTTTTAACAAAAATATCTATTTCAAGAATAGGTAAAATCTGACTTTATTTTTGTAAAAAATCATATACGAGTAAATATATGCTTCCGCGCCCGAATTTTATAATTCTTTATCATATTGTAGATAAAATAAAACATTGCAACAGGAAAATTGCTATTCCAAGTGTGGTAGGTATTCTAGAATCCAAACCATGTAGCTTACAATATACAACTTATTCATTAAAATGACACCCAAAAATTGAATGTTTATTATATGATTGGTACCACGTTTTGGTCATTTTTGCATGTCCATTGCTTAAAACCATGCATAGTATAGATCCTAAAGCATGAATATGAATGTTTTAACAAAAATATCTATTTCAAGAATAGGTAAAATCTTACTTTATTTTTCTAAAATATCATATAAATATTTGCTACCGCGCACGAATTTTATAATTCTTCATCATATATTAGCTAAAAGAAAACATTGCAACAAGAAAATTGCTATTTCAAGTGTGGTAGGTATTCTAGAATCCAGTCCATGTAACTTACAATATACAACGTATTCATTAAAATGTCATTCGAAAATTGAATGTTTATTATCTGATTGGTACCACATTTTGGTTACTTTTGCATGGCCATTGCTAAAACAATCCATAGTATAGATCCTAAAGCATGAATATGAATGTTTTAACAAAAATATCAATTTCAAGAATAGGTAATATCTGACTATATTTTTGTAAAAAAATCATATAAATATTAGCTTTCGCGCCCGAATTTTATAATTCGTCATCATATTTAAGCTAAAAGAAAACATTGCAAAAAGAAAATTGCTATTTCAAGTATGGTAGGGATTCTAGAATCCAGCCCATGTAGGTAGCTTACAATATCTAACGTATACATTAAAATGACTCCCGAAAATTAAATGTTTATTATCTGATTGGTACCACGTTTAGGTCACTTTTGCATGTCCAATGCGAAAACCATCCATAGTATAGATCCTAAAGCATGAATATGAATGTTTTAACAAAAATATCTATCTCAAGAATAGGTAAAATCTTACTTTAGTTTTCTAAAAAATCATATAAATATTTGCTACCGCGCCCGAATTTTATAATTCTTCATCATATATTAGCTAAAAGAAAACATTGCAACAAGAAAATTGCTATTTCAAGTGTGGTAGATACTCTAGAATCCAGTCCATGTAGCTTACAATATGCAACGTATTCATTAAAATGACACCCGAAAATTGAATGTTTATTATCTGATTGGTACCACGTTTTGGTTACTTTTGCATGTCCATTGGTAAAACAATCTATAGTATAGATCCTAAAGCATGAATATGAATGTTTTAACAAAAATATCCATTTCAAAAATATGTAAAATCTGACTGTATTTTTGTAAAAAAATCATATAAATATTAGCTTTCGCGCCTAAATTTTATAATTCTTCATTATATTTTAGCTAAAAGAAAACATTGCAACAAGAAAATTGCTGTTTTAAGTGTGGTAGGTATTCTAGAATCCAGCGCATGTAGCTTACAATATACAACGTATTCATTAAAATGACACCCGAAAATTAAATGTTTATTATCTGATAGGTACCACGTTTTGGTCACTTTTGCATGTCCAATGCTTGAAACCATCCATAGTATAGATCCTAAAGCATGAATATGAATGTCTTAACAAAAATATCCATTTCAAGAATAGGTAAAATCTGACGTTATTTTTGTAAAAAATCATATAAAAATTTGCTTCCGCGCCCGAATTTTATAATTTTTCATCATATTTTAGCTAAATGAAAACATTGCAACAAGAAAATTGCTATTTCAAGTGTGGTAGGTATTCTAGAATCCAGCCCATGTAGCTTACCATATACAACGTATTCATAAAGACTAGGTAAAATCTGACTTTATGTTTGTAAAAAATCATAGAAATATTTGCTTCCGCGCCCGAATTTTATAATTCTTCATCATAGTTTAGCTTAAAGGAAACATTGCAACAAAAAAATTGCCATATCAAGTGTGGTAGGTATTCTAGAATCCAGCCCATGTAGCTTACAATATACAACGTATTCATTAAAATGATACCCGAAAATTGAATGTTTATTGTTTGATTGGTACCACGTTTTGGTCACTTCTGCACGTTCAATGCTAAAATTATCCATAGTATAGATCCTAAAGCATGAATATCAATGTTTTAACAGAAATATCCATTTCTAGAATAGGTAAAATCTGACTTTATTTTTGTAAGAAATCATATAAATGTTTGCTTCCGCGCACGAATTTTATAATTCTTCATCATATTTTAGCAAAAAAAAAACATTGCAACAAGAAATTTGCTATTTCAAGTGTGGTAGGTATTCTAGAATCCAGCCCATGTAGCTTACAATATACAACGTATTCATTAAAATAACACCTTAAAATTAAATGTTTATTATCAGATTGTTATCCTCGTTTTGGTCACTTTTGCATGTCCAATGCTTAAAACCATCCATAGTATAAATTCAAAAGCATGAATATGAACGTTTAAATAAAAATATCCATTTCAAGAATAGGTAAAATTTGACTTTATTTTTGTAAAAAATTATATAAATATTTTCTTCTGCGACCCGAATTTTATAATTTTTTATCATATTTTAGCTAAAAGAAAACTTTGCAACAAGAAAATTGCTATTTCAAGTGTGGTAGGTATTCTAGAATCCAGCCCATGTAGCTTACAATATACAACGTAATCATCAAAAATACGTAAAATCTGACATTATTTTTGTAAAAAATCATATAAATATTTGCTGCCGCGCCCGAATTTTATAATTCTTCATCATATTTTAGCTAAAAGAAAACATTGCAACAAGAAAGTCGCTATTTCAAGTGTGGTAGGTATTCTAGAATCGAGCCCATGTAGTTTACAATATACAACGTACTCATCAAGAAAAGGTAAAATCTGACTTTATTTTTGTAAAAAATCATATAAATATTTGCTTCCGCGCCCGAATTTTATAATTTTTCATTATATTTTAGCTAAAAGAAAACATTGCAACAAGAATATTGCTATTTCAAGTGTGGTAGGTATTCTAGAATCCAGCCCTGTAGCTTACAATATACAACGTATTCAATAAAATGACACCCGAAAATTAAATGTTTATTATCTGATTGGTACCACGTTTTGGTCACTTTTGGATGTCCAATGCTAAAATTATCCATAGTGTAGATCCTAAAATATGAATATGAATGTTTTAACAAAAATATCCATTTCAAGAATAGGTAAAATCTGACTTTATTTTTGTAAAAAATCATGTAAATATTTGCTTTTGCGCCCGAACTTTATAATTCTTCATCATGTTTTAGCTAAAAGAAAACATTGCAACAAGAAAATTGCTATTTCAAGTGTGGTAGGTATTCTAGAATCCAGCCAATGCAGCTTACAATATGTAACGTATTCATCAAGAATAGGTAAAATCTGACTTTATTTTAGTAAAAAATCATAAAAATATTTTCTACCGCGCCCAAATTTTATAATCCTTAATCATATTTTAGCTAAAAGAAAACATTGCAACTAGAAAATTGCTATTTCAAGTCTGCTAGGAATTCTAGAAACCAGCCCATGTAGCTTACAATGTACAGCGTATTCATTAAAATGACACCTGAAAATTGAATGTTTATTTTCTGATTGTTACCACGTTTTGGTCACTTTTGCATGTCCAATGCTAAAATTATCCATAGTATAGATCCTAAAGCATGAATATGAATGTTTTAACAAAAATATCCATTTCAAGAATAGATAAAATCTGACTTTATTTTTGTAAAAATTCATATAAATATTTGCTTCCGCGCCCGAATTTTATAATTCTTCAACATATTTTAGCTAAAAGTAAACATTGCAACAAGGAAATTGCTATTTCAAGTGTTGTAGTTATTCTAGAAACCAGCCCATGTGGCTTACAATATACAACGTATTCATTGAAATGACACCCGAAAATTGAATGTTTATTATGTGATTGTTACCACGTTTTGGTCACGTTTGCATGTCCAATGCTAAAATTATCCATAGTATTGATCCTAAAGCATGAATATGAATGTTTTAACAAAAATATCCATTTCAAGAATAGGTAAAATCTGACTTTATTTTTGTAAAATATCATATAAATATTTGCTTCGGCGCCCGAATTTTATAATTCTTTATCATATTTTAGCTAAAAAAAAACATTGCAACAAGAAAATTGCTATTTCAAGTGTGGTAGGTATTCTAGAATCCAGCCCATGCAGCTTACAATATACAACATATTCATCAAGAATAGGTAAAATCTGACTTTATTTTAGTAAAAAATCATAAAAATAATTTCTACCGCGCCCAAATTTTATAATCCTTTATCATATTTTAGCTAAAAGAAAACATTGCAACTAGAAAATTGCTATTTCAAGTCTGCTAGGTATTCTAGAAACCAGCACATGTAGCTTACAATATACAACGTATTCATTAAAATGACACCTGAAAATTGAATGTTTATTTTCTGATTGTTACCACGTTTTGGTCACTTTTGCATGTCCAATGCTAAAATTATCCATAGTATAGATCCTAAAGCATGAATATGAATGTTTTAACAAAAATATCCATTTCATGAATAGATAAAATCTGACTTTATTTTTGTAAAAATTCATATAAATATTTGCTTCCGCGCCCGAATTTTATAATTCTTCAACATATTTTAGCTAAAAGAAAACATTGCAACAAGGAAATTGCTATTTCAAGTGTGGTAGGTATTCTAGAATCCATCCCATGTAGCTTACAATGTACAACGTATTCATTAAAATGACACCTGAAAATTAAAGGTTTATTATCTGATTGGTCCCACGTTTTGGTCACTTTTGCATGTCCAATGCTAAAATTATCCAAAGTATAGATCCTAAAGCATGAATATGAATGTTTTAACAAAAATATCCATTTCAAGAATAGGTAAAATCTGACTTTATTTTTGTAAAAAATCATATAAATATTTGCTTCCGCGCCCGAATTTCATAATTCTTCAACATATTTTAGCTAAAAGAAAAGATTGCAACAAGAAAATTGCTATTTCAAGTGTGGTAGGTATTCTAGAATCCAGCTCATATAGCTTACAATATACAACGTATTCATTAAAATGACACCCGAAAATTGATTTTTTATAAGCTGACTGGTACCACGTTTTGGTCACTTTTGCATGGCCAATGCTAAAATTATACATAGTATAGATCCTAAAGCATGAATATGAATGTTTTAACAAAAATATCCATTTCAAGAATAGATAAAATCTGACTTTATTTTTGTAAAAAATCATATAAAAATTTGCTTTCGCGCCCGAATATTATAATTCTTTATAATATTTTAACTAATAGAAAACATTGCAACAAGAAAATTGCTATTTCAAGTGTGGTAGGTATTCTAGGATCCAGCCCGTGTAGCTTACAATATACAACGTATTCATTAAAATGACACCCGAAAATTAAATGTTTATTATTTAATTGGTATTACGTTTTGGTCACTTCTGCATGTATAATGCTAAAATTATCCATAGTATAGATCCTAAAGTATGAATATGAATGTTTTAACAGAAATATCCAGTTTAAGATTAAGTAAAATCTGACATTATTTTTGTAAAAATCATATAAATATTTGCTTCCGCGCACGAATTTTATAATTCTTAAACATATTTTAGCTAAGAGAAAACATTGCAATAAGAAAATTGCTATTTCAAGTGTGGTAGGTTTTTTAGAATCCAGCCCATGTAGCTTACAATATACAACGTATTCATCAAGAATAGGTAAAATCTGTCTTTATTTTTGTAAAAAATAATTTAAATATTTACTTCCGAGCTTGAGTTCTATAATTCTTCATCATATTTTAGCTTAAAGAAAACATTGCACCAAGAAAATTGCTATTTCAACTGTGGTAGGTATTGTAGAATCCAGCCCATGTAGCTTACAATATACAACGTATTCATCAAGAATAGGTAAAATCTGACTTTATTTTTGTGAAAAATCATATAAATATTTGCTTCCGCGCCTGAATTTTATACATCTTCATCATATATTAGCTAAAAGAAAACATTGCAACAAGAAAATTGCTATTTCAAGTGTTTTAGGATTCTAGAATCCAGCCCATGTAGCTTAAAATATACAACGTATTCATAAAAATGACACTCGAAAATTGAATATTTATTATCTGATTGGTACTACGTTATGGTCACTTTTGCATGTCCAATGATAAAATTATCCATAGTATAGATCCTAAAGCATAAATATTGTAACGATTTATTTAGGCAAATGAAAAACACAAATATACTTAAATAGTTTTTAATGACAACTCTCTGACATCCTCCTAAAACAAGTCTACCTAACTAACTTAATAATATAAATAATTATAACAATATTAACTGATGAATCGCAGTCGCATGTTCGCCACACTGCGTCCCTGTTTAGCAGTGTTTCGCTTCGGAACAGACATTGTTTTTCTTCTTTGATGGATCATGATGAAATTTGCACGCAGGCCCTCTTCTACATCTTGTGTATGCGAATAAATAACAGTCAGCCGTTTTCTTAGGAATTGTGGGATTGAAGCAGCATACTAATATCTCGATACCTGTAAATCAAAAAAAAACTTCGAGCATATTCCTTACAATCTTCTAACTTTAACAATCTAAGCCGCATCCAATTCTGGGTATAGCTAGTTGGAGTATATCATTTTGTAATAAATGATACCTTAAATTTACGAGTGCGTTCCACATTGCCTGATAAGTTGGTTTGTGATGCGACATTTCTTTTGTCACCAAACAGTATACAAACCGTTTTCTTTCTGCATTGGCATCACGTATGTGTAAAGTTTAGCCAACATGCGGCATTTGTTTTGCTAATTCATTCACTTGACCGAATTTATTTTTGAAAATTTTCGCGATCCCTTTTGACATTCTCAAATCCTGAGCAACACAATGCGCCAAAGAGTATTGTTCTGGTACTTCAAATATGTCTCGCGTTTTTTCCTCTGTCACACCAAAACGTGCCTTGCGACCATTTGAGAACTCTGCCATAAATTCTGAGAAAGACGGTTCTTTATCTTCAATTCGCGTTTCTCGAACATGAGCGTGTTGTTTATTGTTATTACCTCTGTATGGTGATAAACGGTTGATGTGGACCACTCGCGGCTTCCCGTTTGGGAGTTTCTTGATTCGATACACCATATCGTTTATTCTTTTCATTAACTTATATGGCCCATCCCAAATAGTTTGAAATTTCGGTGACAAACCACGACGACGTTGGGGGTTATAAAGCCGCACTAGATCCTCGGGTTGATATCCCCCTTTTTCTGCTCTCACGTCATACATTTGCTTCATTCTATCACTGGCTATCTGTATGTTTTGGCGTACTTGGCAATGCATGTCGTTCATTCGTTTTCGAAGATCGGCAACATAATCTTCTCCTGCTAGATCTTCTCCTGGTGTACATCCAAATTGAAGGTGGCAAGGCAATCTTAGTTCACGACCAAAAATTACGTTAGCTGGAGTCTGCCCCGTAGTTTCATGTATCGCTGGCCGATATGCAAGTAAAAATAAATGGATATATCGCTCCCAGTCTTTTTGATGGCTCGAAATGACTTTTGATAGATACCTGTTCATTGTTTAATTCATACGTTCTACCATGCCGTCTGATTGAGGCTGTAAGGCCGTAGTTCTTGTTTTTCGAATATCTAAAAGACTGCACACATTCTGGAACAAAGATGATTCAAAATTTCTTCCTTGATCGGAATGTAACTACAATGGTACTCCAAATCGGCTTATCCATTCTTTGACAAGTACTTCTGCAATGTTAATCGCTTCTTGATTTGGAAGCGCATAGGCTTCGACCCATTTACTAAAGTAATCCATGACGACGACTATGTATTTGTTCCCCTTATCTGTTTTTGGAAAAGGGGCTGCGACGTCTATGGCGATTCTTTTCTTCGATTATTGGGACCATTGGAGGCGGCGCAGACATTGCCCTTCCTACACCAGTTCTTTACATCCTGTCGACAATTCACCCAATAAAATCTTGCACGTACTTTTTCTAATGTTTTTTTTACTGCTAGGTGCCCACCTGTAAAACCATCGTGAACGTGCCTTAATACTTCTGGTACTCTGCTTTGTGGAACCAGTAACTGCGATTTCCGTTGTGTTCCTTCTGGATTCTCCAGGATACGTTTGAGGAGACCATTTTCTAGGGTAATTGAATCCCATTGGGCCCAATAAGATTTTATTGTCTGTGAGAAAGAAGCTACATTTTCCCAAATTGGCCTTTCTCCTATGCTCTTCCATTCCAGAATTATTTTCAGATCGGGATCATTTGCCTGAGCCTTCTGTAATTCACTTGGTTGCCATGAGTCATCGATAAAAGCTTTTCTCTGTATCAAAGCAATTTTTTTCTCTAGACGACTACAATATTGACAATTCAATGGGCATGGTCTTCTGGATAGTACATCCGCATTTCGATGATTATTTCCAGCTTGATGTTCAATTGTAAAATTGTACTCTTGCAGTCTTTCAATCCACCGTGCGATTTGCCCTTTTGGGTTTTTAAACTGCAAGAGCCATTTTAAGGCTGCATGGTCTGTGCGCAAGAGAAATTTTCTTCCATACAGGTATTTGTAGAAGTGTTCGATGGATTTTACTACAGCCAATAGTTCTCTTCGGGTGACACAATAATTACGTTCGGGTTTAGATAAAACTTTACTAAAGTATCCAATCACCTTTTCATGCCCGTTCTGTAATTGAGAAAGCACTCCCCCAATTCCGAAGTTACTGGCATCCGTGTCCAGTATAAATTGTCCCTCTGGGAGAGGATAACTCAATATCGGGGCGTTGATAAGGGCATGTTTTAATTTTTCAAATGCTTCTTGACAGGTTTGTTCCCAGCTATATCGTCGTCCTTCTTCCGTGAGTCGAGTTAATGGCTTTGCAATATCAGAAAAACCAAAGACATAACGTCGATAATAAGTACATAATCCTAAGAAACTCCGTAATTCATGTTTGTCTTTGGGTATAGGCCAATCTTTTACAGTTTTTATTTTTTCTGTATCTACAGCTATTCCTCGCTCAGAAACCACATGGCCCAGGTAATTAACTTCTTTTCTAAAAAGATGACATTTTTTTGGATTTAACTTTAAATCGGCACACCGAAGTCGAAGGTAAACTTCCTCTAAGTTCTTTATATGATCTTCAAACGTTTTCCCCACTACTATAATGACATCAAGGTATACTAAGCAGGTTTCCTAAGATAGACCTGCCAAAATATTTTCCATCAATCGTTCGAAGGTAGCTGGAGCGTTGCAGAGTCCAAATGGCATTACTGGAAATTGCCATAAACCTGTTCCGATGGAAAATGCAGTCTTCTCTCGATCTTCTGTCGCTAACTCCACTTGCCAATATCCGCTTTTTAAATCAAGTGTCGAGAACATTTGTGATCCGGCTAGCGTATCTAAGGTATCGTCAATTCTTGGCAGTGGATAGCTATCTTTCTTAGTAACATTATTGAGCTGTCGGTAGTCAACACAAAAACGTGTTGACCCATCTTTCTTCTTTACCAAGACTACTGGCGAAGCCCATGGACTTCTTGATGGTTCGATAATACCTTGTTGTTCCATGTCTTGGATGATTTGTTGGGCTTCTGTACGTTTTGCGATGGGTAGTCTTCTTGGTGCCTGACGTATAGGTCTAGCATTACCTGTATCGATTTTATGTTGCACTAAACTGGTTTTTCCTTTTGTGCTATCATCCACTTGGAACACATCTTGGTACTCATAAAGCAGGTTTTCAGCTTGTAATTTCTGTTTTTTTTTTTTTTAGATCATTGCAAACGGTAAGTACAAGTTTCGACAGTTTGTCTGGAAGCTTCTTCAATGAGGTTTTTCGATATTCTTGATTGGAAGAAATGGCGGATATTTTTGAACCGTGTCCCAGCACCGTTCCTTTTTTTATGTTAACCGAATATTGGTTAACATTCATCAGTCGTATGTGTATTGTTTCTTGAGCGGTGATGAGTGATTTAGCTACGAGTATTCCACGACCAATTTCTTTTTCGTTATTTGATGGCTCCACCATAAAAATACTTCCCGAACTAAACTCTCCTTCTAACCTTGCTTGTACGATTGCCTCACTTCGATTAGGAATTATGGCCTCTTCGGTTAATACCATTCTAACTGCTACATTTTAGTGGCGGTTTAGGACAAGTTCTTCATCGTTCACTTTCATTATTCCCTTTTTCAAGTTTAGCTCGAAACCATGCAACTTCATAATGTCCATACCTAGGATGCACTCGTTCTCTATATCGGCCACTAAGATGCAATGGTCGATTTTTACATTTCCGATGGAGATGTGGACAATAACTTCGCCATGAACACAAGCTACTTCACCAGTGGCTGTGCGGAGTCGACATCTGCTAAATAATAATTTAGATCCTTTTCCTAAAATATTACGTCTAATAATTGTCCTAGTCGCACCCGTATCCAACAGCAAAGAACATGGTTTCCCATTTACAAAACCGTCTACGAAGATACTGTCGGAAAGAGTATGTAATGAATTGACACTTACCATGATATCTGGGGCTATTTTAGTAGAAGTCGACGTGTGCCCCTTTACACCGACCCATGCTAGTTTTCCTCTTTAGCTTCGTTTACTAATTGTTTGTTCCGAGGTTTCCTACAATAGCGGCTGATATGCCCCAACTCTCCACAGTTGTAACAACGAAATTGTTACTTTTTATCGATTAGCTCCTTGATTTGTCGCAACAACTCATTATAGCTTGAATTGGCATCTTCCTGTATCTCACGGACTCGTATTTGATCTTTGGAGCTCTGTTTAGCGAACTCAAATTCTAAAGCTTGAGCCAATGCATCGCCCAAGGTTTTTGGTTTCGCTAGTTTGAGTGCTAGCTGGGTTTCTTCGTCCCGTAAGCCATCAATAAATATACTGGTAGACCAATCGTTCATAGTTGCTTCTGTGACATCAGGACAAGCAAGACGAGTCAATCGAGCAACATCAGCTTCGTATTCTTGCAGACTCTCCTTTGATTTCTGATATCGATTTTTCATTTGTGAGAAATATATTCCCTTCATAAATGTACTTCCATATCGCATTTCAAGTTGTTTCACTATTTTTGGATAACTCTGTTGTTCATTAGGAGCCATTGTTTGGAGGATATCGACAGCCTCACCACGTAGAGAAACAATTAACTTTGTTGCCTTGTCTTCTTCTGTCCAGCCATTTGCTTTCGCCGCTGCTTCAAATTGCTTTAAATAATTCATCCACGAAGACTTACCGTCATCGTGGGTGCCTTAATATTAAGTTTCGGTGAACATGCTTCATTTTCTTTGTTCCTAACGGGTTCGGATATGCCATTCTTCGCTTCTGTTTTCTCAATGGTTGTCAGAGGTTGAAAAATAGCTAATTTATCTTCCAGCACTTTCAGTTTCTTATCGTACTCTTCCGTTATTTTTGCTTCTAAATTAATTATGTTTTCTTCACTTTTTATAGCAACCTCATTTAGTTGTGTTGTTAATTCTTCTTTTAGGTTTTTATAACTATTCTCATTCTTTTTTACTGTCTCGTCTAATTTTGCTGATAATTCTTGTTTTATTGTAAAAGAAGCTTCTGCTAGTTCTTCTAACTTTTTAAGTACTGCACTAAGGTCAACTGCGCCGTCAAACACGTCGAATAAATAAGTGTTTGAGTCTTCACCAGCTTCGCCAAGTGCCTCCCGAAGTCGTTGCTGCAATACCGCTTTTTTCCAGTAATTTCTAGGTCCCGTTCCTCTAGTTCATGTCTCTACTTTCAAGTCTTCGAGTAATACCTGTCTTGATGTCATGTCGTGTTTTTCAATTTCACTCAAAAGATACCCAAACACCTGACACCAATTGTAACGATTTATTTAGGTAAATGAAAAACACAAATATACTTAAATAGTTTTTAATGACAACTCTCTGACATCCTCCTAAAACAAGTCTACATATCTAACTTGATAATATAAATAATTATAACAATATTAACTGATGAATCGCAGTCGCGTGTTCGCCACAATGTAAATGTTTTAACATTTATATACATTTCAAGAATAGGTAAAATCTGACTTTATTTTTGTAAAAAATTATATAAATATTTGCTTCCGCGTCCGAATTTTATAATTTTTCATCATATTTTAGCTAAAAGAAAACATTGCAAAAAGAAAATTGCTATTTCAAGTGTGGTAGGTATTCTAGAATCCAGCCCATGTAGCTTACAATATACAACGTATTCATCAAGAATAGAAAAATCTGACTTTATTTTTGTAAAAAATCATATGAATATTTGCTTCCGCGCCCGAATTTTATAATTCTTCACCTTATTTTAGCTAAAAGAAAACATTGCAACAAGAAAATTGCTATTTCAAGTGTGGTAGGTATTCTAGAATCCAGCCCATGTAGCTTAATATATACAATGTAATCATCAAGCATAGGTAAAATCTGACTTTATTTTGTAAATAATCTTATAAATATTTGCTTCCGCGCCTGAATTATATAATTCTTTATCACATTTTAGCTAGAAGAAAACATTGCAACAAGAAAATTGCTATTACAAGTGTGGTAGGTTTTCTAGAATCCAGCCCATGTAGCTTACAATTTACAACGTATTCATCAAAAATAGGTAAAATCTGACTTTATTTTTGTAAAAAATCATATAAATATTTGCTGCCGCGCCCGAATTTTATAATTCTTCATCATAGTTTAGCTA
This sequence comes from Stenolophus ochropezus, assembly GCA_035578165.1. Classification (NCBI taxonomy): domain Eukaryota; kingdom Metazoa; phylum Arthropoda; class Insecta; order Coleoptera; family Carabidae; genus Stenolophus; species Stenolophus ochropezus. The sequence goes on along the minus strand of JAQOWZ010000134.1, from coordinate 44,923 downwards.
AAAGTATACATTGCAATAAGAAAATTGCTATTTTAAGTGTGGTAGGTATTCTAGAATCCAGCCCATGTAGCTTACAATACACAACGTATTCATCAAAAAAAAAATCTGACTTTATTTTTGTAAAAAATCATATAAATATTTGCTGCCGCGCCCGAATTTTATAATTTTTCATTATATTTTAGCTAAATAAAACATTGTAACAAAAAAAATGCTATTTCAAGTGTGGTAGGTATTCTAGAATCCAGACCATGTAGCTTAAAATATACAACGTATTCATCAAGAAAAAGTAAAATCTGACTTTATTTTTGTAAATCATATAAATATTGGCTTCCGCACCCGAATTTTAATTTTTTTTATCATATTTTAGCTAAATGAAAACATTGCAACAAGAAAATTGCTACCTCAAGTGTTTTAGGTATTCTAGAATCCAGCCATGTAGCTTACAATATACAACGTATTCATCAAGAATAGGAAATATCTGACTTTATTTTTGTGAAAAATCATATAAGTATTTGCTTCCGCGCCCGAATTTTATAATTCTTCATCTTATATTAGCTAAACGAAAACATTGCAACAAGAAAATTGCTATTTCAAGTGTGGTAGGTATTCTAGAATCCAGCTTATGTAGCTTACAATATACAACGTATTCATTAAAATGACACCCGAAAATTTAATGTTTACTATCTGACTGGTACCACGTTATGGTCACTTTTGCATGTACAATGCTATAATTATCCATAGTATAGATCCTAAAGCATGAATATGAATGTTTTTACAAAAATATCCATTTTAAGAATAGGTAAAATCTGACATTATTTTTGTAAAAAATCATATAAATATTTGCCTCCGCGCCCGAATTTTATAATTCATCATCATATTTTAGCTAAAAGAAAACATTGCAACAAGAAAATTGCTATTTCAAGTGTGGTAGGTAATCTAGAATCCAGCCCATGTAGATTACAATATACAACGTATTCATCAAGAAAAGGTAAAATCTGACTTTATTTATGTATAAAATCATATAAATATTTGCTTCCGCCCCCGAATTATAAATTTTTTTAACATATTTTAGAGAAAAGAAAACATTGCAACAAGAAAATTGTTATTTCAAGTGTGGTAGGTATTTTAGAATCCAGCCCATGTAGCTTACAATATACAACGTGTTCATTAAAATGACACTCGAAATATTAATGTTTATTATCTGACTGGTACCACGTTATGGTAACTTTTGCATGTCCAATGCTATAATTATCCATAGGATAGATCCTAAAGCATGAATATGAATGTTTTTTACAAAAATATCCATTTTAAGAATAGGTAAAATCTGACATTATTTTTGTAAAAAATCATATAAATATTTGCCTCCGCGCCCGAATTTTATAATTCATCATCATATTTTAGCTAAAAGAAAACATTGCAACAAGAAAATTGCTATTTCAAGTGTGGTAGGTAATCTAGAATCCAGCCCATGTAGATTACAATATACAACGTATTCATCAAGAAAAGGTAAAATCTGACATTATTTATGTATAAAATCATATAAATATTTGCTTCCGCCCCCGAATTATAAATTTTTTTAACATATTTTAGAGAAAAGAAAACATTGCAACAAGAAAATTGTTATTTCAAGTGTGGTAGGTATTTTAGAATCCAGCCCATGTAGCTTACAATATACTACGTATTCATCAAGAATTGGTAAAATCTGACTTTATTTTTGTAAAAAATATTTGCTTCCGCGACCGAATTTTATAATTCATCATCATATTTTATCTAAACGGAAACATTGCAACAAGAAAATTGCTATTTCAAGTGTTGTAGGTATTCTAGAATCCAGCGCATGTAGCTTACATTATACTAAGTATTCATAAAATGACACCCGAAAATTGAATGTTTATTATGTGATTGGTACCACGTTATGGTCACTTTTGCATGTCCAATGCAAAATTTATCCACAATGTAGAACCAAAAGCATGAACATAAATGTTTTAACAAAAATATCTATTTCAAGAAGAGGTATAATCTGACTTTATTTTTGTAAAAAAATCACATAAATATTTGCTTCCGCGCCCGAATTTTATAATTATTCATCATATTTTAGTTAAAAGAAATCATTGCAATAAGAAAATTGCTATTTCAAGTGTGGTATGTATTCTAGAATCCAGCCCATGTAGCTTACAATATACAACGTATTCATCAAGAATAGGTAAAATCTGACTTTATTTTTGTAAAAAATCATATAAGTATTTGCTTCCGCGCCCGACTTTTATAATTCTTCATTATATTTTAGGTAAATGAAAATATTGCAGCAAGAAAATTGCTATTTCAAGTGTGGTAGGTATTCTAGAATCCAGCACATGTAGCTTACAATATACAACGTATTCATCAAGAATAGGTAAAATCTGACTTTATTTTTGTAAAAAATCATATAAGTATTCGCTTCCGCGCCTGAATTTTATACCTCTTTATCATATTGTAGCTAAAAGAAAACACTGCAACAAGAAAATTGCTATTTCAAGTGTGGTAGGTATTCTGGAATCCAGCCCATCAAGCTTACAATATACAATATATTCATCAAGAATAGGTAAAATATGACTTAATTTTTGTAAAAAAATCATATAAATATTTGCTTCCGTGCCCGAATTTTATAATTTTTCATCATATTTTAGCTAAAAGAAAACATTGTAACAAGAGAATTACTATTTGAAGAGTTGTAGACATTCTAGAATCAAGCCCATGTAGCTTACAATATACAACGTATTCATTAAGAATAGGTAAAATCTGACTTTATTTTTGTAAAAAATCTTCTAAATATATGCTTCCGCGTCCGTATTTTTAAATTCTTCATCATATTTTAGCTAACAGAAAACATTGCAACAAGAAAAATTCTATTTCAAATGTGGTAAGTAATATATAATCCAGCCCATGTAGCTTACAATATACAATGTATTCATCAAGAAAAGGTATAATCGGACTTTATTTTTGTAAAAAATCATATAAATATTTGCTTCCGCGCCCGAGTTTTATAATTCTTTATCATATTTTAACTAACAGAAAACATTGCAACAAGAAATATTCTATTTCAAGTGTGGTAGGTGTTCTAGAGTCCAGCCCATGTAGCTTACAATATACAACGTATTCATCAAGAATAGGTAAAATCTGACTTTATGTTTGTAAAAAATCATGAAAATATTTGCTTCCGCGCCCGAATTTTATAATTCTTCATCATATTTTAGCTAGAAGAAAACATTGTAACGAGAAAATTGCTATTTTAAGTGTGGTGGGTATTCTAGAATCCAACCCATGTAGCTTACAATATAAAACGTATGCATTAAAATGACACCCGAAAATTGAATGTATATTATCTGATTGATACCATGTTATGGTCACTTTTGCAAGTCCAATGCTAAAATTATCCTTAGTATAGATCTTAAAGAATGAATATGAATGTTTTAACAAAAATATCCATTTCAAGAATAGGTAAAATCTGCCTTTATTTTTGTAAAAAATCATATAAATATTCACTTCCGCGCTTGAATTTTATAATTCTTTATCATACTTTAGCTAAAATGTATAAAAATATTTGCTTCCGCGCCCGAATTTCATAATATTTCATCATATTTTAGCTAAAAGAAAACATTGCAACAAGAAAATTGCTATTACAAGTGTGGTAGGTTTTTTAGAATCCAGCCCATGTAGCTTACAATTTACAACGTATTCATCAAGAATAGGTAAATTCTGACTTTATTTTTGTAAAAAATCATATAAATATTTGCTTCCGCGCCCGAATTTTATTTTATAATTCTTCATCATATTTTAGCTAACAGAAAACATTGCAACAAGAAAATTGCTATTTCAAGTGTGGTAGGTATTCTAGAATCCAGCTTATGTAGCTTACAATATACAACGTATTCATTAAAATGACACCCGAAAATTTAATGTTTACTATCTGACTGGTACCACGTTATGGTCACTTTTGCATGTACAATGCTATAATTATCCATAGTATAGATCCTAAAGCATGAATATGAATGTTTTTTACAAAAATATCCATTTTAAGAATAGGTAAAATCTGACATTATTTTTGTAAAAAATCATATAAATATTTGCCTCCGCGCCCGAATTTTATAATTCATCATCATATTTTAGCTAAAAGAAAACATTGCAACAAGAAAATTGCTATTTCAAGTGTGGTAGGTAATCTAGAATCCAGCCCATGTAGATTACAATATACAACGTATTCATCAAGAAAAGGTAAAATCTGACATTATTTATGTATAAAATCATATAAATATTTGCTTCCGCCCCCGAATTATAAATTTTTTTAACATATTTTAGAGAAAAGAAAACATTGCAACAAGAAAATTGTTATTTCAAGTGTGGTAGGTATTTTAGAATCCAGCCCATGTAGCTTACAATATACAACGTGTTCATTAAAATGACACTCGAAATATTAATGTTTATTATCTGACTGGTACCACGTTATGGTAACTTTTGCATGTCCAATGCTATAATTATCCATAGGATAGATCCTAAAGCATGAATATGAATGTTTTTTACAAAAATATCCATTTTAAGAATAGGTAAAATCTGACATTATTTTTGTAAAAAATCATATAAATATTTGCCTCCGCGCCCGAATTTTATAATTCATCATCATATTTTAGCTAAAAGAAAACATTGCAACAAGAAAATTGCTATTTCAAGTGTGGTAGGTAATCTAGAATCCAGCCCATGTAGATTACAATATACAACGTATTCATCAAGAAAAGGTAAAATCTGACATTATTTATGTATAAAATCATATAAATATTTGCTTCCGCCCCCGAATTATAAATTTTTTTAACATATTTTAGAGAAAAGAAAACATTGCAACAAGAAAATTGTTATTTCAAGTGTGGTAGGTATTTTAGAATCCAGCCCATGTAGCTTACAATATACTACGTATTCATCAAGAATTGGTAAAATCTGACTTTATTTTTGTAAAAAATATTTGCTTCCGCGACCGAATTTTATAATTCATCATCATATTTTATCTAAACGGAAACATTGCAACAAGAAAATTGCTATTTCAAGTGTTGTAGGTATTCTAGAATCCAGCGCATGTAGCTTACATTATACTAAGTATTCATAAAATGACACCCGAAAATTGAATGTTTATTATGTGATTGGTACCACGTTATGGTCACTTTTGCATGTCCAATGCAAAATTTATCCACAATGTAGAACCAAAAGCATGAACATAAATGTTTTAACAAAAATATCTATTTCAAGAAGAGGTATAATCTGACTTTATTTTTGTAAAAAAATCACATAAATATTTGCTTCCGCGCCCGAATTTTATAATTATTCATCATATTTTAGTTAAAAGAAATCATTGCAATAAGAAAATTGCTATTTCAAGTGTGGTATGTATTCTAGAATCCAGCCCATGTAGCTTACAATATACAACGTATTCATCAAGAATAGGTAAAATCTGACTTTATTTTTGTAAAAAATCATATAAGTATTTGCTTCCGCGCCCGACTTTTATAATTCTTCATTATATTTTAGGTAAATGAAAATATTGCAGCAAGAAAATTGCTATTTCAAGTGTGGTAGGTATTCTAGAATCCAGCACATGTAGCTTACAATATACAACGTATTCATCAAGAATAGGTAAAATCTGACTTTATTTTTGTAAAAAATCATATAAGTATTCGCTTCCGCGCCTGAATTTTATACCTCTTTATCATATTGTAGCTAAAAGAAAACACTGCAACAAGAAAATTGCTATTTCAAGTGTGGTAGGTATTCTGGAATCCAGCCCATCAAGCTTACAATATACAATATATTCATCAAGAATAGGTAAAATATGACTTAATTTTTGTAAAAAAATCATATAAATATTTGCTTCCGTGCCCGAATTTTATAATTTTTCATCATATTTTAGCTAAAAGAAAACATTGTAACAAGAGAATTACTATTTGAAGAGTTGTAGACATTCTAGAATCAAGCCCATGTAGCTTACAATATACAACGTATTCATTAAGAATAGGTAAAATCTGACTTTATTTTTGTAAAAAATCTTCTAAATATATGCTTCCGCGTCCGTATTTTTAAATTCTTCATCATATTTTAGCTAACAGAAAACATTGCAACAAGAAAAATTCTATTTCAAATGTGGTAAGTAATATATAATCCAGCCCATGTAGCTTACAATATACAATGTATTCATCAAGAAAAGGTATAATCGGACTTTATTTTTGTAAAAAATCATATAAATATTTGCTTCCGCGCCCGAGTTTTATAATTCTTTATCATATTTTAACTAACAGAAAACATTGCAACAAGAAATATTCTATTTCAAGTGTGGTAGGTGTTCTAGAGTCCAGCCCAACAAGAGAATTACTATTTGAAGAGTTGTAGACATTCTAGAATCAAGCCCATGTAGCTTACAATATACAACGTATTCATTAAGAATAGGTAAAATCTGACTTTATTTTTGTAAAAAATCTTCTAAATATATGCTTCCGCGTCCGTATTTTTAAATTCTTCATCATATTTTAGCTAACAGAAAACATTGCAACAAGAAAAATTCTATTTCAAATGTGGTAAGTAATATATAATCCAGCCCATGTAGCTTACAATATACAATGTATTCATCAAGAAAAGGTATAATCGGACTTTATTTTTGTAAAAAATCATATAAATATTTGCTTCCGCGCCCGAGTTTTATAATTCTTTATCATATTTTAACTAACAGAAAACATTGCAACAAGAAATATTCTATTTCAAGTGTGGTAGGTGTTCTAGAGTCCAGCCCATGTAGCTTACAATATACAACGTATTCATCAAGAATAGGTAAAATCTGACTTTATGTTTGTAAAAAATCATGAAAATATTTGCTTCCGCGCCCGAATTTTATAATTCTTCATCATATTTTAGCTAGAAGAAAACATTGTAACGAGAAAATTGCTATTTTAAGTGTGGTGGGTATTCTAGAATCCAACCCATGTAGCTTACAATATAAAACGTATGCATTAAAATGACACCCGAAAATTGAATGTATATTATCTGATTGATACCATGTTATGGTCACTTTTGCAAGTCCAATGCTAAAATTATCCTTAGTATAGATCTTAAAGAATGAATATGAATGTTTTAACAAAAATATCCATTTCAAGAATAGGTAAAATCTGCCTTTATTTTTGTAAAAAATCATATAAATATTCACTTCCGCGCTTGAATTTTATAATTCTTTATCATACTTTAGCTAAAATGTATAAAAATATTTGCTTCCGCGCCCGAATTTCATAATATTTCATCATATTTTAGCTAAAAGAAAACATTGCAACAAGAAAATTGCTATTACAAGTGTGGTAGGTTTTTTAGAATCCAGCCCATGTAGCTTACAATTTACAACGTATTCATCAAGAATAGGTAAATTCTGACTTTATTTTTGTAAAAAATCATATAAATATTTGCTTCCGCGCCCGAATTTTATTTTATAATTCTTCATCATATTTTAGCTAACAGAAAACATTGCAACAAGAAAATTGCTATTTCAAGTGTGGTAGGTATTCTAGAATCCAGCTTATGTAGCTTACAATATACAACGTATTCATTAAAATGACACCCGAAAATTTAATGTTTACTATCTGACTGGTACCACGTTATGGTCACTTTTGCATGTACAATGCTATAATTATCCATAGTATAGATCCTAAAGCATGAATATGAATGTTTTTTACAAAAATATCCATTTTAAGAATAGGTAAAATCTGACATTATTTTTGTAAAAAATCATATAAATATTTGCCTCCGCGCCCGAATTTTATAATTCATCATCATATTTTAGCTAAAAGAAAACATTGCAACAAGAAAATTGCTATTTCAAGTGTGGTAGGTAATCTAGAATCCAGCCCATGTAGATTACAATATACAACGTATTCATCAAGAAAAGGTAAAATCTGACATTATTTATGTATAAAATCATATAAATATTTGCTTCCGCCCCCGAATTATAAATTTTTTTAACATATTTTAGAGAAAAGAAAACATTGCAACAAGAAAATTGTTATTTCAAGTGTGGTAGGTATTTTAGAATCCAGCACATGTAGCTTACAATATACAACGTATTCATCAAGAATAGGTAAAATCTGACTTTATTTTTGTAAAAAATCATATAAGTATTCGCTTCCGCGCCTGAATTTTATACCTCTTTATCATATTGTAGCTAAAAGAAAACACTGCAACAAGAAAATTGCTATTTCAAGTGTGGTAGGTATTCTGGAATCCAGCCCATCAAGCTTACAATATACAATATATTCATCAAGAATAGGTAAAATATGACTTAATTTTTGTAAAAAAATCATATAAATATTTGCTTCCGTGCCCGAATTTTATAATTTTTCATCATATTTTAGCTAAAAGAAAACATTGTAACAAGAGAATTACTATTTGAAGAGTTGTAGACATTCTAGAATCAAGCCCATGTAGCTTACAATATACAACGTATTCATTAAGAATAGGTAAAATCTGACTTTATTTTTGTAAAAAATCTTCTAAATATATGCTTCCGCGTCCGTATTTTTAAATTCTTCATCATATTTTAGCTAACAGAAAACATTGCAACAAGAAAAATTCTATTTCAAATGTGGTAAGTAATATATAATCCAGCCCATGTAGCTTACAATATACAATGTATTCATCAAGAAAAGGTATAATCGGACTTTATTTTTGTAAAAAATCATATAAATATTTGCTTCCGCGCCCGAGTTTTATAATTCTTTATCATATTTTAACTAACAGAAAACATTGCAACAAGAAATATTCTATTTCAAGTGTGGTAGGTGTTCTAGAGTCCAGCCCATGTAGCTTACAATATACAACGTATTCATCAAGAATAGGTAAAATCTGACTTTATGTTTGTAAAAAATCATGAAAATATTTGCTTCCGCGCCCGAATTTTATAATTCTTCATCATATTTTAGCTAGAAGAAAACATTGTAACGAGAAAATTGCTATTTTAAGTGTGGTGGGTATTCTAGAATCCAACCCATGTAGCTTACAATATAAAACGTATGCATTAAAATGACACCCGAAAATTGAATGTATATTATCTGATTGATACCATGTTATCGTCACTTTTGCAAGTCCAATGCTTAAATTATCCTTAGTATAGATCCTAAAGAATGAATATGAATGTTTTAACAAAAATATCCATTTCAAGAATAGGTAAAATCTGCCTTTATTTTTGTAAAAAATCATATAAATATTCACTTCCGCGCTTGAATTTTATAATTCTTTATCATACTTTAGCTAAAATGTATAAAAATATTTGCTTCCGCGCCCGAATTTCATAATATTTCATCATATTTTAGCTAAAAGAAAACATTGCAACAAGAAAATTGCTATTACAAGTGTGGTAGGTTTTTTAGAATCCAGCCCATGTAGCTTACAATTTACAACGTATTCATCAAGAATAGGTAAATTCTGACTTTATTTTTGTAAAAAATCATATAAATATTTGCTTCCGCGCCCGAATTTTATAATTCTTCATCATATTTTAGCTAACAGAAAACATTGCAACAAGAAAATTGCTATTTCAAGTGTGGTAGGTATTCTAGAATCCAGCCCATGTAGCTTACAATACACATCGTATTTATCAAGAAAACGTAGAATCTGACTTTATTTTTGTAAAAAATCATATCAATATTTGCTGCCGCGCCCGAATTTTATAATTTTTTATCATATTTTAGCTAAAAGCAAACATTGTAACAAGAACATTTCTATTTCAAGTGTGGTAGGTATTCTAGAATCCAGCACATGTAGCTTACAATATATAACGTATTCATCAAGAATAGGTAAAATCTGACTTTATTTTTTTTAAAAATCATAAAAATATTTGCTTCCGCGCCCGAATTTTATAATTTTTCATCATATTTTAGCTAGAAGAAAACATTGCAACAAGAAAATTGCTATTTTAAGTGTGGCGGGTATTCTAGAATCCAACCCATGTAGCTTACAATATATAACGTATTCATTAAAATGACACCCGAAAATTGAATGTTTATTATCTGATTGGTACCATGTTATGGTCACTTTTGCATGCCCAATGCTAAAATTATCCTCAGTATAGATCCTAAAGCATGAATATGAATGTTTTAACAAAAATATCCATTTCAAGATTAGGTAAAATCTGCCTTTATTTTTGTAAAAAATCCTATGAATATTTGCTTCCGCGCTTGAATTTTATAATTCTTTATCATATTTTAGGTAAAATATATAAAAATATTTGCTTCCGCGCCCGAATTTTATAATTTTTTATCATATTTTAGCTAAAAGAAAACATTGCAACAAGAAAATTGCTATTTCAAGTGTGGCAGGTATTTTAGAATCCAGCCCATGTAGCTTACAATATACTACGTATTTATCAAGAATAGGTAAAATCTGACTTAATTTTTGTAAAAAATCATATAAATATTTGCTTCCGCGCCCGAATTTTATAATTCTTCATCATATTTTAGGTAAATGAAAACATTGCAACAATAAAATTGCTATTTCAAGTGAGGAAGGTATTCTAGAATCCAGCCCATGTAGCTTACAATATACAACGTATTCGTCAAGAATAGGTAAAATCAAGCTTTATTTTTGTAAAAAATCTTATAAATATTTGCTTCCGCGCCCGAATTTTATAATTTTTCATCATATTTTAGCTAAAAGAAAACATTGCAACAAGAAAATTGCTATTTTAAGTGTGGTAGGTATTCTAGAATCCAGCCCATGTAGCTTATAATATACAACGTATTCATTAAAATGACACCCGAAAATTGAATGTTTATTATCTGATTGGTACCACGTTATGGTCACTTTTGCATGTCCAATGCTAAAATTATCCATAGTATAGATCTTAAAGCATGAATATGAATGTTTTAACAAAAATATCTATTTCAAGAATAGGTCAAATCTGACTTTATTTTTGTAAAAAATTATATAAATAATTGCTTCCTCGCCCAAATTTTATAATTCTTCATCATATTTTAGCTAAAAGAAAACATTGCAACAAAGAAAATTGCTATTTCAAGTGTGATAGGTATTCTAGAATCCAGCCCATTTAGCTTACAATATACAACGTATTTATCAACAAAAGATAAAATCTGACTTTATTTTTGTAAAAAATCATATAAATATTTGCTTCCGCGCCCGAATTTTATAATTTTTCATCATATTTTAGCTAAAAGAAAACATTGCAACAAGAAAATTGCTATTTCAAGTGTGGTAGGTATTCTAGAATCCAGCCCATGTTGCTTATAATATACAACGTATTCATCAAAAATAGGTAAAATCTGACTTTATTTTTGTAAAAAATCATATAAATATTTGCTTCCGCGCCCGAATTTTATAATTCTTCATCATATTTTAGGTAAATGAAAACATTGCAACAATAAAATTGCTATTTCAAGTGAGGTAGGTATTCTAGAATCCAGCCCATGTAGCTTACAATATACAACGTATTCGTCAAGAATAGGTAAAATCTGGCTTTATTTTTGTAAAAAATCTTATAAATATTTGCTTCCGCGCCCGAATTTTATAATTTTTCATAATATTTTAGCTAAAAGAAAACATTGCAACAAGAAAATTGCTATTTCAAGTGTGGTAGGTATTCTAGAATCCAGCCCATGTAGCTTACAATATACAACGTATTCATTAAAATGACACCCAAAATTAAATGTTTATTATCTATTTGGTACCACGTTTTGGTCACTTTTGCATGTCCAATGCTTAAAACCAACCATAGTATAGATCCTAAAGTATGAATATGAATGTTTTAACAAATATATCCATTTCAAGAATAGGTAAAATCTGATTTTATTTTTGAAAAAAATCATATAAATATTTGCTCTCGCGCACAAATTTTATAATTCTTCATCATATTTTAGCTAAAAGAAATCATTGCAACAAGATAATTGCTATTTCAAGTGTGGTAGGTATTCTAGAATCCAGCCCATGTAGCTGTAACAATATGGAATGTTTTCCATATGTTACTGAAAACCTGAGCGTAAGGAAATTTGATCTCTTGCATTCGGAATCGACATGTGTTAGTTTTTGGTAATAAAGTTCAAAATTTATCGTTTCGCTGTCATTCTGAATGCGTGAGAACCGTATTTTTAAAGATTAGTTTTTACAAGATCTGGTAAGGGGGCAGAGGGATGATTGCTTCTCAGCCCTCGATCTTGGCTGATTTTGTAGAGAAGACTCGCGTATCCACGTCTCATGTAGACGCACGTTCATCGGAGCACTTCGCTCTGATCGCGGTATGGACAATCAGACGGATTGTCCATACAATGTTTAGTCCTTTTTCATAATTTTATTATAATGTAGTTTTAATTGTTAAATGTAAATAAAATTATATCTTAAATAAAATTGCGTGTGTGTGTTCTTCCAAGTTCTCCAATCGAGTTCCTTAGTGTTGTGTTGTGATCATCGTCATAAGTGATAATCATCATCGTCATTCGAAAGTCATCGTAAGTAAGTTATCATAGCATCATTCAATTTCGTTCACCCCCCCTGTTACATTGGCGCAGTCGACGGTAGGATCTGAGGGTAAATTAATTTAAAAAATTAATTACACACCCAATGACTATCCGAAAAGATCCTATGTTCAAACTTTAAACAAGTTTTTCATAAATTTAAAACGTTTGTGACGGGAGGATGAATCCGCTCACCACTACGGCACCGACGATGATGGCGACGCAACAGCAGAAGCTGTCCAAGCCAAGTGCATCACCAGAGGCGTTCTCCGCTATAATGTCTATTACGCCGTGCTCTGGTGATGATTCTGGACTCGTGGAGAACTTCATCCAGCATATGATCTTTACTGGAAATGCTTACGGCTGGGATGACGTCTTTCTCGGACAGGCAATTCGAATCCGACTCAGTGGTAAGGCAAAAGAATTTTATTGGGGACTTCCAGCTTGGAAACGGCCTACCACTGGGCATGGCTTGGTGTATTGGTTGAGATCAACCTTTGGTCGGTACACCTTGCTGCCAGCGTCATTTTTCCCGCCCTGTATGCCCAACTTTTACTTGCAAGGTTGTGTACACCTGCCTGTATACGCACCACAGACGCAAATAGCGTTGCCTCCATTGCATCCTTTGCACCCTTTGATGGCACACGGCCAAACCGCGCTTTGCAAGGATGATGGAGTGCAAAATCCGTCAGCAGCAATCAGTGCGGCTGATTTTGAGGCGCTGCTGGCAGCCGAGCGGCGTCCTGTGGTGGTAGGCATCCCGCGCCTACAAGAAGAAGTGGCAACTGATGCCACCAGTAGCACGAACGGCATACAGGTAAAGGAAGAGATCGAACTGTTCGAGGAAAATACATCGATAGAGCTTCTGAATAAACAACAGGACGAACACACCATAGGAAAAGATATAAACATCGCTACGAAAACGGACAAGAGATCGGTTGACGAAGAAAACGACGACGACCAGGGCAGCGACTTCGAAGAGGACACAGCAACTTCTTCAAAGTTCAGTGTAGTGTCAGTTTTAAAGTGCATTGACCCCAGCCCTGTGTTTTGTGTCATAGTGAAACGTGCCGTACCCAAACTCTTTGCGGTACCTGGACTAAGGCCCTTGTTGAGTGAAGAACCGCCACCCCCTGCTGAGAGACAAGTGTCCCTATTGCTTTTGGTGACATTGATACGCCACAGTTTATTAGTGTTTATGCTTTCATAATATTGAATGCTACTTTAAATTTTAAAATATGTTTTTTTTTTGTGCATGTTATTATTAAGACAAATAAAGGCACCCGTCCTTCAGTTGATAATATTCATTTTTTATATTGTTTATTGAATGTTTTATGTTAATAATTTGTCAATTATTCGGTTATATGTTTTTATACATATGTCATTGTTTGTATTCTGTCATTTGTTTCGTTCGTATGTCTTTATTGTTTATGTCATTTATCCGTACACTGTATTTGTTATTTGTACTGCTCTATTTTTACTTGTATTTTGTTCTTTGGATATTTCTTAGTATTATCCTTGTATTTGTTCGCCTGTTTATTATTTTTGTTTGTATTTTTATTTCAGATACGTTCAGGTTTGTATGTACTCCTTTTGAGAATAAATATATAGTGGTTGCACAATATATTTATGTCTTAAGGGGAGGATGATGTAACAATATGGAATGTTTTCCATATGTTACTGAAAACCTGAGCGTAAGGAAATTTGATCTCTTGCATTCGGAATCGACATGTGTTAGTTTTTGGTAATAAAGTTCAAAATTTATCGTTTCGCTGTCATTCTGAATGCGTGAGAACCGTATTTTTAAAGCTTACTTTTTACAAGATCTGGTAAGGGGGCAGAGGGATGATTGCTTCTCAGCCCTCGATCTTGGCATATTTTGTAGAGAAGACTCGCGTATCCACGTCTCATGTAGACGCACGTTCATCGGAGCACTTTGCTCTGATCGCAGTATGGACAATCAGACGGATTGTCCATACAATGTTTAGTCCTTTTTAATAATTTTATTATAATGTAACTTTAATTGTCAAATGTAAATAAAATTATATCTTAAGTAAAATTGCGTGTGTGTGTTCGTCCAAGTTCTCCAATCGAGTTCCTTAGTGTTGTTTTGTGATCATCGTCATAAGTGATAATCATCATCGTCATTCGAAAGTCATCGTAAGTAAATAATCATAGCATCATTTCGTTCACCCCCCCCTGTTACATAGCTTACAATATACAACGTATTCATTAAAAAGACACCAGAAAATTGAATGTTTGTTATCTACTTGGTACCACGATTTGGTCACTTTTGCATGTCCAATGCTTAAAACCATCCATAGTATAGATCCTAGAGCATGAATATAAATGTTTTAACAAAAACATCCATTTCAAGAATAGGTAAAATCTGACTTCATTTTTGTAAAAAATCATATAAATATTTGCTTCCGCGCCAGAATTTTTATAATTTTTCATCATATTTTAGCTAAAAGAAAACATTGCAACAAGAAAATTGCTATTTAAAGTATGGTAGGTAATATAGAATACAGCCAATGTAGCTTACAATATACAACGTATTCATTAAAATGACACCCGAAAATTTAATGTTTATTATCTGATTGAAACCACGTTTTTGTTACTTTTGCATGTCCAATGCTAAAACCATCCAAAGTTTAGATCCTAAATCATGAATATGAATGTTTTAACAAAAATATCCATTTCAAAATATGTAAAATCTGACTTTATATTTGTAAAAAATCATATAAATATTTGCTTCCGCGCCCAAATTTAATAATTCTTCATCTTATTTTAGCTAAAAGAAAACATTGCAACAAGAAAATTGCTATTTCAAGTGTAGTAGGTATTCTAGAATCCAGCACATGTAGCTTACAATATATAACGTATTCATCAAGAAAAGGTAAAAATCTGACTTTATTTTAGTATAAAATCATATAAATACTTGCTTCCGCGCCCGAATTTTATAATTCTTCATCATATAATAGCTAGAAGAAAACATTGCAACAAGAAAATTGTTATTTCAAGTGTGGTAGCTGACAATATACAACGTATTCATCAAGAATAGGTAAAATCTGACTTTATGTTTGTAAAAAATCTTATAAATATTAGCTTCCGCGCCCGAGTTTTATAATTCTTCATCATATTTTAGCTAAAAGAAAACATTGCAACAAGAAAATTGCTATTTCAAGTGTGGTAGGTATTCTTGAATCCAGCCCATGTAGCTTCAATATACAACGTATTCATCAAGAATAAGTAAAATCTGACTTTATTTTTGTAAAAAATCATTTAAATATTTGCTTCCGCGCCCGAATCTTATAATTCTTCCTCATATTTTAGCTAAAAGAAAACATTTCAACAAGAAAATTGCTATTTCAAGTGTGGTAGGTATTCTAAAACCCGGCCCATGTAGCTTACAATATACAACGTATTCATCAAGAAAAGGTAAAATCTGACTTTATGTTTGTAAAAAATCTTATAAATATTTGCTTCCGCGCCCGAGTTTTATATTTCTTCATCATATTTTAGCTAAAAGAAAACATTGCAACAAGAAAATTGCTATTTCAAGTGTGGTAGGTATTCTTGAATCAAGCCCATGTAGCTTCAATATACAACGTATTCATCAAGAATAAGTAAAATCTGACTTCATTTTTGTAAAAAATCATATAAATATTTGCTGCTGCGCCCGAATTTTATAATTCTTTATCATATTTTAGCTAAAAGAAAACATTGCAACAATAAAATTGCTATTTCAAGTGTGTAGGTATTCTAGAATCCAGCCCATGTAGCTTCCATTATATAACGTATTCATCAAGAATAGGAAAAATCTGACTTTATTTTTGTAAAAAATCATATAATCATTTGCTTCCGCGCCCGAATTTTATAATTTTTTATCATATTTTAGCTAAAAGAAAACATTGCAACAAGAAAATTGCTATTTCAAGTGTGGTAGGTATTCTAGAATCCAGCCCATGTAGCTTACAATATACAACGTATTCATTAAAATGACACCCAAAATTAAATGTTTATTATCTAATTGGTACCACGTTTTGGTCACTTTTGCATGTCCAATGCTTAAAACCAACCATAGTATAGATCCTAAAGTATGAATATGAATGTTTTACCATATATATCCATTTCAAGAATAGGTAAAATCTGATTGTATTTTTGTAAAAAATCATATAAATATTTGCTCTTGCGCACAAATTTTATAATTCTTCATCATATTTTAGCTAAAAGAAATCATTGCAACAAGAAAATTGCTATTTCAAGTGTGGTAGGTATTCTAGAATCCAGCCCAGGTAGCTTACAATATACAACGTATTCATTAAAACGTCACCCGAAAATTGAATGTTTATTATCTGATTGGTACCACGATTTGGTCACTTTTGCATGTCCAATGCTAAAACTATCCAAAGTTTAGATCTTAAAGCATGAATATGAATGTTTTAACAAAAATATCCATTTCAAAATATGTAAAATTTGACTTTATATTTGTAAAAAATCATATAAATATTTGCTTCCGCGCCCAAATATAATAATTCTTCATCTTATTTTAGCTAAAAGAACACATTGCAACAAGAAAATTGCTATTGCAAGAGTGGTAGGTATTCTAGAATCAAGCCCATGTAGCTTACAATATACAACTTATTCATTAAGAAAAGGTAAAATATGACTCTATTTTTGTAAAAAATCATATAAATATTTGCTTCCGCGCCCGAATTTTATAATTTTTTTTTATGTTTTAGCTAAAAGAAAACATGGCAACAAGAAAATTGCTATTTTAAGTGTAGTAGGTATTTTAAAATCCAGCCCATGTTGCTTACATTATACAATGTATTCATCAAGTATAAGTAAAATCTGACTTTATTTTTGTAAAAAATCATATAAATATTTGCTTCCACGCCCGAGATTTATAATTCTTCATCATATTTTAGCTAAAGGAAAACATTGCAACAAGAAAATTGCTATTTCAAGTGTGGTAGGTATTCTTGAATCCAGCCTATGTAGCTTACATTATACAACGTACTCATTAAAATGACACCCGAAAATTGAATGTTTATTATCTGATTGGTACCACGTTATGGTCACTTTTCCATGTCTAATGCTAAAATTATCCATAGTATAGATCCTAAAGCATGAATATGAATATTTTAACAAAAACATCCATTACAAGAATAGGTCAAATCTGACTTTATTTTTTAAAAAAAATTATGTATATATTTGCTTCCGCGCCCGAATTTTATATTTTTACATCATATTTTAGCTAAAAGAAAACATTGCAACAAGAAAGTTGCTATTTCAAGTGTGGTAGGTATTCTAGAATCCAGCCCATGTAGCTTACAATATACAACATATTCATCAAGAAAAGGTAAAATCTGACTTTATTTTTGGAAAAAAATCATATAAATATTTACTGCTGCGCCCGACTTTTATAATTTTTCATCATATTTTGGCTAAAAGAAAACATTGTAACAAGAAAATTGCTATTTCAAGTGTGGTAGGTATTCTAGAATCCAGCCCATGTAGCTTACAATATAAAATGTATTCATCAAGAATAGGTAAAATCTGACTTTATTTTTATAAAAAATCATATAAATATTAGATTCCGCGCCCGAATTTTATAATTCTTTATCAATTTTCAGGTAAAAAAAAACATTGCAACCAAAAAATTGTTATTTCAAGTGTGGTAGGTATTTTAGAATCCAGCCCATGTAGCTTACAATACACATCGTATTCATCAAGAAAATGTAAAATCAGACTTTATTTTTGTAAAAGATCATATAAATATTTGCTTCCGCGCCCAATTATTATAACTCTTTATCATATTTTAACTAAACGAAAACATTGCAACAAGAAAATTGCTATTTTAAGTGTGCTAGGTATTCTAGAATTCAGCCCATGTAGCTTACAATATACAACGTATTCATTAAAATTACACCCGAAAATTGAATGTATATTATCTGATTGGTACCACGTTTTGGTCACTTTTACATGTCCAATGCTAAAACCATACATACTATAGTTTCTAAAGCATGAATATGAATGT
Organism: Stenolophus ochropezus; assembly: GCA_035578165.1. Taxonomy (NCBI): domain Eukaryota; kingdom Metazoa; phylum Arthropoda; class Insecta; order Coleoptera; family Carabidae; genus Stenolophus; species Stenolophus ochropezus. Next base: position 26,365 of record JAQOWZ010000134.1, on the reverse strand, counting down.
TTTAACAAAAATATCCATTTCAAGAATAGGTAAAATCTGACTTTTTTTTGTTAAAAATCATATAAATATTTGAATCCGCGCCCAAATTTTATAATTCTTTATCATATTTTAGCTAAAATAAAACATTGCAACAAGAAAGTTGCTATTTCAAGTGTGGTAGGTATTTTAGAATCCAGCCCATGTAGCTTACAATATACAAGGTTTTCATCAAGAAAAGTTAAAATCTGACTTTATTTTTGTAAAAAATCATATAAATATTTGCTTCCGCGCCCGAATTTTATAAGTCATCATCATATTGTAGCTAAAAGAAAACATTGTATCAAAAAAGTTGCTATTTCAAATGTGGTGGGTATTCTAAAATCCAGCCCATGTAGCTTACATTATACAACGTATTCATTAAAATTACATCCGAAAATTGAATGTTTATTATTTGATTGGTACCACGTTTTGGTCACTTTTACATGTTCAATGCTAAAACCATCCATACTATAGTTTCTAAAGCATGAATATGAATGTTTTAACAAAAATATCCATTTCAAGAATAGGTAAAATCTGACTTTTTTTGTTAAAAATCATATAAATATTTGCATCCGCGCCGGAATTTTATAATTCTTTATCATATTTTAGCTAAAAGAAAACATTGCAACAAGAAAATTGCTACTTCAAGTGTAATAGGTATTCTAGAATCCAACCCATGTAGCTTACAATATACAACGTATTCATTAAAATGACACCCAAAAATTTAATGATATGGCAAAATTTATTTTACACGTCCGAGGCAGATATCGATTAACAGTCCAAATCACCGTGCACTGTAAGGGTAATTGGACATAATCATCGTTAATTTACCTTCGTCAGTTAAACCGACCCTCAAAAAAATAGCAAAATTATAAATAATAAATAAAAAATATAAATATGGTCACTTTCGCATGTCCAATGCTAAAACCATCCATAGTATAGATACTAAAGCATGAATATGAATGTTTTAACAAAAATATCCATTTCAAGACTAGGTAAAAACTGACTATATTTTGTAAAAAATCATATAAATATTTGCTTCCGCGCACGAATTTTATAATTCTTCATCATATATTAACTAAAAGAAAACTTTGCAATAAGAAAATTGCTATTTCAAGTGTGGAAGGTATTCTAGAATCCAGCCCATGTAGCTTACAATATACAACGTATTCATTAAAATGACACCCGAAAATTGAATGTTTATTATCTGATTGGTATCACGTTTTGGTCACTTTTGCATGTCCAATGCTAAAACCATCCATAGTATAGATCCTAAAGCATGAATATGAATGTTTTAACAAAAAAATTCTTTTCAAGAATAGGTAAAATCTGACTTTATTTTTGTAAAAAATCATATAAATATTTGCTTCGCGCCCGAATTTTTTTATTCTTCATCATGTTGTAGCAAAAAGAAAACATTGCAACAAGAAAATTGCTTTTTCAATTGTTGTAGGTATTCTAGAATCCAGCCCATGTAGCTTACAATATACAAAGTATTTATTAAAATGACACCCGAAAATTGAATATTTATTATATGATTGGTACCACGTGTTGGTAACTTTTGCATGTCCAATGCTAAAATCATCAATAATATAGATCCTAAATCATGATTATGAATGTTTTAACAAAAATATCCATTTCAAGAATAGGTGAAATCTGACTTTATTTTTGTAAAAAATCATATAAATATTTGTTTCATCATATTTTATCTAAAGGAAAACATTGCAACAAGAAAATTGCTATTTCAAGTGTGGTAGGTATTCTAGAATGCAGCCCATGTAGCTTACAATATACAACGTATTCATTAAAATGACACCCAAAAATTGAATGTTTATTATGAGTCGGCTAGGATCGAGGTGGCCGGAAAACACGAATAGAATCAGGGACGGCGGAAGACAAAAAATGACAGGATATAATTTTTTCATATGTTTGATACAATGTTATAATTTTCGTATTTCGTTAATAAAGTTTACTACTAGTGTACTTATACATTTACTTGATAATTTATAGTCAGGCATAAATATATCAGTTTATTATCTGACTGGTACCACGTTTTAGTCACTTTTTCATGTCCAATGCATAAATCCATCCATAGTATAGATCCTAAGCATGAATATCAATGTTTTAACAAAAATATCTATTTCAAGAATAGGTAAAATCTGACTTTATTTTAAAAAAAAATCATATAAATATTTGCTTCCGTGCCCGAATTTTATAATTCTTCATCATATTTTAGCTAAAAGAAAACATTGCATCAAGAAAATTGCTATTTCAAGTGTGGTAGGTATTCTAAAATTCAGCCCATGTAGCTTACAATATACAACGTATTCATTAAAATTACACCCGAAAATTGAATGTTTATTATCTGATTGGTACCACGTTTTGGTCGTTTGTACATGTCCAATGGTAAAACCATCCATACTATAGTTTCTAAAGCATGAATATGAATGTTTTAACCAAAATATCCATTTCAAGAATAGGTAAAATCTAACTTTTTTTGTTAAAAATCATATAAATATTTGCATCCGCGCCCGAATTTTATAATTCTTTATCATATATTAGCTAAAAGAAAACATTGCAACAAGAAAATTGCTATTTCAAGTGTGGTAGGTATTCCAGAATCCAGCCCATGTAGCTTACAATATACAACGTATTCATTAAAATGACACCCGAAAATTGAATGATATGGTAAAATTTATCTAAACACGTCCGAGGCAGACATCGGTTCACTGTTAAAATCACCGTGCACTGTAAGAGTAATTGGACATAATCATTGTTAATTTACCTTCGTTAGTTAAACTGACCCCCAAAAAATAGCAAAATTATAAATAATAAATAAAATATAACTATGGTCACTTTTGTATGTCCAATGCTAAAACCCATCCATTGTATAGATCCTAAAGCATGAATATGAATGTTTTAACAAAAATATATATTTCTAGAATAGGTAAAATCTGACTTTATTTTTGTAAAAAATCATATAAATATTTGCTTCCGCGCCCGAATTTTATAATTCTTTATCATATATTAGCTTAAAAAAAACATTGCAACAAGAAAATTGCTATTTCAAGTGTGGTAGGTATTCTAGAATCCAGCCCATGTAGCTTACAATATACAACGTATTAATTAAAATGACACCCGAAAATTGAATGTTTATTATCTGATTGGTATTACGTTTTGGTCACTTTTGCATGTCCAATGCTAAAACCATCCTTAGTATAGATCTTAAAGCATGAATATTAATGTTTTAAAAAAAATATCCATTTCAAGAATAGGTAAAATCTGACTTTATTTTATTAAAAAATCATATAAATATTTGCTTCCGCGCCCGAATTTTATAATTCTTTATCATATTTTAGCTAAAAGAAAACATTGCAACAAGAAAACTACTATTTTAAGTGTGGTAGGTATTCTAGAATCCAGCTAATGTAGATTACAATATACAAATTATTCATTAAAACGACACCTCAAAATTGAATGTTTATTATCTGATTGGTACTACGTTTTGATCATTTTTGCAAGTCCAATGCTAAAACCATCCATTGTATAGTTTCTAAAGCATGAATAAGAATGTTTTAACAAAAATATCTATTTCTAGAATAGGTAAAATCTGACTTTATTTTTGTAAAAAATCATATAAATATTTGCTTCCGCGCCCGAATTTTATAATTCTTCATCATATATTAGCTGAAAGAAAACATTGCAACAAGTAAATTGCTATTTCAAGTGTGAAAGGTATTCTAGAATCCAGCCCATGTAGCTTACAATATACAAAGTATTCAATAAAATGACACCCGAAAATTGAATGTTTATTATCTGATTGATATCACGTTTTGGTCACTTTTGCATGTCCAATGCTAAAACCATCCATAGTATAGATCCTAAAGCATGAATATGAATGTTTTAACAAAAATATTCATTTCAAGAATAGGTAAAATCTGACTTTATTTTTGTAAAAAATCATATAAATATTTGCTCTTCCGCCCGAATAATATAATTCTTCATCATATTTTAGCTAAAAGAAAACATTGCAACAAGAAAATTGCTATTTCAAGTGTGGTAGGTATTCGAGAATCCAGCCCAAGTAGCTTACAATATACAACGTATTCAGTAAAATGACACCCGAAAATTGAATGTTTATTATCTGATTGGTACCACGTTTTGTCACTTTTGCATGTCCAATGCTTAAAACCATCCATAGTATAGATCCTAAAGCATGAATATGAATGTTTTAACAAAAATATCCATTACAAGAATAGGTAAAGTCTGACTTTATTTTTGTAAAAAGTCATATAAATATTTGCTTCCGCACCCGAATATTATAATTCTTTTTCATATTTTAGCTAAAAGAAAACATTGCAACAAGAAAATAGCTATTTCAAGTGTGGTAGGTATTCTAGAATTCAGCCCATGTAGCTTACAATATACAACGTATTCATTACAATGATAAGAAAACTACTATTTTAAGTGTGGTAGGTATTCTAGAATCCAGCTTATGTAGATTACAATATACAAATTATTCATTAAAACGACACCTCAAAATTGAATGTTTATTATCTGATTGGTACTACGTTTTGGTCACTTTTGCAAGTCCAATGCTAAAACCATCCATTGTATAGATTCTAAAGCATGAATAAGAATGTTTTAACAAAAATATCTATTTCTAGCATAGGTAAAATCTGAATTTATTTTTGTAAAAAATCATATAAATATTTGCTTCCGCGCCCGAATTTTATAATTCTTCCTCATATATTAGCTGAAAGAAAACATTGCAACAAGTAAATTGCTATTTCAAGTGTGAAAGGTATTCTAGAATCCAGCCCATGTAGCTTACAATATACAACGTATTCAATAAAATGACACCCGAAAATTGAATGTTTATTATCTGATTGATATCACGTTTTGGTCACTTTTGCATGTCCAATGCTAAAACCATCCATAGTATAGATCCTAAAGCATGAATATGAATGTTTTAACAAAAATATTCATTTCAAGAATAGATAAAATCTGACTTTATTTTTGTAAAAAATCATATAAATATTTGCACTTCCGCCCGAATAATATAATTCTTCATCATATTTTAGCTAAAAGAAAACATTGCAACAAGAAAATTGCTATTTCAAGTGTGGTAGGTATTCGAGAATCCAGCCCAAGTAGCTTACAATATACAACGTATTCAGTAAAATGACACCCGAAAATTGAAGGTTTATTATCTGATTGGTACCACGTTTTGGTCACTTTTGCATGTCCAATGCTTAAAACCATCCATAGTATAGATCCTAAAGCATGAATATGAATGTTTTAACAAAAATATCCATTACAAGAATAGGTAAAGTCTGACTTTATTTTTGTAAAAAGTCATATAAATATTTGCTTCCGCACCCGAATATTATAATTATTTTTCATATTTTAGCTAAAAGAAAACATTGCAACAAGAAAATAGCTATTTCAAGTGTGGTAGGTATTCTAGAATTCAGCCCATGTAGCTTACAATATACAACGTATTCATTACAATGATACCCGAAATAAAATAAAAAATATGATGAAGAATTATAAAATTCGTGCGCGGAAGCAAATATTTATATGATTTTTTACAAAAATAAAGTCTACCTATTCTTGAAATGGATATTTTTGTTAAAACATTCATATTCATGCTTTAGGATCTATACTATGGATACTTTTAGCATTGGACAAGCAAAAGTGACCAAAACGTGGTAACAATCAGATAATAAACAGCCATTTTCGGGTGTCATTTCAATGAATACGTTGTATATTGTAAGCTACATGGGCTGGATTCTAGAATACCGACCACACTTGAAATAGCAATTATCTTGTTGCAATGTTTTCTTTTAAATAAAATATGATGAAGAATTATAAAATTCGGACGCGGAAGCAAATATTTATATGATTTTTTACAAAAATTATGTCAGATTTTACCTATTCTGGAGGAATACGTTGTATATTGTAAGCTACATGGGCTGGATTCTAGAATACCTACCACACTTGAAATAGAAATGTTCTCGTTGCAATGTTTTCTTTTACCCTAAAAAATGATGAAGAATTATAAAATTCGGGCGCGGAAGCAAATATTTATATCATTTTTTACATAAATGAAGTCAGATTTTACATATTCTTGAAATGGATATTTTTGTTAAAACATTCATATTCATGCTTTAGGATCTATACCATGGATGGTTTAAAGCATTGGCCATGCAAAAGTGACGAAAACGTGGTAACAATCAGATAATAAACAGCCATTTTCGGGTGTCATTTTAATGAATACGTTGTATATTGTAAGCTACATGGGCTGGATTCTGGAATACTGACCACACTTGAAATAGCAATTTTCTTGTTGCAATGTTTTCTTTTATCTAAAATATGATGAAGAATTATAAAATTCGGGCGCGGAAGCAAATATTTGTATGATTTTTTACAAAAATAAAGTCAGATTTTACCTATTCTTGATGAATACGTTGTAAAATGTAGGCTACTTGGGCTGGATTCTAGAATACTTACAACACTCGAAATAGCAATTTTCTTGTTGCAATGTTTTCTTTTTGGTAAAATATGATGAAGAATTATAAAATTCGGGCGCGAAAGCAAATATTTATATGATTTTTTACCAAAATAAAGTCAGATTTTACCTATTCTTGAAATGGATATTTTTGTTAAAACATTCATATTCATGCTTTAGGATCTATACTATGGATACTTTTAGCATTGGACATGCAAAAATGACCAAAACGTGGTACCAATCAGATAATAAACATTTAATTTTCGGGTGTCATTTTAATGAATACGTTGTATATTGTAAGCTACATGGGCTGGATTCTAGAATACCTACAACACTTGAAATAGCAATTTTCTTTCTGAAATATTTTCTTTTAGCTAACAAATGATGAAGAATTGTAAAATTCTGACGCGGAAGAAAATATTTATATGATTTTTTACAAAAATAAAGTCAGATTTTGTGTTAGATAAACTGCAGAGTTTGAATTAATATTGACATAACATAAAAGAAGAACGGAGAACAAAGAGAACGAACAAGTTTTATTTTCTACTTGACAAAAACCACAATGAACTGTTCATATCAACGAATATGACAAAAAACTAAACAATATCAACAATATTTACATACATAGCATTCTAATTATATTTACAATATTAAGCAATCTCTGATATAATAATCTAGATCTAATTATTTAATTCTAACAACACTCCCACTTAATTAGTTCGAGATATTCAGATGTTGCTTTAAAATATTAAATAATTCCTTTTGTAGACTCTTCGTTAAAAGATAATTCGACTTGGCATTCTTTATTATTCACTGATGTTATCAGCCGTCGTAGTCACTTCACTTCTTGTACTGCCGCAGCTGCGGCTATGTATTCTGACTCGAGGGTTGACAGTGCGTTACATGCTTGCTTCCTGGATGCCCATGAAATAGGCCCATCACACATCAGTATGATGTAGCCACTGGTTGATTTGCGATCATCCTGATCGCCTGCCCAATCAGCATCGGAATAAACCTGTAAAATAGAATTATTTTTCCCGGTGTAAATAATACCTTCTCTGGATGTCCCTTTTAAATAGCGAACAATGTGTTTCGCTCCTTCCCAATGCTGTTTTCCCGGATTCGCTTTGAACCAGCTTAACAGGTTGACTGCATAGGCAATATCTGGACGTGTTACATTTGCTAGAAACTGTAATGATCCTAGAAGTTCATTATATGGCTTCGCCGCCATTTCTATTTTTCCTTCTTGATCTTCTGGACACATGATGTTGGAGTATTTGACCATCGGATTCAGTGGTACATTGGCAATTTTACAATTTGTTAATCCGAATTTATCTACCAACTTTTCAATATAATTTGTTTGAAAGACTTTCACTATTCCCTTGCATCGATCTCTCTCTATTTTAAAACCAACATAATATCTTGGCTCGTTGATTTTCACTTCAAACTTGGTCTTTAATTCATTTAGAAAATCTTCTAGTAGTTTTTCTGTAGTACTTAGTACAAGACCGTCATCTTCGTAAAGTGCTAAATAAAGTCTCTCATTTTCTTTATTACCTGTGTAAATACAGTTATCAGCTGGGGATCTTTCAAGTGCATATTTTTTAAGAAACTCGTCAAACTTTTGATTCTTGCATTTTGGTGACTGCTTCAAGCCATATAAACTTTTAACCAACTTTACAATTTTGTTTTCTTTCGGCCATGGTCCTTCCGGTAATTCGATCTAGATATCTTCTTTCAGCTCTCCATGTAAAAATGCTGTCTTTACATCAAATTGCTTCATTTCCAGATTCTCCGGAGCTGCTTTTGCCAACAATGTTCGCACGCTCTCGTAACGTACAACTCTGGCTACAAGTCTCGCTTTATAACGATTTTCTTCCACCGGTGTCTGCTTTAATTTGAATACCCATTTACAATCGATAGGTTTGCGGTCTACTGGTTTTCCTTCTGTCTTCCATGTTGAATTTTCCTTATGTGCTTCAATTTCTTCATTGATGGCCTGCTCCCACTGCTCAGCATGGGGCCCACTCATGGCTTCTGCATAACTTTTCGGCTCAACTACTGAAACATATGCATATGGTTGAGGAACATACCTGTTTGGTTTCTTGATTACATTTCTATTTCGAAGATTTATTGTATCTTCACGTGTTACTGTTGTCGGTTGTGTGACTATTCTCTGTTTACCCACTTCATTACTGAAAACTTGTTCTGTCCTGCTTGTAGAATCAGAATTAGTAACTTCAATAACTGGTGCCACCTTTGAAAATTTAAAATTTCCTTCTTCGTGACTAAATGTTACTGTTGCTGCGATTTCTACTTTTCGTTTAATAGTGTTATAAATACGAAAGTTGTTACTACCTTGATAATCGACGAATATTCGCTTCTCGGCCTTCTTATCCCACTTCTTACGCTTGACTTTCGGAATGTTTACGTAGCAGTCAGTGCCAAATACTTCTAACTTTGACAAATCTGGTTTTTTGTTAAACCAAAATTCAAATGGTGTTTTATTACCACCCTTTGTCGTACAAATCATGTTCCTCAAATACGCGGCTGTCTTTACCGCTTCTCCCCAAAGATTCTTCGGTAGGTCTCTCCCATGCAACATTGACCTTGCAGTCTCCGTCAAGGTACGGTTTTCTCGTTCAGCTTTGCCATTTTGCTCGGGATTGAACGGCGCTGTCAACTCTAAAATAATTCCATTCTTTGTCAACGCACTCTTCAATTTCTCGTTGACATATTCAGTGCCGTTGTCACATTTGACAACTTTGACGTTTCTCCTAAACTGTGTTTTGACGAAAGCACAGTACTCAAGTACTCTACTGGCAGCTTCTTCTTTATTTCTTAAAATATGGACTGTTCGGTACTCACTTGCATCATCTTTTAGGACCATAAACCATCTAGCTCCATTATAAGTTGATTCGTGAGGCCCGCTTAAATCTGTGTGAACAAGATCACCTACCTCTAAGTTTCTGGGTATAGCCGGCGGAAAAGATCTTCTTGTTTGCTTCCCGTACCCACAGGTTTCACAATCAAATTCATCAATGTCGCCAAGTTCTATGCCTGTCACAGATTCGTTCTTCATCATTCTTCTCAATGTTGTAGCACTGGCATGACCCATCTTCTCGTGAAGAACTCGCAATGACATTATTTTTGATGTACAGGCATGATATGGTCGCTTTGACGGAAAAAGCATTTTATATAAACATCCATCCCAAATACCTTGCGCACTAATCTGACCATTGTACATTACCTTAATTTGGTTTTTTGTTGTAATCACTTCATGACCATGTCTTGCTGCGGCATTTAATGCAAAAAGATTACCTTTTAGACTAGGCACCCACCGTACATCCTCAATGATGACCTCCTTCCAACTCCCACTGAGCCAGATCTCTACAATTACCTTACCAATTCCCTTGGATAAGATCTTGTTGTCATCTGCCATTTTGATGGATTCGCCGCCTCTGCTTTCATCGAGTTCAAAGAACAAACTACGGTCATTGGCCATGTGAAAACTTGCTCCACTATATGCAATCCACTCGGACTTGCCACCTGCACAAGCTTCTACTTGACATAAAAATGTTGACGCTTCTGTCACTTTCTGGTCTTTCTTTTGCTTAAAACAATTTATTTTGAAGTAGCCACGTTTCCCACATAAAAAACCAACTTGGTTACATTTAGATTTAAAATGCCCCGGCTTACCGCACAAGAAGCACACTATATTCTTCTTTTTCTGATCCCTCATTGAATCAGTTCTTTTTCCTTTGCTGTATTTAGCAGCAAATGCTGAAACACTTTCGCTCTCCTGTTCTCGTTCGTTGGTTCTCAGAAGACCGCGCCACAATGCTTCGAGGGTCTTCTCGTCTTCTTTTTTATTGTCCCAGGTAATCTTGTAGAACTTTTACGTCTCTGGTACGCCACGCAAAACCTGTGCTGAAGCATATTTGTCAGTTATTGTCTCACCTGCAGCCTTGAGCTTCGTGATTTTATTTTTGGCATCTTTTACATACTCTTCCATGGACATATCACCCATTGTGAGATTCTGAACTGCATCGATTAACGATCCAATAGTTTCGCCAGTACGATCATCACATTTACTAGAAATTTTAGCCCACATTGTAGCTGAATTGGTACAGTTTATTATATCAATAGCAATATCGGTATCCACAGTATCGCCGATGATTGCCATTGCATACGCGTCTGCTTCTTCCCATTTTCTTATTTCTTCTGGTGTTCCATTTCTAAAGGGCTTTTCTTCCTCTCCGAGTACTACCTTTAAAGCGTTCCTTACTCGTAGATGATTCTGAACTTGAAATTTCCAAAGCCTGTAGTTGTTTGGTCCTGTCAGAATTACAACACGGGAAGTCAGTGCAATTGACGCCATAATTTTATACAAATAAAATTATTCTAGATGTACCAATTTTGTTTTATATTAATGCGCAGTGGAAGCGTGCTGGGCCAATAACCTGTTACATAATCTGCAGAGTTTGAATTAATATTAACATAACATAAAAGAAGAACGGAGAACAAAGAGAACGAACAAGTTTTATTTTCTACTTGACAAAAATCACAATGAACTGTACATACCAACGAATATGACAAAAAACTAAACAATATCAACAATATTTACATACAGAGCATTCTAATTATATTTACAATATTAAGCAATCTCTGATATAATAATCTAGAACTAATTATTTAATTCTGACAACATTTTACCTATTCTTGAAATGGAGATTTTTGTTAAAACATTCATATCCATGCTTTAGGATCTATACTATGGATGGTTTTAGCATCGGACATGCAAAAGTAACAAAAACGTTGTACCAAACAGATAATAAACAATCAATTATTGGGTGTAATTTTATTGAATACGTTGTATATTTTAAGCTACACGGGCTGGATTCTAGAATAAATACCACACTTGAAATAGCAATTTTCTTGTTGCAATGCTTTCTTTTAGATAAAATATGATGAAGAATTATAAAATTCGGGCCGCGGAAGCAAATATTTATAAGAATTTTTACAAAAATAAAGTCAGATTTTACCTATTCCTGATGAATACGTTGTATATTGTAAGCTACATGGGCTGGATCCTAGAATACCTACCACACTTGAAATAGCAAATTTCTTTTTGCAATGTTTTCTAAAATATAATGAAGAATTATAAAATTCGGGCGCGGAAGCAAATATTTATATGATTTTTTACAAAAATGAAGTCAGATATTACCTATTCTTGAAATGGATATTTTTGATAAAACATTCATATTCATGCTTTAGGATCTATACTATGGATGGTTTTAAGCATTGGACATGCAAAAGTAACCAAAACGTGGTACCAATCAGATAATAAACATTCAATTTTCGGGTGTCATTTTAATGAATACGTCGTATATTGTAAGCTACATGGGCTGTATTCTAGAATACCTACCACACTTGAAATAGCAATTTTCTTGTTACAATGTTTTCCTATATCTAAAATATGATGAAGTATTATAAAATTCGGGCGCGGAAGCAAATATTTATATGATATATTTTAATAATAAAGTCAGATTTTACTTATTCTTGATGAATACGTTGTATATTGTTAGCTACATGGGCTGGATTCTAGAATACCTACAACACTTGGAATAGCAATTTTCTTGTTGCAATGTTTTCTTTTAGCTAAAATATGAGGAAGAATTATAAAATTCGGGCGCGGAAGCAAATATTTATATGATTTTTAACAAAAAAAAGTGACACCGGAAAATTGAATGATATGGTAAAATTTATCTAAACACGTGCGAGGCAGACTTCGGTTAACAGTCCAAATCACCGTGCACTGTAAGGGTAATTGGACATAATCATCGTTAATTTACCTTCGTTAGTTAAACCGACCCCAAAAAAATAGCAAAATTATAAATAATAAATAAAATATAAATATGGTCACTTTTGCATGTCCATTACTAAAACCATCCATAGTATAGATACTAAAGCATGAATATGAATGTTTTAACAAAATTATCCATTTCAAGAATAGGTAAAAACTGACAATATTTTTGTAAAAAATCATATAAATATTTGCCTCCGCGTCCGAATTTTATAATTCTTCATCATATATTAGCTAAAAGAAAACATTGCAACAAGAAAATTGTTTTTCAATTATGGTAGGTATTCCAGAATCCAGCCCATGTAGCTTACAATATACAACGTATTCATTAAAATGACACCCGAAATTCGAATATTTATTATATGAATGGTATAGATAGTATAGATCCTAAAGCATGAATATACTCGCAAATGTTTTAACAAAAATATCCATTTCAAGAATAGGTAAAATCTGACTTCATTTTTGTAAAAAATCATATAAATATTTGCTTCCGCGCCCGAATTTTATAATTCTTCATCATATTTTAGGTAAAAGAAAACATTGCAACAAGAAAATTTCTATTTCAAGTGTGGTAGGTATTCTAGCATCCAGCCCATGTAGCTTACAATATACAACGTATTCCTTAAGAATAGGTAAAATCTGACTTAATTTTTGTAAAAAATCATATAAATATTTGCATCCTCGCCCGAATTTTATAATTCTTCATCATATTTTAGATAAAAGAAAACATTGCAACAAGAAAATTGCTATTTCAAGTGTGGTAGGTATTCTAGAATTCAGCCAATGGAGGCTTACAATATACAACGTATTCATTAAAATGACACCCGAAAATTGAATGTTTATTATCTGACTAGTACCACGTTTTAGTCAATTTGCATGTCCAATGCTTGAAACCATCCATAGTATAGATCCTAGAGCATGAATATGAATGTTTTAACAAAAATATCCATTTCAAGAATACGTAAAATCTGACTTTTTTTTTGTTAAAAATCATATTAATATTAGCATCCGCGCCCTAATTTTATAATTCTTTATCATATTTTAGCTAAAAGAAAACATTGCAACAAGAAAATTGCTATTTCAAGTGTGGTAGGTATTCTAGAATCCAGCCCATGTGGCTCACAATATACAACGTATTCATTAAAATGACACCCGAAAATTGAGTGTTTATTATCTGATTGGTACCACGATTTGGTCACTTTTGCATGTCCAATGCCTAAAACCATCCTAAGTATAGATCTTAAAGCATGAAAATTAATGTTTTAAAAAAAATATCCATTTCAAGAATAGGTAAAATCTGACTTTATTTTAGTAAAAAATCATATAAATATTTGCTTCCGCGCCCGAATTTTATAATTCTTTATCATATTTTAGCTAGAAGAAAACATTGCAACAAGAAAATTACTATTTTAAGTGTGGTAGGTATTCTAGAATCCAGCTTATGTAGATTACAATATACAACGTATTCATTAAAACGACACCTGAAAATTGAATGATTATTATCTGATTGGTAACACGTTTTGGTCACTTTTGTATGTCCAATGCTTAAAACCATCCATAGTAAAGAATCTACAGCATGAATAAGAATGTTTTAACAAAAATATCCATTTCAAGAATAGGTAAAATCTGACGTTATTTTTGTAAAAAATCATATAAATATTTGATTCCGCGTCCGAGTTTTATAATTTTCAGTCATATTTTAGCTAAAAGAAAACATTGCAACAAGAAAATATTATATAGTTTACAATATACAACGTATTCATTAAAATGACACCCGAAAATTGAATGTTTATTATCTGATTGTTACCACTTTTTGGTCACTTTTGCAAGTTCAATGATTAAAACCATCCATAGTATAGATCCTAAAGCATGAATACAAATTTTTTAACAAGAATATCCTTTTCAAGAATAAGTAAAATATGACTTTATTTTTGTAAACAATCATATAAATATTTGCTTCCGCGCCCGAGTTTTATAATTTTCCATCATATATAAGATAAATGAAAACATTGCAACAAGAAAATTGCTATTTCAAGTGTGGTAGTTATTCTAGAATCCAGCCCATGTAGCTTACAATATACAACGTATTTATTTAAATGACACCCGAAAATTGAATGTTTATTATCTGATTGGTAACACGTTTTGGTCACTTTTGTATGTCCAATGCTTAAAACCATGCATAGTATGATCCTAAGGCATGAATATGAATGTTTTAACAAAAATATCGATTTCAATAATTGGTAAAATCTGACTTTATTTTTGTAAAAAATCATATAAATATTTGCTTCCGCGCCCGAATTATATAATTCTTTATCATATTTTAGCTAAAAGAAAACATTGCAACAAGAAAATTGGTATTTCAAGCGTGGTAGGTATTCTAGAATGCAGCCCATGTAGCTTACAATATACAACGTATTCATTACAATAACACCCGAAAATTGAATGTTTATTATCTGATTGGTAACAGGTTTTGGTCACTTTTCCATGTCCAATGCTTAAAACTATCTATATTATAGATCCTAAAGCATGAATATGAATGTTTTAACAAAAAAATACATTCCAAGAAAAGGTAAGATCTGACTTTATTTTTGTAAAAAATTATATAAATATATATTTCCGCGCCCGAATTTTATTATTCTTTATCATATTTTAGCTAAAAGTAAACATTGCAACGAGAAAATTGCTATTTTAAGTGTGGTAAGTTTTCTAGAATCTAGCTTATGTAGCTTACAATATACAACGTATTCATCAAAAATTGGTAAAATCTGAATATGACTGTTTTAACAAAAATATCCATTACAAGAATAGGTAAAATCTGACTATATTTTTGTGAAAAATCATATAAATATTTGCTTCCGCACCCGAATATTATAATTCTTTTTCATATTTTAGCTAAAAAATAACAACAAGAAAAATCATATAAATATTTGATTCCGCGCACGAATTTTATAATTCTTCATAATATTTTTTATTTTATTTCGGGTGTAATGAATACCTTGTATATTGTAAGCTACATGTGCTGGATTCTAGAATACCTACCACACTTGAAATAGAAATGTTATTGTTGCAATGTTTTCTTTTAGCTAAAATATGTTGAAGAATTATAAAATTCGGGCGCGGAAGCAAATATTTATATGATTTTTTACATAAATGAAGTCAGATTTTACCTATTCTTGAAATGGATATTTTTGTTAAAACATTCATATTCATACTTTAGGATCTATACTATGGATGGTTTTAAGCATTTTCCATGCAAACGTGACCAAAACCTGGTACCAATCAGATAATAAACATTTAATTTTCGGGTGTCCTTTTAATGAATACGTTGTATATTGTAAGCTACATGGGCTGGATTCTAGAATACCTACCACACTTGAAATAGCAATTTTCTTGTTGCAATGTTTTCTTTTACCTAAAACATGATGATGAATTACAAAATTCGGGCGCGGAAGCAAATATTTATATGATTTTTTACAAAAATTATGTCAGATTTTACCTATTCTTGAGGAATACGTTGTATATTGTAAGCTACATGGGCTGGATGCTAGAATATCTACCACACTTGAAATAGAAATTTTCTTGTTGCAATGTTTTCTTTTACCTAAAATATGATAAAGAATTATAAAATTCGGGCGCGAAAGCAAATATTTATATAACTTTTTACATAAATGATGTCAGATTTTACCTATTCTTGAAATGGATATTTTTGTTAAAAGATTCATATTCATGCTTTAGGATCTATACTATGGATGGTTTAAAGCATTGGCCATGCAAAAGTGACCAAAACCTGGTACCAATCAGATAATAAACATTTAATTTTCGGGTGTCATTTTAATGAATACGTTGTATATTGTAAGCTACATGGGCTGGATTCTAGAATACCTACCACACTTGAAAGAGCAATCTTCTTGTTACAATGTTTTCTATTAGCTAAAATGTGATGAAGAATTATAAAATTCGGGCGCGGAAGCAAATATTTGTATAATTTATTTACAAAAATATAGTCAGATTTTACCTATTCTTGATGAATACGTTGTAAAATGTCAGATACTTGTGCTTGATTCTAGAATACCTACAACACTCGAAATAGCAATTTGCTTGTTGCAATGTTTTCTTTCTGCTAAAATTTGATAAAGAATTATAAAATTTGGGCGCGAAAGCAAATATTTATATGATTTTTTACCAAAATAAAGTCAGATTTTACCTATTTTTAAAATGGATATTTTTGTTTAAACATTCATATTCATGCTTTAGGATCTATCCTATGGATACTTTTAGCATTGGACATGCAAAAATGACCAAAACGTGGTACCAATCAGATAATAAACATTTAATTTTCGGGTGTAATTTTATTAAATACGTTGTATATTTTAGGCTACATGCGCTGGATTCTAGAATACCTACCACACTTGAAATAGCAATTTTCTTGTTGCAATGCTTTCTTTCAGCTAAAATATGATGACGAATTATAAAACTCGGGCGCGGAAGCAAATAATAATAAGATTTTTTACAAAAATAATGTCAGAATTTACCTATTCTTGATGAATACGTTGTATATTGTAAGCTACATGGACTGGATCCTAGAATACCTACCTTACTTGAAATAGCAATTTTCTTGTTGCAATGAATTCTTATAACTAAAATATGATGAAGATTTATAAAATTCGGGCGCGGAAGCAAATATTTATATGATACATTACAAAAATAAAGTCAGATTGTACCTATTCTTGAAATGGATATCTTTGTTAAAACATTCATATTCATGCTTTAGGATTTATACTATGGATGGTTTTAAGAATTGGACATGCAGAAGTGACCAATACGTGGTACCAATCAAATAATAAACATTTAATTTTCGGGTGTCATTTTAATGAATACGTAGTATTTTTTAAGCTACATGGGCTGGATTCTAGAATACCTACCACACTTGAAATAGCAGTTTTCTTGTAACAATGTTTTCTTTTAGCTAAAATATGATGAGAAATTATAATTTTCGGGCGCGGAAGCAAATATTTATGTGATTCTTTACAAAAATAAAATCAGATTTAATTTTTCTTGATGAATACGTAGTATATCTTAAGCTACATGAGCTGGATTCCAGAATACCCACCACACTTGAAATAGCAAATTTCTTGTTGCAATGTTTTCCTTTATCTAAAATATGATGAAATATTATAAAATTCGGGTGCGGAAACAAATATTTATATGATTTTTTTGAATAATAAACGCAGATTTTACCAATTTTTGATGAATACGTTGTATATTGTAAGCTACATGGGCTGGATTCTAGAATACCTACAACACTTGGAATAGCAATTTTCTTGTTGCAATGTTTTCTTTTAGCTAAAATATGATGAAGAATTATAAAATTCATTCGCGGAAGCAAATATTTATATGATTTTTTACAAAAATAAAGTCAGATTTTACGTATTCTTGATGAATACGTTGTATATTGTATACTACATGGGCTGGATTCTAGAATACCTACCACACTTGAAATAGCAATTTTCTTCTTGCAATGTTTTCTTTTAGCTAAACTATGATAAAGAATTATAAAATTCGGGCGCGGAAGCAAATATTTATATGATTTTTTACAAAAATGAAGTCAGTTATTACCTATTCTTGAAATGGATATTTTTGTTAAAAACATTGATATTTATTCTTTAGGATCTATACTATGGATGGTTTTAAGCATTGGACATGCAAAAGTGACCAAGACGTAATACCAATCAGATAATAAACATTAAATTTTCGGGTGTCATTTTAATGAATACCTTTGTATATTGTAAGCTACATGGGCTGGATTCTAGAATACCTACCACACTTGAAATAGCAATTTTCTTGTTGCAATGTTTCTTTTAGCTAAAATATGATGAAGATTTATAAAATTCAGGCGCAGAAGCAAATATTTATATGAATTTTTTACAAAAATAAAGTCAGATTTTCACTATTCTGAATATGGGATATTTTTGTTAAAAACCATTCATATTCATGCAGTAGGATTCATACAATGTATGGTTTTAGCAATGGACTTGCAAAAGTGACCAAAACATGGTACCAATCAGATAATAAACATTTAATTTTCGGGTGTCAATTTCATGAATACGTTGTATATCGTAAGCAACATGTGCAATATTGTAGAATACTTACCACACTTGAAATAGCAATTTTTTATGTTGCCATGTTTTCTTTTAGCTAAAATATGATGAAGAAATATAAAATTAGGGCGCGGAAGCAAATGTTTATATGATTTTTCACAAAAATAAAGTCAGATTTTAAATTTTCTTGATCAATAAGTTGTATATTGTAAGCTACATGGGCTGCATTCTACAATACCTACCACACTTGAAATAGCAATTTTCTAGTTGCAATGATTTCTTTTGGCTAATATATGATGAAGAATTATAAAATTCGGTCGCGAAAGCGAATATTTATATGCTTTGTACGAAAATAAAGTCAGTTTTTACCTACTCTTGAAATAAATATTTTTGTTAAAACATTAAAATTCATTCATAGTATAGATCCTAAAGCATGAATATGAATGTTTTAACAAAAATAACTATTTCAAGAATAGAGTTTATAATACTTTATCATATTTTAGCTAAAAGAAAACTTTGCAACAAGAAAATTGCTATTTCAAGTGTGATAGGTATTCTAGAATCCAGCCCATGTAGCTTACAATATACAACGTATTTATTAAAATGACACCTGAAAATTGAATGATATGGTAAAATTATCTAAAACACGTCCGAGGCAGACATTGGTTAACAGTCCAAATCACCGTGCACTGTAAGGGTAATTGGACATAATCACCGTTAATTTACATTCGTTAGTTAAACCGACCCCGAAAAAAAAATCAAAATTATAAATAATAAATAAAATATAAATATGGTCACTTTTGCATGTCCAATGCTAGAACCATCCATAGTATAGATACTAAAGCATGAATATGAATGTTTTAACAAAAATATCCATTTCAAAAATAGGTAAAAACTGACTATATTTTTGTCAAAAATTATAAAATATTTGCTTCTGCGCACGAAGTATATAATCTCTTTATCATATTTTAGCTAAAAAAATACATTGCAACAAAAAAATTGCTGTTTCTAATGTAATAGGTATTCTAGAATCCAGCCCATGTAGCTTACAATATACAACGTATTCATTAAAATGACACCTGAAAATTTAATGTTTACTATCTGATTAGTACTACGTTTTAGTTACTTTTTGCATGTCCAATGCTAAAACCATCCATTTTATAGATCCTAAAGCAATGACTATTAATGTTTTATCAAAAATATCCATTTCAAGAATAGGTAAAATCTGACTTTATTATTGTAAAATATCATACTAAATATTTGTTTCCGCGCCCGAATTTTATAGTTCTTTTTCATATTTTAGCTAAAAGAAAACATTGCAACAAGAAAAAAACTTCAAGTATGGTATGTATTCGAGAATCCAGCCCATTTAGTTTACAATATACAACATATTCATTAAAATGACAACCGAAAAATAGAATGTTTATTATCTGATTGGTACCTAGTTTTAGTCACTTTTGCGTGTCCAATTCTAAAACCATCCATAGTATAGATCCTAAAGCATGAATATGAATGTTTTAACAAAAATATCCATTTAAGGAATAGGTCAAGTCTGACTTTATTTTTGTAAAAAATCATATAAGTATTTGCTTCCGCGCCCGAATTTTATAATTATTTATCATATTTTAGCTAAAAGAAAACATTGCAACAAGAAAATTGCTATTTCAAGTGGTTAGTATTATAGAATCCAGCTAAAAGAAAACACTGCAACAAGAAAATTGCTATTTCAAGTGTGGTAGGTATTTTAGAATCCAGCTTACAATATACAACGTATTCATTAAAATGACACCCAAAAATTGACTGTTTATTATCTGATTGGTACCACGTTCTGGTCACTTTTGCATGTCTAATGCTAAAACCAACCATTGTATAGATCCTAAAGCATGAATATGAATGTTTTAACAAAAATATTTATTTCAAGAATAATTCAAATCTGACTTTATTTTTGTAAGAAATTATATAAATATTTGCTTCCGCGCCTAAATTTTATAATTCTTATTCATATTTTAGCCAGAAGAAAACATTGCAACAAGGAAATTGCTATTATAAGTGTGGTAGGTATTCTAAAATCCAGCCCATGTAGCTTACAATATACAACGTATTTATTAAAATGACACCCGAAAATGGAATGTTTATTATCTGATTGGTACCACGTTTTGGTCATTTTTGCATGTCCAATGCTAAAACCATATATTGTATAAATCCTACAGCAAGAATATGAATGTTTTTAACAAAAATATCCATTTCAAGAATAGGTAATATCTGACTTCATTTTTTGTAAAAAATCATATAAATATTTGCTTCCGCGCCCGAATTTTATAATTCTTTATCATATTTTAGCTAAAAGAAAACATTGCAACAAGAAAATTGCTATTTTAAGTGTGGTAGGTACTCTAGAATCCAGCCCATGTATTGTATTGTATTGTATGTATATGAGGGTTTAAGCGTTTTGTCGCTTTTTGTCAACGCGACCTAGACGATATATTGTGACACAGCCCTTACTTAGTTTTCCGGAAGTAGATCCAGATTTTTGATGAAGCTGATTATGGCTCCAGGATTCAAGTTCTTGATCTCATCTGCCGTAAGATACCTCTTACCTAGTTGTTTGAGTCTCTGTACAGTTACGGCTGGGCATTCACACAGTATGTGTTTCGACGATTCTTCGTCCTCTTCACAGAGTCGACAGGTTTCATTTTCAGCTGTACCAATTTTGTGCAAATGGTACTTTAAAGGACAGTGGCCAGTGAGAATTCCTGTCATTATATTAAGATCCTTTTTGCTGAGAGCTAGTAACGCTTTGGCGTTTGTCGAAGCTAGGGAAATGAATTTCCGAGCTTGATTGAGGCCTGGAATATTTTTCCAGTATGAGGATATGGCAGATTCCTTCCAGTTTTTGACCACCTTCTTATAGTGGTTTTGTGGAAGACCACATGAAGGTTCCGGCCCCTGGTATAAAAGTTTAGCCTCTTTTTTGCAAGGTCATCAGCTTTCTCGTTTTCTAGGATTCCCTAGTGCCCTAGTACCCACCGTAGGGTGACTTGGTTTGCTTCGGAAAGCAATTGGAGAGTTTCCCTGCAGTTCCAGACTAGCTTTGATTTACATGTGAAGGCATTCAATGCCTTTAAGGCTGCCTGCCTGTCTGACATTATATTTATTAATGCTCCTTGTAGACCTTTACCTAGGTTTATGTGAGCACAGAGATTTATTGCATAAATCTCAGCCTGAAAAATTGTGGAGCAGGTGCCTATGGATTCCTTAATTCGGCAATCTGGGCCAAGCACACCTACTCCAGTTCCTCCTGTGTCGAATTTTGAACTATCAGTGAACCAGGACAAAGAATCCATTTCAACAGGTCTTTCCGTTGCCCATTCAAGGCGATTACCAATAACAACCTTATACTTCTGGTCAAAATGTATTTTGTTGTCATCTTATCACAGACAGACAAGGCCAGTGTATCTGGTTGTACTTCCCTTAGAATTTCTAAGTGGCCTACGAAATCTCCGGGCATAAAGTGTTTCGTTCTGCAGAGAGTCAGTGCCTGTTGCATCGTCTCTTTTTTCACCTGAATGTGTAGATGTGTTAGCCCCAGAAACACTTCCGTTGCTGCAGTCGGACAGGTACTCATAGCACTTGTAATACTGAGGCAGGCCATGCGTTGTAGTTTCCGCAGTGATGCCTGTGCTGTGATTTGTTTCACTTTTGGCCACCATACAAGTGACGCGTAGGTGATCATGGGTCTTACAACACTAGTATATGCCCAATGGGTTATTTTTGGCTGTAGTCCCCAGTTTTTACCCAGAAACCGACGGCATGTGTTTGACGCCACTGCTGATTTCTTTGTAATCTTGTTTATATGTGAGTTCCACGTGAATTTTTCGTCTAGAATGATTCCTAGATACTTAACCTCTGTAGTAAACTCAATTCTAGTACCCTTCAAGTAGGGAGCTTGAAGATTTAGCTTCCTTCTCTTTGTGTGGGGGACAATTGTAGTTTTGGTAGGGTTTACACTAAGTTCATGTTCCAGGCACCACTCATGCACTAGATTTAGAGCTTTTTATGTAAGGTACGAGATAGTGGTGTCACTACGTCCTCTGACCATAATTGCAACGTCATCTGCATATCCGTTTGCAAAATAGCCAGCTTTATTGAGCCTATTCAGGAGGTCATCAATGACAATACACCAGAGTAGAGGTGATAAAACCTCACCTTGTGGGCATCCTCTGTTGGTTTTTATCATTACTGATTCTCTTCCTATCGAGGCTGTAATCGTTCGACTTTGCAGCATGGCTTTTATCCATTCCAGTACAGCTGGGTCGAAACCTTTTGACCTAGCAGCTCTTTCAATGGACTTATAGGAGGTGTTATCAAAGGCACCCTCAATATCTATAAATATTCCCAGAGCTATTTCTTTTGCCATGAAGGTTTTCTCTATTTTATTGACAAGTCTGTGGAGAGCCGTAGTTGTCGATTTTGCTTCCTGGTAAGCAAATTGATTTCCGTTTAGTGGTGAAGCAGTTATCACTTCATTCCTAAGGTATTGATCTAAGACCTTTCCCATACCTTTCAGTATAAATGATGATAAACTAATGGGTCTGTATGACTTAGGCTAGACGCTTGGACGCCCTCTACCTTTAGGTATAAAGACTACATTAGTTTTCCTCCACAATTTGGGAATGTATCCTAACTTTAGGCTTCCCTTGTATAGTTCGCAGAGTATTGGCAGTCCTTTATGCATTTCTGCAAAAGTGCCGGAAAAATTCCATCTCCACCAGGTGTCTTGTAGGGTTTGAAAGTATTTATCGCCCATTCAACTCTGTTTTCTGTAAAAATATTATGAGCAGTGTTAAGACTGTTAATTAAGATTAGCTTAGTTGTAGCTCCGGAGGAATTGTCCTCCTCCTCAACTGGCCACGACGATCCTGGGAAGTGTGTGCTTAAAAGAAGCTCCAATGTTTCCCTTGAATCTGTCGTAAAGTCCCCGTCTGGTTTCTTTAGTAGGCCTGTTTTATTCATATGATCTTTTGATAGGACTTTTTGAAGGCGAGATACCGTGGGCGATTCTGATAAGCCCTCACAAAAACTACGCCATGCATTTCTTTAAGATCTACGAATTTTTTGAATTATATGAGGTTAGGACACTTCTATATTGCTCCCAGCTCTCATCGCTGCCACTGGTTTTGGTTTTATTGTATAATAGCCCATGTAGCTTACAATATACAACGTATTCATTAAAATGACACCCGAAAATTGAATGTTTATTATTTGATTGTTACCAGGTTTTGGTCAATTTTGCATGTCCAATGCTTAAAACTATCCATAGTATAGATCATAAAGCATGAATATGAATGTATTAACAAAAATATCCATTTCAAGAATAGGTAAAATCTGACTTTATTTTTGTAAAATATCATATAAATATATGCTTTCGCGCACGAATTTTATAATTCTTCATCATATTTAGCTAAAAGAAAACATTGCAACAAGAAAATTGCTATTTCAAGTATAGTGGTATTCTAGAATCCAGCCTATGTAGCTTACAATGTACAACGAATTCATTAAAATGACACCCGAAACTTAAATGTTTATTATCTAATTGGTACCACGCTTTGGTCACTTTTGCATGTCTAATGCTAAAACCATCCATAGTATAGATCCTAAAGCATGAATATGAATTTTTTAACAAAAATATTCATTTCAAGAATAGGTCAAATCTGACTTTATTTTTTGTAAAAAATCATATAAATATTTGCTTCCCGCGCACGAATTTTATAATTATTTATCATATTTTAGCTAAAAGAAAACATTGCAACAAGAAAATTGCTATTTCAATTGATAGGTATTCTAGAATCCAGCTAAAAGAAAACATTGCAACAAGAAAATTGCTATTTCAAGTGTGGTAGGTATTCTAGAATCCAGACCCATGTAGCTTATAATATATTAACGTATTCATTAAAATGACACCCGAAAATTGAATGTATATTATCTGATTGGTACCACATTTTGGTCACTTTTGCATGTCCTATGCTTAAAACCATCCATAGTATAGATCTTAAAGCATGAATATCAGTGTTTTAACAAAAATATCCATTTTCAGAATAGGTAAAAATCTGACTTTATTCTTGTAAAAAATCATATAAATTTTGCTTCCCGCGACCGAAGTTTTTAAATGTTCATTATATTTTAGCTAAAAGAAAACATTGCAATAAGAAAATGCTATTTTAAGTGTGGGTAGGAATTCTAGAATCTATCCCATGTACAATATAGAACGTATTCACCAAGAATAGGTAAACTATGACTTTATTTTTGGAAAAAATCATATTTATATTTGCTTCCGCGCCTGAATTTTAGAATTCTTCATCATATTTTAGCTAAAAGAAAACATTGCAACAAGAAAATTTCTATTTCATGTGTCGTAGGTATTCCAGAATCCAGCCCATAGAGCATACAATATACAACGTATTAATTCAAGAATAGGTAAAATCTGACTAATTTTTTGTAAAAAATCATTAAAATATTTGCTTCGAGCCCGAATTTCATAATTCTTCATCATATTTTAGCAAAAAGAAACTTGCAACAAGAGAATTGCTATATCACGTGTGGAAGGTATTTTCTAGAATTCAGCCCATGTAGCCTACAATAGACAACGTATTCATCAAGAATAGGTAAATTCTGACTTAATAAAAAATCATATAAATATTTGCTACCGAGCCCGAATTTCATAATTCTTCATCATATTTTAGCTAAATGAAAACATCGCAACAAGAAAATTGCTATTTCAGGTGTGGTAAGTATTCTAAAAATCCAGCCCATGTAGCTTACAATATACAACGTATTCATCAACAATAGGTAAAAATTGACTTCATTTTTGTAAAAAATCATATAAATATTTGCTTCCGCGCCCGAATTTAATAATTCTTTATCATATTTTAGCTAAAACAAACATAGCAACAAGAAAATTGCTATTTCAAGTGTGGTAGATATTCTAAAATCTAGCCCATATAGCTTACAATATACAACGTATTCATCAAGAATAGGTAAAATCTAACGTTATTTTTGTAAAAAATCATATAAATATTTGCTTCCGCGACCGAATTTTATAATCCTTCATCATATTTTAGCTAAAAGAAAACATTGCAACAAAAAAATTGCTATTTTAAGTGTGGAAGGAATTCTAGAATCCAGCCCATGTAGCTTACAATATACAAAGTATTCATCAAGAATAGGAAAAATCTGACTTTATTTTTGTAAAAATTCATATAAATATTTGCTTCTGCGCCCGAATTTTATAATTCTTTATCTTATTTTAGCTAAAAGAAAACATTGCAACTAGAAAATTGCTATTTCAAGTGTGGTAGGTATTCTAGAATCCAGCCCATGTAGCTTACAATAAACAACGTATTCATTAAAATGACACCCGAAAATTGAATGTTTATAATCTGATTAGTACCACGTTTCGGTCACTTTTGCATGTCCAATGCTTAAAACCATGCATAGTATAGATCCTAAAGCATGAATATGATTGTTTTAACAAAAATATCTGTTTCAAGAATAGGTAAAATTTGACTTTATTTTTGAAAAAATTATATAAATATTTGCTTTCGCGTTTGAATTTTAGAAATCTTCATCATATTTTAGCTAAAAGAAAACATTGCAACAAGAAAATTGCTATTTCTAGTGTGGCAGGTAATCTAGAATCCAGCCCATGTAGCTCACAATATACAACGTATTCATCAAAAATAGGTAAATCTGACTTTATTTTTGTAAAAAATCATATTAATATTCGCTTCCGCGCCCGCATTTTATAATTCTTTATCATATTTTAGCTAAAAGAAAACATTTCAACAAGAAAATTACTCTGAGATAGCGCGT